>CM029777.1:13797953-14397953 GCA_017562165.1 Ectropis grisescens | reverse complement strand
GAGGCTTGAAGCTTTTTTTAACGAGAAAGATGATAAGTCCATAATTTACCACGCTGGCCAATTGCAAATTGGCGGATAACACATGTTCTTGCAAAACGTAATTCTTGGAACACGTCGGTTTCTTCGCGATGTTTTCTTTGACCGTTACAAACAGTGGTGATGACCATCTCGTACATCTGCACCTGGAAAAATACTCTGAAGAACAGGCGGGATTCAAACGTACAACCTCACTATTCGGTAATAGGAACGCTCTAGTCACCTCGACTTTAAAATATTTCAACGGGAATAGAGTGACTTATTTTCGAAAGTATCTTGACTTGTTAAATTATCCTCTAAATCTGATTCAACCGTAATAAACTAATAAATACAATTCTTACTTCAAATGTTTTAGATTTAATTGGTATTTTTTCCATATACTACAAATCAACCTTCAGATGCTTTTCAAAAGGTAGAGAACTAAACTTCTAAATAACAGCAACGGTGTTGATTTCTACTGAACAAAGGATTGTTGACGCAAGAGCTCAAGGAAACGCGTGTATGGGAAACTTTCAGGGTAGGTTCATGTTGGATTTTATTCACGGTATGGTGCTAATGGACATCAGGATTTGGTACGGCCGAACCACGAATCATCACTGTAGATGAAAAAAATACATTCATACATTGATTAACATTTATTAAAGTAAAGGACGTTTTATGTAGTTTAAAGATTTGTGAAAATAATAAATGAATGAAAAATACATTTTGTTTTTTAATTCTAAAGACTCTGTTTTAGTTATCAGTTTAGGTGTTCCATATTTTTTGGCTGGCCGAGTGGCTTAGTTGGTAGTAGGTCTGCTTGCGAAGCCGTGGGTCGTGGGTTCGATCCCCCTCCCGTGCAAATCTTTGTGTGATAAATTCTAATATTTGTACTGTGCCTGGGTGTTTTCTATGTATAATAAGTATGTATTTAAAATATATAAGTATTAAATCAGCTATCTGGCTTCCATAGTACAAGCTTTGCTTAGTTTTGGGGTCAGATAGTGTTGTGTGTGAAATATCCGCCAATATTTATTTATGTTTAAATGTATTTATCTATTTAGACTGTTTCTAAAAGAATCACTCTCTAAGCTATACTAGTATTCTAATTTCGAGAGACAGAAATATATTTTGTTATTTTTGGTTCATAGTGCGTTCAATTACTCGTCGTACCGAATACGGTCATCTATAGCTTACTTTTTCTGTGTTTCTCTGTCGATAGCTAAGTCTTTGGTTTGTTTTCAAATAAAATCAATATTCAATGCATATACCTAGTACCTATATGTATAAACCTACTGAAGTATTTTCATTGACGATATTTGTATACAAGTATGGATTTTATGTAAAAGGATGACAGATAATCCTCGCTTACCACGCCATATCATAGCGGAGGCTATTATATTAACTATGGTATTAAGATCATGCATGATAATACAACATTTAAAGAAATAATGACACTTATCGTATTTCGTTTAAAAGGCTTAATTAGACTTTTGGATTCCATTTCATTAGCAAGAATGTGACTGTTACCGTTTATTTATTTTGTCACAGTGGTCAATACAGAACACGGCAGGTTTATGTGACTTTATACAAAATTTATGGTTTTTGGCAATTTTAGAAAAACTTATTTTCTGTAGCTACTGTTTTTAATTTCCAATACTAAAATTAATACATTTATTGGTCACTTTTCTTCATAAACTGAACCAGTGATTGGGCCAAAAGACGCTTCATATTATCATTAATACAAACGTACCTAATAAGTACATTACCTTCGAGTATATTAACACGAAGTATACTGAAACTCGAACTACATCGCGAAGAACAGATAGTAGGTAAATTGGACATTAAATCGATATTATTATTTAGGGCAGTAAGTGCAGTAGAGTGCTACGTAGTATTTTGAAGTCTTCATGTTCAAATGTTGTTCAGTTTACCATTAGACGCTCGATTTATTCGTCGTGTCACACCATCTAATAGTCCAAGTCTTGTCTATTCCAAGGGGTGACACAAGAAAAATCCGTATTTTCAGCATTATGGTGATGGATTAGAGGCTATAGATATTTTGTAGGCAATATTTATGGAAAAAACATCTCTCCCCTACAATTCGAATACAATATCGTCGTAATGGTATGTGGGATTTACAATAAACTTGAATTGGCCTAGTTGACTCTTCCCAACGCATCGGTATCCGGATGAACTTGGATGAAAACAAGATCATGGTGAATAAGCTCGTATCTCCGGGACCGGTTGCCATAAATAGCATCACTTTAGATATTGTTCAGAAATATATGCACTTGGCACAAACGCTCTAATCAAACGCAAACGGTTGTTAATAGTATCCACATGTTTAATGTCGTATAGCGTGCCATAGAACGAGTTTTGCTTGGAGTTTCATTGAGGAATCGTGTCCGAAACAAAACCGAGACCCAATTATTAACATAACGTCAATAATTGGCAAGCTGATATTGCGGTGAGCTAGTCATATCTGTAGTAGGAGCGATAACAGATGGGGCAGACGTATCGTGCCCTACTGTGGAGACTCTGTGGAAGAAGCGTAGGACATCCTCAAACTCGACGGAGTGACGATAATATATGTAAGGCAGTGTCTTGAGAAAATAACCCTGTATAAAGTTAAATGACGTATCATGACAGATGCCCATGTCCACCAGTGTAATGCAGTGCCGTGCAAATATGACTAAAGTGAAATGCAGTGCGCATTTCATAATTATTATTTATACTACACATTACTTAGTTTACACGTTAGACGCTTAGTCAATAGAAGAAAAACAAACAAAAGAAGAAACCTAACACATTCTCGTTGCACATTACAATAATAGTCTAGCTCTAGTTCTACGACAAACGATAATAATGCGAGAAACTACCAGTAGCTTAAGCTAACTTTAATTTATTATATAATAATGTATAATCACGGATATTCCGTGTGTATAATGTATGTAGGTATAGTTGCCAAGTTTCTGACTTGTAGTAAGGCACTAAATATTTTGTTAGGTATTAAAATAAATTATTAAAGATTAATGTTAGATAATCCATAATATTTGGGGTTTAGAGTGCCTCCCCCCTCACAACCCAAGTCACAATCCAAGATGGGGCCACTCCAAGTCTACGACGATGTGTCTTACTACTAGTAATTAATGAGTATATAAGGGGAAGTATGAAAGTGGCACCCGTGACATAAAGGTTGAAAAGCTCCAGGTTATCGTGGTTTGGCCATGTTATGCGTAGGAATGAAGACCAAATAATCCAAAGAGTTTTAAATATGAATGTTGATGGATGTTGTGGTAGAGGGCGACCTAAAAAGTGTGGCTGGATTGTGTGAAAGAAGACATGAATAGGAAAGGAGTAAGCTCAGATTTGACAAATTATCGAGACGAGGAAACGTACATGTTGTACCGACCCTACATAAAGAGGGATAAGGGTAGGCAAATGATGATGACACTAACTACCCGCCGCAGGTCGCTACCATGAGACGGTGAGCGCAGTAGGGCTTCAGGGGAAGAAGAGTGTCGGTATAGCGGTGCGCCCCTCCTACTGTGCAAAGCAACCCGTAGGTGATATGTGATGGGACTGAACATTTCGCGGACGCCAACGGTAATCAGACGTGACGTGAGGACTCTGGCATTCACTTCACAGCGGGTTCACAGAAAAATGCAAAAGTGTCACAGTGTTCCAGTCACATACAGGGTAAAACCCCGAAGAGGTCTTTGTCGGTTAGGGAACCACTTGAAGGGTAGGGACTTATATAACCCGACCGTTTAGGCGGAAGGGTATGTAAAAAAAAATCACATTGCGCTCTGTGTCAATCTTCTGAACCGCACATTTGATCCAACCGTCAAATATACGCTTTTAGGTCTAATAACAAATATTTAATTAGAACTGGTTTATAAGGGAAAGTTTTCTTCTAATGTTTTTCGAATTTAATTTTATCTCCACTTGTCTCAACTACAGGTAAACTCGACCTTTTTACCTTTTCTGATCTTCTTCGTATTCTTATAATAATAATTATTTGATCAACCTGTTTATTCTGCCTACTGAATGAGAACCAGAATTATTAAAAACCAAAGAGGGACACATATTGCGAGAACTGAATACAGTCGCCATTTTTCCGGTAATCAGTTTTTGATTGATCATAAAATATGAGTGATTTATAATTTGATCAAGAGGTTACTGAAAATTATGATTTCTTTGTCCCAGTTTTGAGATTTATGAAATCGTCGCTTTATTCATACATAGTTTGTAGTAGTTTGTAGTGGTAGGACTCTTAGCAGAGTCCGCCTGGGGAAGTACCAATCCTTTGCCAGTTATTGTACCGCCAAGCAGTAATATGCAAACATTACTGTGTTCCGGTTTGAAGGGCAATATTTCCAGAGAAATTACAGGGCTTAGAGATATAACATCTTAGATCTCTGGGTGACGAGCGCAGTGCAGTGCTAGGTAATGATTTGGACTCTTCATGTTCCAATAGCTGCGTGTCACTGTGCTGTTATGTGGCAGGCATGTTGCTTACCGACAGGCACATGTTCTGCTCGTATCGTCATTCTTTATTTAAAAAAAAAAGCACGTATTCTCTTGACTTTCTTTACGTAGCTTTTTGGTGAAATACGTAAGATGGTCTCCGGCAGTGTGTGAGATGTTTCCGAATTCGGTTAAAAATTTGTATACGAATATGTTTTAGTTAAATACGTTTTTATTATGTAGAGGTGAGAGATGCACAACGGATGCCTGTCCGTACACACTAATAATACAAAATCAAAATACTTATTTATTAGTAGATGTGACTAATAAATAAGTATTTTGAACACATTTGTTTTTTAACCCGGAAGTCAAGATGATGATTTACAAAGCTTTGTGCCAGTCACTGTTTGAATACTGTATAGGTACTTGGGGAGGAGCTGCTTAGACACACCTCATTGAGGCTGAACGTGCGCAAAGAGCTGTCTTTAATTTATGTTGGGTAAGCGACGGCGCTACCCTATTGATGATCTGTATAAAGAAGTCGCAGTGCAGTCAGTTCGTCAACTGTTTGTAATGCGAGCTTGTGCCAAAACTCACCACCTGTCTCTACCTCAAGTCTCTACTAAACGCAAGCGACCACGTGATGTGATCGTGTCTACCTAGAATCAGCTCTACGTTCGCTGCACGATTGCCACCTTACGCGCACATATTTACGTACAACTCAGTCTATTAGGCCTATATATTATATATATGTCGGGGCAGAGTATGATTATTGTGTACAGATTTAGAGCGAGTATTACTCGAACAGGGTCGTACGCGGCAACACCGGTCGCTTACATTGGAGTGGCGTTGAGAAGTTGTAACAGGTTGACATTAACAAGTGAGTTGACAAGGTTGAACAAGATTAGTACACAAATCCTGACGACAATATTCTTTATGCCATTCTATCTCTGTGGGTGAACGTCAGTTGAGCTCGCGTACAAATCTGTTGCTTTCTAAATCCATCTCAATCTTAATTGCCTGTGATTAATTTGTATCAAATAAATTGTGAAACGGAATATATAACTCCGCTGATTCATATCAACTATTGGTTTCAATAAACCCGCAACTGAAGAAACCAGGCATAACCTCACGTGACGGAAAATGGCTGATCCGCCCTCACTGATGTCGGGCGATCTATCTGTCTCCCCGACATCAGAAGTGGGATCCCGACAACGTCCACATCAACAGAATGCAGGTCAGAGTAATATTAACAGTAATCTCGATCATGATGAGTGGCAGAAGTTATATGCAGCCACGCACGATACGCGAAATGATTACTGCCCTTAAGAAACCGAGTTATGCTGAAAGTAAATAAATTAATTTTCCGTAATTTAACCCTGATTCGCCGATTACGATATCCGTGCGTGGTGCAGGACGCGGTGGATTTGTACATGGGAGAAAAACTTAAGTGGAAGTAAACTAACTCTAACGATAAGTAAATCTCTGGTATGAGATTTTGGTTAAACATACGAGTATGAATAGAGCCGCTGCAATCACCGAAATCAGCCTCCTATACACATCAGAACTGGCGATACGATGCTGTAAATCAAAATACCAATGCAATATCATGTGTGTGACGCAGATTTATTTCTCGGAAAATAAACACAAGTGGCGGTCAACCATAAGCAAGGCGTTTCAAGGCGAAGCATCAACGTGGTTAACTGAGATTACCCTATGAAGGAATTACGTGGAAGCAAGCTGCTTTTTACATTTCGACCGAAACGAAAGTCTTTATGCTACCTGCCACCTGTCCACAGTAGACAGACCACGTGCCTGCCCACTTGCCAACCTACACCGATATAAAGTTGTGGAGATTGGTTGGTACATCACTAATCAAGCAGTCGAGCGATCAAGTCGATGAGTCAAAGTCTACGCTCAGCGAGGAGCCTCAACCGTCAATCAGGTGTGTTCGTTTCTAGTTGTCATTCGTAATTATTGCCTCTTCATTCAGTTTTAATTTAAAGATTGTAATTGCTGTAATAGCCCACCCTATGCCGAGCTGAGTTTAAAAAGCAGTTTCATCAAGTTTATCATCACAGCTACCTATTTACTTCGGAGTTATCAACTATCTCACAACTTGGAGGGTATTTACTCGTAGCACGCAAAGGTAAACGAATTCGTATTCGTTTAAACTAGTGAAATGTGAAACTAAATGAGAAGAAGAATAAGAAGTCTTAAGTTTTTGAAATCGTTAATTCATTTTTCTGAGTGTTCATTGCGGGTATTACGACAACCTGAATGAACACAGGCGAGCTTATAATTAAAATTATTGATTTTTAAATAGCGTGATACAATGGAACCGTATAGGATGTCCGCAGATGATCGGAGGGCTACGTGATCATGCGAAACCGTTCTTAGAAGCCAATGTTATTAGATCTAGCTGCTCCCCATTTGAAAACCCAGCTATATTTGTTAACAACAAAAACGATGGTTCAGACCACATGTGTGTAGACTATGGCGAGCTTAGTAGTAACACTGTATACCCGCCCGTAAATCCAATCAAATACATTGCCTTTATGGTGCCATTATCTTTCAAAATTAAACTCTCCGCCGGTGCTTTTCATTTGATATCTGTGACTATAAGCGTCAAAGAACACTGCTCTTATAACAGCAGAGAGTCGACATGAGCTCCTGATTATGGTTTACTTTTTGGTCTAATCAATACGATCTCAGTTTTTTAGAGAACATTACACTCTAAGCTTACTTACACATGATAATGGGAATGTTAATGAGAATGTCTGAGGGCCAAATATCTCTTGAAATAGAGAAGATGCAGTTGAGTGATAGTATGGAATCTTAGGTCAGTTGATCGGGCCGTACCAGTAGCAATTTCGTAGCCGTAGTCCGTTAGAAGTCGGCGTCTGTTTTAGGCAGTCCGTGGATGCGCGGTGCGTGTCTGGCTCTGGCGGAGGTCGGGTCTATTGTAAACCATAGAGTCATGATGACTCGGAATTCATGAGGAATGCAATAAAACAACATGGATTTGTTGGAAAAGCGCTGAATCGTATAATCGCGGATCAAGGGTTCAGGTTTGCTAGTAAAGAGTTTCAGGATTTTTGTAGTGACCACAATATTAAATTCCATTTGATTTCTACCGGGACCAGACGTGCCAACGGTCAGGTAGATAGGGTTATGTTCTCTCTTAAAAATATGCAGTGGAAACGGGTAATAATCAGTCATGGCAAGGCACTTTGCCCGATATTCAGCTTGCTTTCGGTACCGGAAACCGTGTCACAAGAGCAAACCAAGTAGAGCTTTTGATTGGTAGAGTAGCTAGACCTTTAAACCTAATGTAATGACTTTGGACGATATAGCGGATACAGATTTGGAAATAGTTTGAGAACGCGCCGCTCAAGCAATAAACACGAGCGCCTTGAGCAAAATGGCGAGGTTTGATAAAAGTTCAGTTGAAATTGAGAAGTTTGTGTTGGTAATTATGTTTTAACAGAGAATCATGAAAGAAATCAGACAAACTTGATGCAAAGTTCAAGGGCCTGTACAAGGTGATCGAATTTTCGGATGGCGATAGATATTGTTTGAACAGAAACAGATTGAAGTGCTGGCTTATCGATCAAACTTTTTATAGTTGCGGTGAATTTTTGGAGAGTGATGACAGAGTTCCTATAAGGTGTAAAAAAAGAGAAACTGACATAAGTACGAGTAGGAAGTATTGTATTAAAACATAATTATTATGCTCGCGCAATGCTTGACGGTTTTCTGTACGATAATTATTGTCATACATTGAAGTAATTATTTTAAGCTTTGAAATCGTATACAGGTTGTATAGTCTTTCTTTTGATTTTGTTTTTTTAATTTAATTGACGTGTAAATTGTACATTTGTCAATGAAGAACTTTGACTTTGAAGGCAATGAACTCAAATCGCTCATGAACGTCTCCGCGCAATTCCCGAAGGTACCGTTCCTTTGATTTTGACTTTGGTTTGAGAGCAGGATGTTTTGCGTTTACGTCTGTGATCATCAGAGTTATTGTGTAATAAAAACCAGCCTGTGTGGCAATATTTATTGACTAGCCTGTTTGGCAATATTTATTGACTAGCCTGTTTGGCAATACTTATTGACTAGCCTGTGTGGCAATATTTATTGACTAGCCTGTGTGGCAATGGTTATTGACTAGCCTGTGTGGCAAGCCTGTGTGGCAATATTTATTGACTAGCCTGTGTGGCAAGCCTGTGTGGCAAGTCTGTGTGGCAAGTCTGTGTGGCAAGCCTGTGTGGCAAGCCTGTGTGGCAATATTTGTTGACTGGCCTGTGTGGCAATATTTGTTGACTGGCCTTTGTGGCAATCTTTGGTGACCAGCCGGTGTAGCAATTTTATGTAGATGACCTGTCTGTGTGGCAAATTGTTGTGGTCTATGTGGCAATCGATGACCCTTAGTCCTGACCTTAGTTGTCAATGTGCAGGAAAAGCCTGTGTGGCCCGCCTTTGTGGTAATTGATCAGATTATACTGAAATGGGTAGATTGAGTAGTGCACCTAGATAGGTGTAAGAGGTACTGGAATTAAAGAAGACAAGTTTTCAGAGGGGTTCCTGGAAATTTTATAGACTTGCTGTAATTTTGATGTGTTCTGATGTGTCGCTATTATGAACCAGTAGATTGTGCGATCGGTGATCGGTGTCATTTAGAAAATCGATTGTTTCTGTTTGTTTTCAGGAGTACTTCGGTACATGTTTTGTTATCGTTATTACACATTGGTCTATTGTGTTGCTAACAGACCATGAAGATTCACACGAGGACGTATGAACAGCAGGATGGCCGTGTCGGGGCAGAGTATGATTATTGTGTACAGATTTAGAGCGAGTATTACTCGAACAGGGTCGTACGCGGCAACACCGGTCGCTTACATTGGAGTGGCGTTGAGAAGTTGTAACAGGTTGACATTAACAAGTGAGTTGACAAGGTTGAACAAGGTTAGTACACAAATCCTGACGACAATATTCTCTATGCCATTCTATCTCTGTGGGTGAACGTCAGTTGAGCTCGCGTACAAATCTGTTGCTTTCTAAATCCATCTCAATCTTAATTGCCTGTGATTAATTTGTATCAAATAAATTGTGAAACGGAATATATAACTCCGCTGATTCATATCAACTATTGGTTTCAATAAACCCGCAACTGAAGAAACCAGGCATAACCTCACGTGACGGAAAATGGCTGATCCGCCCTCACTGATGTCGGGCGATCTATCTGTCTCCCCGACATATATATATTAGATCTATAGGCATTTGGATATTACCGGGTCACCGCTGTTTGAATCTTGCGCTAATATTCGCAAATGACTAACTACGCTATCGTATAAGCAAACGGAAAACTTGGTTATAATAAGTTAATAATCAGAGAAAATTGCTTCCAGTGGAGATTTCTTAGATTTAATTAATATTCATTTCTAATCAATTTTTATTAGACTTGCGCTACGCTCCCTCATGCATACACACAATATATTATATATTGGTCACTATGATTCTATTTCACTCAAACATGCACACCACGACCATTTTGAGCACAAAACAGTTTTGCCAAATTTGAAAATAACTGGGTACACAAAAAAGCTCGATATTTGGGTACCTCACGAGCTCACTGAAAGAATCCTAATGAAACGTGTATTCATTAAATTTGTGATTAATTATAACAACGTAATGAAACCGAACCATTTTTGAAGAAGTGATGAAAAGTGGATCACTTACGACAAAAACGTTCGAAAAAGATCGTGGTCAAAGATAGGTCATGCTTCACAGACTGTGGCGAAACCCGGGTTTACTCGCAACAAGATGGTGCCGTGAGTGTGGTGGGATTGGAAGGACATTATTCAATACGAGCTGTTACCAACAAGTAAGACCATCGATTCTAAACTCTACTACGAACTACTGATGAGACTAAAGCAAGAAGTTGAGAGAAAGCGGCCGGAATTCATCAACAGAAGAGGTGTGGTTTTTCATTATGATAATGCTAGACCTCACACATCTTTAGCCACTCAGCGAAAATTGAGAGAGTTTGGCTGAGAGGTGTTTATGCATCCGCCGTATAGTCCTGACTTTGCACCTTCAGATTTCTACCTGTTTCGGTCTCTAATAATCTATATTAAAAATGTTTTGTTTTTTTTTGAAAAATGCGAAGAAACGTTTTCCCCTACCTATTTATATTGTGTTTGGATTTTATTCTTATGCCGTACACAAGAATAAAATGCAGTATTGTTAGAACAGTTTTATAGAACATTTAAAATTAATAACCAAACAATCAATATTTTCGTGTTTTCGTTTTTGTGAAAGTTTTCGTGTTTTTGAACTGCAGTAAAATTTTTGTAGTCTAATTTACTTAAACTGTTTTGATCTAAATCCACCTATATTGTCCCCTTGAACCAACTACCTGATACTATCTCTATTAATATGACGTCAAACGAAAACCATTGATCTGCAATTAGGCCATTGAGCATCCTCCCACCTGATTTATGGGTTAATATATTAAATCGTATACGTGTTCGTCGATCACGAGCCTAACCAACTTAATATGCAAGATATTTGCGTCAGTTATGCGAATAAATGTCGTAGAGAAACAATTGCTTCAAGTTTGAACAGCCAAGTGTGAACCCTGCGTCAACTTTCGCATTGTTTATGTAATTCAGGAAGTTCACTGAGTTGTATTCAACCCTTGCAAATATCGTGAACTGCGAGAAAAGTCTGTCAAAACGGCTCATGTAAATTTGATACGTAAACACCAATTGAATTATATATTAATGATAAGTATTTCATTCAAAATTCGTATTACGAATGGCATTAATTAACGCATTGAAAACACTAGTGACTTTTTATTCAGATTAACGGACTGAAATCCTAGTCACAATAAATAATTAGTACGGACAGGTTGGTCAGAATAAAATGCTTTTTGTGTGGGTGAGAGTCACGTGAAATGCTCTGTCAGGGACACGTGTTCTATTTGTATAGATGTATAGAGCAGCTAATAGCTAATTTACTATAGACAGGATAGGGTGACTATTTTTGAAAGTACTCCACGTATTCATTTTTCTAAATTGTCAAATACTTTCGGCTTTATGAATTAGCAAATGTTTTAATTAAATATTTATTTAGTACGCACCCATTGATGCAAGGGCGCATCGAAATCTTTTCTACGTTTTTCTTTTTTACATTATATTTAAAAATTACATTTGCAAATTCAACTAATCTCCTCACGTTTTACGAAACATGTTCGAATTTTGTCGAATCCTATGGGCATCGAATGAATGTAATTTTGAAAATTAACCCCTCAACTCACATGTTGGCTTATAGGGCTATTTATAAACGATATTTAAAGGGCCCATATAGCAAAGGTTAAATTCATAACAATTACATGTATTGGTCACAGACCTTTTGTAATTCATTGCCTCTATTATGTCCCCTTTACTTAATTATGTTATAATAGGTAAATTCAAAGAGCTCTTAGAAGTACATGCTATTTGATAAGTTTTGTAACATTTGAAACGTGCTTTTCACAAAGCCATTCGTCCCTATTATATCATAGTGCTTAACATTAATGGATTTTAAATTATAGTAAAGGGTACATTGTTTAGTGTGAATGAACGATTGTTCAATGAGCTCAGTCAGTAATTGTTGTTACACCATTTTATTACAAAACAAAGGCAATAGTAGCGGGTTGAATGCCTGAAACGTCGCAACAATGGTTCAAATCCCGCAAAGGATATTACTCTACACAATTAGTATGTGTTTAATAAGTACCAATTGATATGATAAGATCGCCAATCTGGAGCCCACTGTCTTTTCGAAGTCATATGCATAACGCCGCCTTACATACGGTGAAAGAAAATATCATGAGGAAACGAAAATGTACCTAGAATCTTTAGAAGTCATAAAGGTGTATAACCTATATGACTTCTATAACCTACCTATGAAATACTGATCTTCAAATTGTAACGTCTTATATTTTGATATTACCTTTATTATAATAAAAGTGGTCAAGTGCGAGTCGGACTCGCCCATGAAGGATTCCGTAGCAGCAAGTAACATAATGTAAAAGTTCTTGTAGTTCGTTGTTACTTTAATCAGTGTTTTAACAATAGTGCATTTATGACGTACTAAAATAAAACTACTTGATAGATCTGATACAAACCAATTTTCGTTGATAGTTTACATGATAATAGACATCATACACTTTTTTATTTTTGTCATTCTCTTATTTTAGAAGTTACGGGAGGGGGGGGAGGGTGCACACTTTTTACCACTTTGGAAGAGTCACTCGCGCAAACTATTCAATTTAGAAAAAAATATGTTAGAAACCTCAACATCATTTTTGATGACCTATCTATAGATAATCCACACGTATGGTTTTGATCAAAAAAATTTTTGACTTTTCAGTTCTAAGTATGGGACACCCCTAAAGTTTTTTAATTTTTGTATCTAAATCTTAATGCTGTTCACAGATTACATCTACTTACGAAGTTTCAATGGTATAGCTCTTATAGTTTTGGAGAAAAGTGGCTGTGACATACGGACGGACAGACAGACGTGACGAATCTATAAGGGTCTCGTTTTTTCCCATTTGGCTACGGAGCCCTAATAACAAATCACATCAATCAATCACAAATTGCCAGACACTTAACATCGTGGCAAACACTTGCCAGACACCCCTGTTGTGTTGATGTTCATGCAATTATAATTCTACTTAAGTCATAGTATAAGAGCTGATTTTTATGCAAAATACTTAAGTAACAATTAGCAGCCTAATTATCATAAGCAGCCCACTAAAAGTTCCCAACTCACGACTCGGGTTCTTAGTACCGTTTATCTGTCAATACCAGGATGACCCAAACTTCATAACGGTCCATCGTTCTTACCTATGTTAGGAGCATGCGCTGACAAGCTTACAGCTTTGTTAAAATAACGAAGGTCTGAGGTTCACAGACTCTTGCTCTATCTATAGAAAATCTCTATCGCAAAAAATACACACCTATATAGTTTGAGCATTCATAATACAAATGTACCCTTATTTTCTTAGTTTCTTATTTCCTTACCCGTTTCTAACGTAAACTTATATCTTACTAGCTGTACCCTACCACGCTTCGCTGTAGGACATTTTGACGCAAAAATTGGATAAAAACAATCCTTGATGCGGATTATATGTCATTCTAAAATTTCAGTTCGATGGGTGCAGAACTTTTTGAGTTTTTGAAGCGTACACAAACCAACATAATGTTTCTATATCTATATATACAGGGTACAGCTAGTAAGATATAAGTTAGAAACGGGTAAGGAAATAAGAAACTAAGAAAATAAGGGTACATTTGGATTATGAATGCTTAAACTATATAGGTGTGTATTTTTTTCAATGCAATAAAAGATAACATTCCATGACTAACATTTTATTCTTAATCGATGTTCCATACATATTTCGGACAGACAATGTGAGCGGACGAGAAGGTTAAGACATAATCAACGCACGTAGTAGGTGTAAGGGGAGTATGAGTATGCGGAGTACGCTACTGGCGCCGTGTACGCGCTGTACGCTGAATAAGCGACTGGAGCGGTGTACGCGGCGGCAACTGGTGCTGTGTACACTGGGTAGTCCACTACTAGGGGCTTGGCGGCGGCGAAAGCCAGGAGAGCGGCGAACAGCAACTGGAAATGAAACATTTTATTATTTTCGATATTGGACAATTTTACAAAAAATCTGTATTTGATTGCAGGTCCACATCGCAAAAAATATATTTTTTTAAATTTAGCAACGCCAAAAAACCATGTCGACCAAGAGTCCATGATCTTTGTTATTCGGGTTCTTTTTTAACATAACCATATCTTGTTTTCGGAGAAGAAATGGAAAATAGGAAGGAAGAAATTCGGAGAAAATAGGAATAGGAAGGATTCGAAGAAGAAAAGGTAAATAGGATCCCTACTCCCTACTCCCCGTAGGAAATGTTTTAACCTAGTTCTCTCTTTAGCTCTTTAGTCCGATTTTGCTCTTTTTAAATCGCCTCCTCCTCAGAGCGTCCACCACGACCGCACTTCTGTGTTTCATGCCCATCTGTAGCCCTCTCAATGTGATTAACATCCAGCAAAGCAGTATACGTCATTATAGAAGTTTTATAATAAATATCAATTCCTTTATGACACAAAAAAATATCTAAGCAAGTATACGGAAATAAGAACGAGAAAATGTAAATTCATTTTACTAAATGGAAGAGTCATCACAATACGAAAGGAATAAGGACCATGATTGATTCGAATAAAATAACCATTAAGGCTACTTAGTAAAAAATAATATCAAAATTAAGTAATAAATGTTGTGCATGCGTTGTAAATAATATAACGGCACGCATATATATCAACTAAAGTGGCCGCTGATGTAGAAAATAAAAATTGTAATTGTGTGAAAATCATAAATTTCTCGTAAGCCGTGCTTACGCCAATAGTTTGTTGTGGAACAATCTATAACTAACTCAAAACCCTTGAATCTTGTCACAGAAAAGTGAGTAAAATATAGAGATTTTATGCAACTCTTTCCATGATGGTGGATGTTTTTACAATTACGTTGCTGTTTCTATAACGTGGTAGATTTCGTGGTAGATTTTTTTAAATTACAGCACCGGGAGCTACGTGTGTAAAATCACGGGTGTTGGTAGTTACTTACATATTTGTACATGATGGCGTTAGTTTCAAATAAATCTTGTAATATAAAGAACAAGTTGATCTCAACACTCGTTGTATAATGATTACTCAGACACTGTTCCTCTTTTATATCCTCCCGAATGCATTCGGTATGGTGTTCTAACCGGATAACTAGTCAAATATCCTGTTTGTACATTAGACAGTGTTATCACGTATCAACCTTGTCCTCGACACTGTAGCTGACCGTTCAGTTATTAGATCAAGGACATGGTGTCTTCACTTATTAGATTAAATTATTTTTGGTTTAAAAATAACGTCAAATAAAACTGCCTTCTAATTATAACTGTTTGCTTTGATTTATAAGTATAATGAAACCATCACTTCTCAAACATTTGTTCAAGACTTACACAAGCCGAACTACGAGTATCAATTCCTACTATAACTAGGTAATGTCAAATCGGTATAGCAATTTCTTTTTCCGTCCAAATTTTGTCTTGAGAGATAAATGATACTGATGAGGCCGCCATCAGTCGATCTAGCTTTAAGAGTACAAATAGTTTCTACGTTTGAATTGTTTTTATTTTGTGTTCAATAAAATGTACCTATAGTGACATCAAACCAAGTCAAAGAGATCCCATTAAGTTAAAGTTTATTAAATGGTTAATTATTATTAATAATAATACTTTATTTCATTTTAACTACATCGCCCTATGGTAAATTGACTTAAACTAACATAGTTATAGGTAACAATATATAGCCCAATTATTAAAGTAAATAAAATTATAATGATCGTTAATAATTGTTTGTATTGTTTTTGGTATATTTATTGATATTGGAAAAACCTAAATAAATAACTGAATAATACGTACGTATAAAGATGTAAATAAAAATCGTTGATTCACATGGATGTAATGCATTAGTTAAGCTATTTTTTGAGCTCGTATTTCGAATAAAAAAGTAAAAAAAACAGTGTTGTGCTATGTAAGTATTTGTCTTATTATCAGGCATCATATTGTTTTCAGGATTCATCTCAAAATTATTATTTTTCCTGTCTGTGGATAATTCTGACGTGCTTAGTATAAGTAGTTAGTAAGGTATGTAGTGTAGTGTAGTTCCCATTAAAGAGCTTGGCTAAATTTAGTCGACCGAATTTAGTCGCTACTAAATTCGGTGAGATGTAAATGTATTCAGTAAGCTAGCATGCTGAATTCAGAAGCAAGAATTGCTGGCTTCTATCTTCTTCCAAATTTTTTTCTGAATTCAGGTACTAAATTTAGTTAAGTATAATAAGCCTTTCATACGTCCATGGTTGAGGCAAACAACAAGACATACATACAGACAACAATTAAAAAAAACTTATGGATTGTATGTACTTTGATATGCATTTAGTGAATAGCTAAGCTTTTTTTTTCGTATTATATGTATATTATGGATGTACAGACGTATTACGGAGTTCAATCATGAACAGACAGACATTTTAATTTTATTTATATCTAATAATAGACAAACAAAGGAGACTAAAATAAAAACGAAGTTTCCAAAAGTTAAGCCGGATCTTTAAGTATTTCGAAAGACGTAAAGTATTTATATAAAGCTCGCTTCATTACAAAAGACAGCTTTTTTATTCGTCGTATTTTTGGAACAATAGCCAAAGAGTAACACGACAGTCAACTAAATCCATATAAAAATGGGAAACTTTTTGAAACAATTTATTGTTTCGAAAGAGCAAACAATTGTTACAAAAAATATCCGGTTGATGGAGGTAATGCTGATGAAGTTATAAATAGCTGTCCGACCTTAAAGGTATTCTTCCAATATAACTGCTACGTGTTGCATAAAAGTTTTATTTTCTATTAAATGTAACATAATCATTAACATCACTTTCAGCCCGTTATCGCCCAAGGCTAAGCATGGGCCAATGGACATGACGACTCATTTTTTATTTAATGTCCCATCAATAGGCTTCTCAATAACTGAAACATAGGTAAATGAATGACTTTGTTATCTTAAAAACTTCCTGTGATATCACGATTTTAAAATTACAATTTTGGACTCTCCCAAAAACGTTTCATACAAAACCCTACTGAATCTGAAGTCATTGGCTGGCCTGGTGGCTTAGTTGGTGTAGTAAGTCTGCTTATGAAGCCGTGGGTTGTGGGTTCGATCCCACCTAGTGCAAATGTTTGTGTGATGAATTCAAATATTTGTACTGTGCCTGGGTGTTTTCTATGTATCTCTATGTAGTTATGTATTTAAAAATATATAAGTATGATATCAGCTATCTGGCTTCCATATCACAAGCTTTGCTTAGTTTGGGGTCAGATGGCGTTGTGTATGAAATGTCGACCAATATATCAAAAATATATACCACCAATATCATTGTATCTAATAATAATTTATTAAATTCCAGGATCAGTCGTAATACCTCTTCTTATCCATTATTCCCTAAATCCGTACAAATATCATGCGACAAGGAGAAATGATCGAGAGTTGTAACCCCTTATCTTCACCTGCACTCAGTTGGACAGCTTTCAAGTAACGGCACAGTGCTGAATCTTATTATTTTATACCCTTCTATCATCCTCCATACCTAGGTCTCCTGGTGGTTCATATGACCCATAAATTTTGTTTACGGGCCTGCAGTCTAGAAGTTATCTCAATTACCTACTTACGTTACAAGATAAATATCAAACTCTTAATAATTTCGTTGATCCTATAAATTATTATAAACGAAAATTATGTACATATATATGTGAATATTTGTATGTTTGTTGCTTAATCATGTTGAAAACGAACGGATGCGGTTGTAATTAGATATATAGTTAATTATAGTCTGGAATAACACATATTTTATTATATATATAATAAAATATGTGTTATTCCAGAACTATTTTATATCGTGTAAAAGTTACGGAAGCGGGAATATAAACAAGTTTTTTTAAAGAGACGAACCCTGCAAGCTCGACAAAATGCCAAATGTTCCTTATTGGGATATTTGTCCATAATGTGAGAATCGTTTGAGAGTTCCGTACCCTAAAAGAAACAAACGGAGCCATTATTGGATCACTTTGTTGTCATAATGTTTTCCTTCACCTATTAAATTCAGTGGTGCTTTTGTTTTATTGTGCGTGTAGACTGACGGAATGAGCAGGACATGTACCTGATGGTACACAACACACCTGTCCATAACAGCACAGTGTTACGCAGCTATTGGAATATGAAGAGTCACAATCATTATAGGTACATCACTGCACTGTGCTCGTCACTTATGTATTAGATTATTTATCTCTATGTCTTGTAAATGTCTCTGGTGACATTGCGTTTCAAGCCGGTACACAGCGGTGTTTCCACTTTACAGCGGACTTTGCAAATAATCACACCATTACCATATGACGCCAAACGAATATATTTTACATATGAAATAATACTCATAGATGCAGGTGGGATTCGAACGCACTACCTCACGATAGTAATACTGAATATTTTACTAAGAATGAATTGGTGTAATTGTTATCACTACCTTCTTTGCATAGTAAGTTCAGATTCACGAGTACACTCAATGTCCAAATAGGGAGCGTAATTGCTGCATAGTATTCTTGACATGCACGACAAGGCTGTTTCTTCACGTTCACGCTAGGGTATATAACGTGATGACGAATTCAACAGGACATCACACACATATCTGCTTTTGTGCCTTCTAGTTCTTTGAACTTTTACAAACCCGCCAATCAAAATGTTCAAACTGGTGAGTAGAAACTGCTTAAGTTTTTAAAAGTAATTTTAATAAAAACCAACCAATCCGCCAAAACTTAAAGTAGTGATAGTTCAACTAAGTTACTGAATCATATTTGGGATCAGTAACTCAGTAACAGTGAACCGTTACACCCTGAAAATGTCCTGAAATAATTTTAAGAGTTGATGAGTTTGGTTCTTCAAGGTGATAGTTCCAGTATAATGAGCTCCAGTTGTTTCAAGTATAATCCATTAGCTCTAAGGTGTGACTATTGAAATCGTCATATTAAAGTCAAAATTTGAGATCTACAGGGTTAAATGTGGAAGTTTATACGTACACAAATGTATGTGAGTATGAATAATTGGTTCGTAACTATGCAAACGTGTTTTAAATGTTTTTTTTTTTATTTCAGTTCGTATTCGCTTGCTTCTTGGCCGTGGCCGCCGCCAAACCCGGCATCCTGGCCGCCGCTCCTTTGGCGTACACTGCGCCAGCATACACCGCCGCGTACACCGCACCAGTGGCAGCCGCGTACACACCACCTCGCGTACTCTGCGCACCGCTCCAGTGGCTGCCTACTCTGCCTACTCTGCCTACCCCTACGCCTCTCCTTACTCCGCTTACTACCTGCGTCGTTAATTTAAAATGTGTGAAGGCTAAACCAATGTGATAATTTACGTTTATTGTTATTCGGTAATAAATTATGTTATTTCTGCCATGACAAAATACAATTTGCATTATTTTAATTACCTACAATCAGTGATGGCTGGTTGCAACATGGTCGATGGCAAAACTTATAACAACTTTTATGTCATTTTGCTAAATCGTATAACATAACTAGGTCAGTAGTATTCATTTAGATTTTTATCATTTTATCATAGAATGTTTGAATAAAATTAATTTCTGAATTAGACCTTTAGACGAATTTGAGGTAATAAATGGAATCTCCATGTTGCATTATAGGTAAATGTCAAGGAGTAGGTGCCTAATTCACAACAACTAACTATAGAAGTAAATTAGTACAGCGGCACATACCTAAACATTTATATAAGCAAGATGCACAGAGCCACTGTCTTCACTAAAATTCGTTAACACTACTGCAATACGATACGAACATCAATTTAATCTACGAGTACATAAAATGTATGACAAGACTTCCTTTAACTAGACTGTCTTTCCGTAAACGGCAAAAATCACTTTTCTTTTTTATTAAAAAATAATAAACGTATTTAATTCCAAAATGTACTACATATCATTAAACAAATATGTTAGTTAGTACAATATGTTAGTACATCAAATAGTTATTGGCGTAATTTATTAATAAGCTTCTGATTTCTTTTATTGTAAAGTGTCATATGCTGGCTGTTATTCAAATGAGCGTTAAGTTTTATTATTTGGTTGCTCGCGAGACACATCCTATTTGAATAGCTACGCCTCCACATGTATGTAAATCAGAAGTTAAATGTCAAAATCTAGATCTTTCCATTTGTGTTCAATAAATGTGCATTATTATTAATAAGGTCTGAGTCACAAATCTTTTTTAATACATTCAAGAATTTCAAGATATTCTTGTCTCACAAATTCGTCTGGAAAAAACGTGTCTGGAAGATTTAGTTTAGGAATTATGTAGCATATGGTTAACAGTCAGATCAAATAACAATACTGTTACAATAATAGTTTTTTTATAGAGTTACGGAACGAACCGAATATATACTTGATGGTAAGCAGTACCAGTAGCCCATACATAACAGCACTGTGCCACTCAGCTATAGATACGAGTACATGAAGAGTCCACACCACTGCCTAACACTGCACTGCGCTCGTCACCACAATAAATCAGATAGTTTATCTCTTTGCTCTGTTTCAGTGGAAATATTTCTCTAACAATCCAAAGAATGAAAGGCAATGTAACAAGGCAATGTATAACACGTAAATGTTTGTAGCTAAATTACTACCAGGCGGTAGAATGTAAAATGTCCCAACTTTTTGTTCCACATCAAATGAAAAATCAACACAATGTTAGTAATAAGGGTTTCAGTGACTTGTCAGCTTTGTGATGAAAACGTACCTATAGTTTCAATGTAACACACTTAACAATAATTAGTACTAGAAATCTGTAAAAATAAACGCGCCATAGAAATGACGTTTTAAAGCGAAACAATACAATTTCAGCACATCGTAGGAGAAAACATTCACCAACTGGTTGTTTTTCGATGCGCATTAAACTCAGTGAGTCAATCAATAATACTTTCGATACACGTGCATTGAGCGGCACAACACTGAAATGAAGTGATATCATAATTCGATACTTAGCAATTTTCGCAAATTAAAATTTTCACAATAACGGAAATAAAATATTATAAATTGTTTTGGAGTTCTACGTTTTTCGCAGTCTTTTTTTGTAGTTTAGAGTGACGAGACAAGTTGGACATGTGCCAAGGTAAGCAAAATGCCTGCCACATAACAGCATAGTGACACGCAGTTATTGGAACATGAATAGTCCAAATCGTTACCTAGCACTGCACTGCGCCCGTCACCCGGAGATATAAGATGTTTAATCTCTGTGACCTATAAATTCACTGGAAACATTGCCCTTTAAACCAGAACACAGTAAAGTGCAAACATTACTGTGTTCTGTAGAATAACTGGAAAAGGTGTGGTACTTCCAAAGACGGACTCTCCAAAGAGTCCTACCACTACAAAAAAGATTATTGACTATTTGACATCTATCGCGGAGGTTTCAAAAGAATAAATAAATAAAATGTGTCATCTTTAACCAAATTGAAATAATTTAATATTTAAGATAAGCTTACATTTAGGTTATATTTAAATGTTTACCAAAGGTAAATAGATACACTCATTTACAAGTTTGATAAGTAGTATTATTTAACTAATGTTTCGAAAGTATCATAAAAATTTGATTTCAATTTACCATAGTAGAGTCTATTGCAATGGGTTAAAAGTATTTTATTTTGACATATGTGTTAAACTAACCACGATAAAACCCATAATCCATACTTAAACCTGGCGATGCCATGAGTCCAGCATTACCGTAGCCCCCTGGTGCCATCATTCCTCCCATCCCTCCGATGCCCCTAGTCAAAGGCCCACCTAACGGCCCTTGCAGACCCCCAAGTCCTCCTAAAGAGCTTCCTAATCCACCCAATGAATTTGCGACTCCCCCTGCAACGCCTCCCGCAAGCTGAGAAATACCAAGTGGATCCATGTATGGATTCCCTAAGCCCATTCCACGATTGAGCATCCCCATAGGGGCCATGCCTCCGCCTGGCACCACGTATCCCTGAGCAGCAGAGACCGTCACCAGCAAAAGAACCTGAAAACAAAACAAAATGAACGAAGCAAGCAACAAAATTATTCGTCAAGTTACCGATTCTTCTGTCTTTTTAACCGGCTTCTTTTTTATGAATCAATTTTGATGGTTATTTTTTGTTTGGGAGATCATAGCTTAGAGGTGGTCCTCCCATATACATTTTATTAAAATTGATGTAGTGGTTTTGGAAATATGAACTAAAAACAGCTAAAATTTACCTCGCTGGCAAAGTGATTGCTTACTTTTGAATATGGTGAAATGCCTGAATTTAATTTCAAGCTGAAGTCGGTTTTTTTTAATGAAAATAGATAATATATTTGGTTTCTTAAATTCTACTTTTGAACAAAAGGCCTGAAATCCATAGCAGTTTGGGTCAAAATATCCATACTTTTTTTTTTCAAATAATACTTTTTGTTAAATTAAATTTAACTTTTTATTGAATTAATAAATCAAATAATTCTTTTAATTTGTGTTTCTGAACTATTAAGTCGATATCAATAAATGAAGTTGTAAGCAAAATTTATTTTATTTTATTACGTCACATAATATGTTAATCTGTACATTTTGTTTATAATAAATACTACTTGTGCACATGCACTTGTGGCTAGTGGAGTGGTAGAAAAGCGAGAGAAGTATTATATTAATTAGTTCAATTTGGAATTTAAATACTGAATAATTAAGTAAGTGGATAAATATCAGTGGACATTTCTCATACAACACTGTCTACCCCCAAACTAAGCAAAGATACTTTGAGAGCCAGGTAGATGTTAAATCGTTGAAAAATATAGTTGTAAATAAATACTCGTATTGATTCAAGTAAACAGTAACTTGATTTTTTGTTTAAAATTTTAGATCATACATGCTAAAAGAATCAAATGAAAGAGTCAAAAGAGCGATAACTTTGAAACGACTACCCGATTTTGATTGAACTGATAAGAGCACTTTCGGCTAATTCAAGTTTCAAACTAAAAATAAACAAATTCGGCTCATCCGTTCGGGACTTCGTGGCATGGACAGACACACACATGCAGAGAGAAAGAGTGAGACATTAAACCTGAAATACTCGGTAGTTTTTGCGAATAAAGTTAAAATACATTAAATATCTCAAAATAAACAGGAACAAACAGACAGATCATAAATAAAGAAATTATAAGTTCTTACGAAAATTTTGTCCATGGTTATAGATGAGGGGTCCGGCTTAAAGTAGAGAAAATGCTGAAATTGAAACGCTCTTATACTCGTACCTGCTGATTCACTAGAACTAAAACAATTTGTCGCGCCACTCTTATCAAAGAGAACTTCATTAGTGCGTTTTAAAAACCGATTAGTATTACTACATGTTTCTTTATAATTAAACTTCTGGTTAGCAAAATTTTGCAATTACGAGAGAACTCATTGATTTTTTTATTCATTGTGAATTATTTAAGAAAAAGGTAAGAAGAAAATTACTACATTCACCATGTTTTTCGTTATTTATAGTGAAATGCGATAATACAATGAATTCGTAGCAAAGTCACTCATTCAAATTTTGGTAAGGCAGCTTACTACTTCATCAATAATTAAATTTCAGAAATAATACTGAGTCATTATATTGCTAACATTGTGGTACATTTGTTGGTTTTATTTAAACTAACAGTATGCAATAATTTTCCATAATTAATTACCCTGATTGGGTGTGGTAAAATAATTACAATTGATCGACTTATTCGATAATTGATCTGTCAGCAAGGTATTCTTCTATTGTGTAGTAAGTAAGCTCTTACAAGTAATTACATTACTTTCTAACGTATATAAGTAAAATTACTTTCGTCATTGCACATTGTAACAAATATTTACATGAGTACTTAAGTGTTTAATTAAAATATCTGACTTAATAAGCTAAATTTATTGTTTTGGAGTCCATTTGACAAGATAAGAGTCGAGTCGAAAATTTTTGTACCTATTTAATATTGCTCGACACCTTTACAGCATTTGAGTCGTGCAATCGTTTGTTTTAAACGGGCCTATGGCTGTTGACCTGAAGTGGCATCTATGTACTGAACTTTGGAGTAGCGGAGATGTGTAAGGCCCAATTAAACTAATCTTACTGTACTCAAGTAGTAATTAGTAGTGGCAGGTCTCTTTTCAGAGTCCACCTAGGAGAAGTACCACACCTTTTCCAGTTATTTTGCCGCCAAGCAGTAGTGTGCAAACATTACTGTGTTCCAGTTTGAAGGCCAATGTCTCCAGAGAAATTACTGGGCTAAGAGAGAAAACACCTATGACTCCGGGTGACGAGCGCAGTTCCATGCTAGGTTATGATTTAGATTCTTCATGTTCCAATAGCTGCGTGTCACTATGTTGTTATTGGCAGGCATGTTGCTTATCATCAGGCATAGTCTCACCAGGCTCACATCATCACTCAATTATATATAATAATAAACTCAACGAGGACACACTTTGATCACGAGAGCAGACCTAGATAAATCTACTCTACATAGTAACGTATATAAGACTACTAAAATGACAAACCAAGATTTATATTTAACGATATTGTGTAACTTTATAACATTACGGCAAAAATACCACACTATTTATGAATAAATATCTAGTCAATCTTATCAAATGATCAGTCCGCCTGCGCTCTACCTCTACAAAGTCATTGTAATTCACAGAACGTGATGGCATCTGATTAACCCAACATTGCGACCACTGTCCTTCGTCTTTTACTATAAAGTATCATGCACACAGTGCAGAGGTATCATTCTGCATCAAGTAGAAAAGACAACACATCCCGTCAAAAATGTTTAAACTAGTAAGACATTAAACTTATATTTTACATCAATAATTTGTGTACATGCAGGGTGGGTTTTTAAATTATGGCTGGTTTAGTCAGGCGAACGGCGACTGCCGATCCGGAGCCCCCGGGTTCAAACCCCACGCGCACCACTGTCTATTCGAAGACATGTGCGTAATGCCGATAACTTAAAAAAAACAGTGAAGGAAAGCATCGTGAGGAAACTGACATGTACCTAGAACCTTTCGAAGTCATGTGTCATTCAGCACCCAGCACTGGGCCAGAGCTGGTGGATTATGGCCCTGACTCTCTCCTTGCGAGAGAAGGCCCCAAGTCCCAGCTGTGAGAACATTTAGTGGGCTGCTTATACATTTGGGGTTTACGTTTTCTTTTTAAGTTATGTTTCTTACATATAGAGAAAGTTCTAATAGTTTAATTTCAGATGTTAAAATGTTAAAACTTTGTAAAACAACAGCTTACGTTTTTTGTGGTGTGGCAAAGTCAAGCTAAAATAAATAATTATTTAGTTCGTCCATCAATTCAAAAAGAGGAAAATATTATTGATGCGGCGTATCCACTTGAAAATAAGTTGCAACGTTAAACTTCACAATAAATAACCCAGGTATCGTTAACTGTTGTCTGCTCCGATTATGATGCAGTAACGGTTATATTATTTTTGAATTTGTTTTCTTTTTAATAAAATTGTTTTAAATTTGCAGTTCGTGTTCGCTTGCTTCCTCGCTGTGGCAGCTGCCAAGCCCGGGATCCTGGCAGCCGCCCCACTAGCGTACACAGCACCAGCGTACACTGCCGCGTACACGGCGCCAGTGGCAGCCGCGTACACCGCACCTCTAGCGTACTCTGCGTACACTGCTCCGGTTGCTGCTGCTTACTCCGCGTACCCCTACGCTTCACCCTATGCTGCGTACTACCTGCGCCGCTGAATCACCCACCACGAACTTCCGTTTCACCGATAGAGAACAAATAAATAATACAACATAGTTAAACGATGTTATGCCTTTTCTTATACTCTTTTCACCAGTTTAGCAACCAAAGATAGCATGAAGATGAATAAAAACTAAATGAGATCAAATTCACAAGCATAGTTTTTAAACTTGCGCGATTTGAACTCATTATAATTGTAATTATAAGTAATGGAAGCATAAAAGATAATAAAGGACTTCGTCGCGATAGACATTATTATTTTAAATTACCTCGACGTTTTGTTGCTTGATTCGACGCGCTCGTCGTGTTCAGCGTTACAACCTCCGTGCCACAGTCGTCTTGTGACTACGGCCGTTGTAACGGTGCTGAAACGGTGATAATCCTACTATACGATTTTATAAATGCCAATGTTTGAATGTTTGGATCTTTGGATGTGTTTTGCTCAATCACGTCGGAAAATACGAACGGATCGGAGTGAAATGTAGAATACTGGTAGATTATAGTCTGGAAGATGACATAGGCTATACGATACGTGCCTATGTTTGTTTATTCAAGACTACTATCAACCTAAGTACCAAATTCCACTCAGATCCTATTTATAGTTTTTGCTTGAAAGAGAAACAAACATCCTTACAAATCTCCGTAGAAACACACAAATATTCGCTTGTATTGGTCAAATAACTATGATTCATTTAATATTAAAAAAAATAGATAAATAAAAAACGCGAGGGATCAATGATTCTCCGGTGGGAACTAAGTTCATACACGGTTGCAGCAATAGGCATGACGACTGAAACTGGAATTATATTAAATTACTTGATACAATGACGGTATTTAAATAGAATTAAATATGTACCTACTTTATTTTGATATCTTTTTGTTTAACTTACATCATGATCATTCAAAGTTGGATGGGCAAGTCCATTTTAAAAGTACGAAATTATTAAAAAAATGTATTCACTCTTGGATAGCTCCTTCAATTTAAAGTGACTTTTGTTATGAAACTAGTTTCCTAAATGCAATATTTAATATAGTTAACATACAACCCATAAAAAATACCCGACAGGACGTCACGCTTTAGTAGTGTTTTTGTATGAAGCGTTTTTGGAAAAAGTCTAAAATTGTGATTTTAAAATCGTGATATCACGGGAAGTTTTTAAAATAACAAAGTAATTATTTCACCTCTGTTTCAGTTATTGAGTAGCTTTTTGATGGGATATTAATTCAAAATGAATCGTCATGCCCATTATAACACTTTTTCGGTCCAGTTCCTATCCACTCAGAGCGGGTAACGCGCGATAAAGAACTTCGTTTCAATAATGGTCAACATACACATTTACAACCAACCAACGATAGGAAACACACAGAAATAAACAGGGCGACATCCCTCACACACAACGATCACGCATAGAACGAACTAGACTGTAAGACGGAGTAAACAGAAGAAGAAGATTATTAGACGACCTCAGATTACTAGAGAGTTTGTTGAAATTCAACACAGTTTTCTCGTGAGAAGGGCACCTTCTGTATACATTGTAATACATGTATACATTTGCAATTGCTTATTATCACGTAGTCCAAATTTATTCATACTTTTTTTTGCTAGATATACCATAGGTACATTAAAGACTAATTATGTCGATATTTCCAGATCATCTATGTGGTAGTGCAGTTATTAATATTATTTTTTTAAATAAGAAGTGATGAGACGAGCTGTACATGTGCCTGATGGTAAGCAACATGCCTGCCACATAATAACACAGTGACACGCAGTTATTGGAACATAAAGAGTCCAAATCATTACCTAGCACTGCATTGTGCTTATCACCCAGAGATCTAAGATGTTAAATCTCTAAGCCCTGTAATTTCTCTTATATGGACAATAACGACGTGCTCGGCACTTCTAGAGTATACTATTTACTAAATATTTTGTGATATATAATTATGTATAATGTTCAAAAAGTTTGCAGACGTGTCTGTTTCGATTGCAGAACGCATCGGTATCAGCCGCTATCCCACAACTTTAGGTTACAACAAAGACACCGCCCACACCTTCACTAGACAATAATATACCTAGGTTGGATAGTAACATGCGTTAGGACTTATCTATGATTACTTCGTAAAAGAAAATATCTGTCAAGAAGAAAGCTCAGTAGTTTCAACGCAATAGTTATATTCAGTTCATCAACAGGTCTAAGAACTATTTATTCTCCGCAAAGATTTGGGAGCGACCTTTATGCTTCTCCAGTCTTGGCTTTAGCTGGTATTTCAGTGCTTTCCTGGCACAAGAACAGTACCTAATCCACATGTGACGGATCTTATGTTTTATTGATTCATCTCTTTATCAAAAATAATTTATTTTACTAAAAGTTTCCCAGTGCGAATCTGGGACGGGTCGGTATTACAGTCCGCGAGGTATAAGCTGAGCTTTGCATTAGTGTGAGTGATCACCAAAAGTACAGTCAGACAACAAACTCTTAAAAATTAATATCATTATATTTTAGGTAGGTACTTAAGGCATAACATAAGTCGGAGAAGTATTCTAGTATTAAAATAAAATAAAACTAAATTGATAAAATAAAGTCCAGCTGTGTATTTGACTGATGAGTACATATTATTGTGTGATTATTACTAAAATTCAATTTGAAAGACAAAATAACTACACATCTTCTACACCAGACATTGCACCATAGTCACTTTCTTTATCACTCTTGTTATCATTTTCACTCTCGTCTGATGTGTCGTTTGTTTTAATAATGAATCTTTCCGTTATATTGTCAATAACGGCGTCGTATCCATGAAACTTTTTTTCTTCTTTTATTGCATGGTCACAAACATTTTTCCATTCCTGTACAGTGATACTTTCAATTTTTTCATTTGCTAACCTCATTATTGTATCCATATTCATTGATACGTTTTTTTTCGCGACGTATCCTTTTATCATCGCCCATATATTTTCAATCGGATTGAAATCTGGGTGAAAGGGTGGTAGACGAAGGACGCTGTGACCATATTCTCTTAATAAGGTGTCAATTTTATATTCAATAAATCGTTGTTTATTATGCAGTATCAATTGATAAAGTTGTGGTTTAAGCATGGATATTGAGTGATCGATATTGCGTAACTTGAGCCAGTCAATCATATCTTGTTTGCGACTATTTGAGTTGGGAGCGGGATTTTTTAACGAATTGTGGTAAGATGCGTTGTCAACTACAATAACGCTATTGGGCTTCAAATTGGGAATTAATTGCGTTTGTAACCATTTTGTAATATTAAAATAATATTAAACACGTCACGCTGCAGTCTGTGTGTGTGCGGCAGGAGCGCGGCGAGACAGAATGGCGCCGCGCCTCAGGCCGGTTACCCAAAATCAGTTTAAACCTGTTTTTACCGGGCGAAAATGGCGCCGCGCCTAAGGCCGGTTGTCACACCTACACTATCCATGTACACTCACACAAATGCAAAGCTCAGCTTATACCTCGCGGACTGTACACCAGTAAACAAAGAGAATGTAAATTACTGCGTATCTTACGTACCATACCATTCTTACAATCTATCATCACAGTATAAAGATTTTAAACAAGACGAATCAAATAAAAGTCTGTTCCGTCCCATAGAGTTTAATCAGCTGATATTCCCCCACATCTTTAAGCATATTTTTAACAAGAGAATATTATGGTGCAATGATATGTTCTGCATACTAAAACTACACAGTATTTAGTACACATTACTACACAGTATTCCTTAAGCATGCAAATCCACACATCTCACTGCAATACAAACTTACCATGGTTGTATAATCTGATGTTCACAAAATGGGCATAGAGCATTCATGCATTTTTCGGTGTGGGTCATCATCAGCCGCAAGACGTCCACTGCTGAACATAGGCCTCCCCCTAGATTTCCACAACGAACGGTCCTGCGCAACCTGCAACCAGCGGTTTCGAGCGACCTTTGTGAGGTCATCTGTCCATCTAGTGGGAGGCCGTCCAACACTGCGTCTTCCGGTTCGTGGTCGCCACTCGAGAACCTTTCTTCCCCATTGGTTGTCAGTTCTGCGAGTGATGTGGCCTGCCCATTGCCACTTCAGTTTGCTTACTCTTTGAGCTATGTCGGCCACTTTCGTTCTTTTGCGAATATCCTCATTACGGATTCTGTCGCGCAAAGAGACTCCGAGCATAGCTCTCCATAGCTCACTGTGTGACTTTGAGCTTTATTTACGAGGCCCACAGTGAAGGACCACGTCTCAGTTCCATAACACATCACTGGCAACACGCACTGGTTAAAGACTTTCGTCTTTAGGCATTGGGGTATTTTGGACTCAAACCCGGACCCGGTTTGGACCCGGTGTGGGTAACACTTTGTTAATAGACTCAGCACAATTTGTTATATACGAATTCTATTTCTTATAGGCATCCTAATTTTGAGTCACAACATAAAATAGCGGAATCCATACCCCATAAAGCATCCAGTTCTCAACCACGAAACCGCTTATCTGAGTACGCCATCGCGACTCTCTTCAACAGTTGAACTGCCCATATTATGGTTTTATCTATCGTAGCACCGATAATCGTTGTCGTAAACGGGTTCTGGAGTGGTCTCCGCGAATAAACAAATGTACTGTAGGACGCATTCATCAGGTGGAGTCATTACTTAAGTTATGAGTAGCTTTAAAGTGTTTTTAAAGTCTTGGGGCTACTCAAAAAACCCAAAGTTTTCGTGCACGAATAGGACGTCAGGAATAAAATTAATTCTCACAATGTTGTCATAAAATATCACGTTTGGCAAGAAATCACCAGTATCAAGAAAGCGCTCATACTTACCTTAATAATTAAAATTATGAGATGTTGACAAATAAATTTCTTTCTTTATGTTTCTGCTATCGATATTTTTGTTTTTGGTATAAATGAAAGTAATATTTTAATTCACATTATCTTTTATTGAATCAACGGCGTAAGTAGTAGGCAGAGTAAGGCGAAGCATAGGTGTAGGCGGAGTATGCAGCAACTGGAGCGGTGTACGCGGAGTAAGCGAGAGGTGCGGTGTATGCAGCTGCTACCGGCGCGGTGTATGCAGCTGTGTACGCAGGTGCGGTGTACGCTAAAGGAGCAGCAGCCAGGATGCCAGGCTTGGCGGCGGCCACAGCCAGGAAACAAGCGAATACGAACTAGAAAGAAATAATTATCAAATGTTAATATGTAAAAGCTCGCTATAAGTACACATAAATTAGTATTTTGTTCATCAATTCTTATTAATTTAATTTAAAAAGCTTTAAGAAATTTTACGTGTAAGTAAATTCTCAAATTCTATAAATTTCACAATCATCTACTGTAAAAGTATGTAAAAATGAAATATTATACAAAGTTAACAATACAGTTTGAACTATCGTAAATTAGGGTTATATAATAAATAATAAATCATTGGTGGACAATTCACACACAACACCATCTGACCCCAAACTAAGCAAAGCTTGTACTATGGCGGCCAGATAGCTGATATAATACTTATATAGTTTTAAATACATACTAATAACATATATATATGTTATGTTAACAAAACACCAACAAAAAAATAAGACTCACTAATTTGAACATAATTGCAGTTGGTTAACACTTAGCTGTTTCTGAGCTGAATGATGTCCATCTATTCTTATCAAACAACTTTATAGTAAACAATGAAGGACAACGGACGGTAAACCACGCAAGTTGAGAGTCACGTACGTACCTTTCTTGCACTTCTAGAATTTTGATCACTTGACTCGATACCCTAACATTGAAACTGGAACTGTTAGCGTACCTAACGATTTTAAGTTATCGAAACAAATGAATTTTTATACGTTTTCTCTAAATATTTAGGTTTGACTTAGTTAAGAATACAATGAAATAACTGCGATGTAGATGAAGATATATTTTAAGATACATCAGAAATTCTAATTTTTTAATAACTATTGTGTTTTAAAAAAATCCCAAAGTGTGTTTTTATAGAATAAATCCCAAGAAAGGAGATATGTTACTTTTTACTGAGGAAGTGTTAAGGGGTTGAAATTGGGGATGAAAGTTTGTACGGAAATTTGTCATTGTTGAAGACGAAACCATGAAACTTTTTACCTAGATACTTGACACGAAACCAATAAATGTTTGTTCAAGCAAATTTTGTGATTTCGATCTGTACGGAAATGAAATAAGGGTTGAAATGAGGGATGAAAATACACATGGAAGTGCTTCATTGTTGAAGACGAAACCATGAAAAAGAAAAAAATATTAAATTTTGCAACTAGACACTTCATGTCTACACTAATATTTTAAATGAAAGTAGCTCTGTCTTAAACAAATTAAAGAAAATTTTACATATAAACTTTGTGTGTCATGTTTATTTGAATATAATCAAAAGATTATAAAATTATTATTTTGCTTTCAAAAGATCCCACTTTTCAACCCTTTATTTGAAAAGTAGCCTTACATCCTTTCAGTTCTTAGGCTATCTCTGTACAAAATTTCATTTAAATGGTTCAACAGCATATGAGTGAAAGTGTAACAGACAACCAGATAGTAGAGATGGTATAATTTTCTATGACTATTATCTAGGTTCAATACACAGTCTTACTTAGTTTGGTCATAAGTCACGAGTAAAAGCTTAACAAATTTAAATAAACAACCAAAACGGTCAATTAAACTGATGTTGACTGAAATGATAGAATGATGAGAAGTTTGATACAATCAGTAAAAACTTAAAATTATTAAGAGTTGATGATGAGTAGTATTTTAGAAACAATTTATAATAGCTAGAAAAATTGTTAGGTTCATGCATAAAATACATTCGGCTCGAATGTCGATTGCAGTACAAGACACCTAATCATTATTCAGTGGGTACATGCGATCTACGAGGTTTGACTTTTCCGTGAGACGTAAGAAGGTCCTTCAAAGTTTACTATAAAGAATGCATCACAGAGTGATAGGGTATCATTCAGGTCCCACAGCCCGAAAACAAACAACCAAAATGTTCAAACTGGTAAGGTTTAATTTTCTTATCATTCACAACGCTTGAGCTGTTTTCATCATATTTCGTTACTTTTTATAACTAAACAATCCAGATGAATACATAAGTATTCTTATTCAGATAGGGGCGTCACAAACATAATTATATATTAATTGTAACTTGAATTTTCAGTTCGTCTTCGCTTGCTTCCTGGCCGTAGCCGCCGCTAAGCCTGGCATCTTAGCTGCCGCTCCCCCTTGCGTACACCGCGCCTGCGTACACGGCCGCGTACACCGCGCCGGTGGCAGCTGCGTACACTGCACCTCTGGCATATTCCGCGTACACCGCTCCTGTAGCTGCATACTCTGCGTATACCTATAACTCTCCCTACTCCGCCTACTACCTACGTCGCTGAAAATGGATAAGTCAAACAAATAAAATTTAGTTATTATAAAAAAGGACCTTGTTTCATATATTTTCGAAACCTATTTTTGTACGCCAAAGTTATTGATGATGTGGGTTTGAGGGTTTACCAATATGTGGATTACTAGTATTTAAAAAAAAAGTGTAACCAATGATTAACAGACTGTATTACAACCTTATATTTGGAAATTTGCTGATTTGTTATATATTCGATACAAACAAACTCTCTGCCAACATATCTAATTAAAAGAAAAAATGATCGCTTTTAAATTATTAATTTACATTTAGGAACTACAATGGCGATAAAGTTATGATATCTCTATCGCGTCAGGCATTCAAATTTTTTCGTATGCTATTCCTAAGCAATTACTAATTTTAGTAGAGACTATATCCCATGGAGCTCGTGTGATTGGAGATAAACTATTTTCAAGATTTCCATCAGAGTTCGCATCCTAAATTTATGGTTAAGATTAACATCTCAACTCACATCTCAACTCGTATCTGGGTGACGAGCGCAGTGCAGTGCCAGGTAATGATTTGGACTCTTCATGTTCTAATAGCTGCGTGTCACAGTGCTATTATATGACAGGTATGTTGCTTACCATCAGGCACATGTCCTGCTCGTCTCGTCACTATTTACTTAAAAAAAAAGCCGTGCCCCAGTGGCCCAGAATCGAGAACGTCCGATCTTACATTCTTGAGATTCAAATTCCAACTGAACTTCCAAGTATTCCACAAGCTGTATAGATGGATTAGTTTGTCATCACAATACAATACAATACAAAACAAAAACACTTTATCACACCACAAAACAATACAGAAAAACAGTGATTAACTTAAAAGTAAAACGTTTTGGGTACAAAAGGCTATCTTATCGCTAATAGCGATCTCTTCCAGATAACCTTTTGGTAACTAGGATAAAATGAAAGTACGGCGGTGTCCTTGATACATGTACACAATTAGTTTCATAAATATCATACTAATAGAAGTAATACAAACAAATACATAAATAAAATAACACAATACATAAATATCAGATTAAATAATATAAAATAGACCTACATACATAAATACATTTAATAAAAATACACTAAGCGTAAAGGAAACATGCACAGGTTTACACAACAAGATTGCTTAAGTAATGCTGCCAAATCTGAGCCTTAAACGAGTCTACGCTCTGAGCGCGCCTGATGGACATCGGAAGTGGATTCCACAGCGCGACAGCACGCACAAACTGGCTTTAATAGTGAAAAATCATGCGTCATCCATCAACCCGCACTTATCTAGTATGGTGAATTATGACCTTCTCTCATTGTGAAAAAAACCCCCAGGCCCATTAGTTGGAACATTGAGTGAGACGCTTATGCTGTTACAATTGGGACGTTGACAATCTTTTCGGAATTTCTCTAATTTTGAAGATTGATTACCTTGATTGCTTGTCTTACCTTACCTTAACTTGATTGTTTACCTTAAAAAAAATATTTGATTTAAAAGCATTAGTATTTTCGATGAGTAAATATGCAATAATAGGGTAATTTTGGATTTTCCCGGTAAAGCACTAACGACCGATATAACGTCACTAGTCGCAAAACATTGGTTGTGATTCAGACAATGTCCAGTTTAAGTGTTTTTTTGATTTTTATTTCCATACAAACAATCAAAATCGTCGACGCTAAGATCGCAAACTATAATAAAAAAGCAGAGAAGTAGACAGTATAGTCAGTCTTCGACAGCTTGTTTTGCGACTAGTGACGTAATTAGCCATATTGGCGTTTGCAGTCACGTGACAACAGATTAAAAATATAACATTTAAAATCATTTATAATAAACTTACTAAGTAATAGTCTGTCTTCCTCAAAAACAAGGCTCGTGTCTACTGCCACATTAGTCTGAATGATACCGAGTCTGATGTACCGAGCTTTTTCCACCGAATGCCCCAGTCATACTCAAACTGAGTAGTCTTATGCAAAACGATAGCAAAAACGACGTGTAAGTTAGGACGTTTCTTAGTATGGAACACAAGTTGCGTGGATACTTTGGCATTTTTACTTTTTTGAGTGGCATATAGAAAAATTCACATAAACAGCCCATTAAATATTCCCACTGCTGGGACTCGGGGCCTTGTCTCGCACGGAAAGAGTCAAAGCCATAATCCACCACGTTGGCCCAGTGCGGGTTAGTGGATGACACATTACTTCGAAAGATTCTAGGTACATGTCGGTTTCCTCACGATGTTTTTCCTCCACCGTTTTAAGTTAGCGGCATTACGCATATGACTTCGAAAAGACGCGCGTTCGAGTGATGCGCGCGTAGTTCTGAACCGGGCTCTCGTGATCGGTAGTCGCCGTTCTCCTGACTAGACCAGCCGTAGCCTAACTAGAAAAAAATATCTTCAGCTTAGCAAGTATTCATTCCTTTCTATGTTTATATTACTACTTATCCTAAAAATCTCATCTGTTTACCCGACTGCGCGACGCAAAGGAGTGGTAATGTGTTTATTAGTCTAGTAGAGAGTAATTTAGTAGCTAAAATACTCGCTACTATTCAAAAATTGTTCGCACCGTGCTTTAGTACAGTTCACAAGTGAGTAGCGTTTCGCAACATGAAGATCCTACAACGCAATAAAATAAATGAACAAATAAGCTAATCTTATCGAATCGTAATGGCTATTTTAGAAGAGGTGAATGAGGAAAGTGTGATCAATAAAATAAGTTATTCCACAGACAATTTCTTATTTGGAAAATTGTTTTAAGTTATTTTTCTCTCCAGACTAATTCGACAAGTTCGAACCTGTTTAACCGGCGAACCAATGAACGCACCGCTCGCAACGAACGCGTGGTGGGGGGTGCTACTCGCCCGTTGAAAATAGAACAAAATGGATTGACTCGACTAAATCACTTCCTAAACTACTCGACTAAATTTTCACTGTTCATACACGTTTAGTTGCTAAATTACTCGCCACTAGGCTAAATTACTAGTCTAATGCGAACAAGCCTTAAAGACTTGACATTAGTGTAAGTTCAATATGGCGGCTACCGGACGCCACGCGTGTCACTGTGGTGTTATATGGCAGGAATGCTTAGCATCAGGCACACGCCATGCTTGCTTGTTACTCTTTATTAAAAAAAACTAGCTGTACTGTGTCAATGTGGATGGACATAATATATATTCGGATTACTCCGCCTCGGTCGCCTCCGACTTCAAACGATTTAGTGCTCAATTTCGATCAAAAATCTATGACTATGTAGGTACTTACACAAAACTATAAAAATTACATGCACTAAAAAAACCTAAATATATCATATATACTATATTATCAGTAGAATTTATTTTTATTTATTTATTTATTTATTAGGTTACAAGTACATATGAACATAATATTCTTCTAAATACAAAATGACAAAAAAGAAAAATATTTTTGTGGCGTACCCTAGAGACTGCACTAGGCAATGCCTGTGTTGCAGAATCTAGTCTCTTCCATTTTTACATATCTTATATTAAAACTACAAAAACATGCAACTTATGTAATAATATGTGTACGAGTGTGTTAGGGAGAGGGTGTATTTGAGTGCGTATATATGGGGTGTGTGTGTATGAGGGTGATGGCACGTGAGTGTATAAGAGTATGTCTCTATGTATGTTGTTTATATGCGTCTGTTGCAGAATCTTGCCTTATGTTATGTAAGTATTCTAATTAAACAAAAACAAAACAACAAACATTGATGTAATTTGTTGTGTATCTGTGGGTGTATGTGTATACACAATGCGTATATGAACATACGTGGCCTTTTATGTGAGACGGTGTGTTTGCTAATGTGTATGATGTGCACGATTACCGATTACCTATGTCTGCTTCGGTTCGACAAAAACGAAAACGAAGACATTTGGTCAAAAACCAAAAGATGCATATTTTGTTGAGCATAATAGTCATAACATTGTTCATAACTAGCAATAGTATTAATTCAATAACATATTATAGATTTCTAGACCACCAGAAATCTAAATGCTTGTATTCTTCTTTTCAGTTTTTATAGTATGTACTTTGGTTCACTTTTTATGCAGCCGGGTTTTTTGAGTTTTTATATTATATTTTTTTATTCAAAATTACGTTAGTCTCGGGGTGACTGGGATTTATGGACCATACCGTTCATAATTAGTAACAACCTCACCGAATAATCCCATCGTCTTCTCTTGCAAGGAGAAATTCAAGGGCATTATTTACAAGTTTGTCATCTCCACTAACTCTAGCGGTGAAAAAAAATATCGTGAGGAAACTGGCAGGTTCAGGTTCCAGTTCTGGCCAGTAGTAGATATGACAAACTTGTACATCTGCAGGAGGATAAATACCAATAAGTGAATAATGCATCCCAACCTACGATTTCATTACTGCGAAACGCTCGCTCTAGCCACTGGGTCGCCACGGCTTCCTTACAACATAATTAAACTTTTCTTTGTATGTACGCATCCAACATGCATTTATCTCTAGGTGAGATGCCGGACGGCCTTAACGTCTGACGCTCCACAGCCCCAGACCCTCCAGTGGAGACGAGAGCATTCTAATCAGAACGCTGGTGGATTTTACCTGGCCAATAAGAATATCAGCCGAGCAAAAGCCTAAGTCTTCCTACCCTTTTCCCAGCCTCTAGAGGTACATGCACTGCACTGCTGCAAAAAGGAGAGGATCGCGAGTAGAAGTTCTCTCCCCAGCCGGGATTAACCATTTCACAACAAGACAGCATTGAGGCAAGTTGTTGTGTGACGCCCAGGTTGCACCACGTGGAGGTAGTAAAACCCAGCCTAGCATATTTTAACATTTTCATAGGCTTTTAACCAGAAAAAAATAAACTACGATATTGTGATAGCATTTGCATTTAATTTTACTTTTGTTCAATCCTCAATCGCTGTGCAAGATAATCATTATTCAATAAGTGCGTGCACGTTCGAACAAGGTTCGACTTTTCCTACTAATACATACGAAGGCACTTGTCCTTCAAAGTTTACTATAAAGAATGCACCACAGAGTGATAGGACATCATTCTGGTCCCACAGCCCGAAAACAAACTATCAAAATGTTCAAATTGGTAAGTAATCTTTCATTCGATGACACTCTAGAACAAACAATTAATACCGTAAAATTAACAGGATAAAAATCTAACTGTGTAGTCACGGCTTGTACAAAGAGTAAGACAAATTAGATGCATAAAAGATTTGGATAACATTGTTTTGTTCCAATTATATATAGAACATTTTTAATAATGTTTGGAAATAAACGATACAAATGAAGATATGTTCATCTTTTATCATTGGGCCCGCAAAGAGCACAAGTTTTAGAGAAATAAATTTTACTGACTTTAATCTTTCTTTTCAGTTCGTCTTCGCTTGTTTCCTGGCCGTAGCCGCCGCTAAGCCTGGCATCTTAGCTGCCGCTCCCCTTGCGTACACCGCGCCTGCGTACACGGCCGCGTACACCGCACCTGCTTACACGGCCGCGTACACCGCGCCGGTGGCAGCTGCGTACACTGCACCTCTGGGATACTCCGCGTACACCGCTCCAGTAGCTGCATACTCTGCGCATACCTATGCTTCTCCCTACTCTGCTTATTACCTGCGTCGTTAAAAAATTACAGTGAAATAAATAAAATTGAGTTATTACCAAACTGACATTTGTTTCATTAAACTTGTTAGATCAAATTGTTATCGGAAATTTGCTAATTTGTGAAAATACGTATTACTGATCGATGAACGTATGACAAATAACCCTGGATGATGCGTATTGAAGATTGAGTGGTTCAATTTTTATTTGTGATGTAGGGTTATGTAACGAACAAGACACATGTATTACTCACATGTGTGCCTATTGAAATACTCATTCTAAATTCCAAAATGGCAATGCCTTGATAGACAGGCACTGCGCTCTTCACCCCAGACATGCGATGACCCTACATAGCTGCGTGTGTGACATATTATTCGGGTAGTTTCTTTTTCGGTAATTTAGCCGCGATATAAAGCCTATATTATTCTAAATTATGATGATAAAATTATGATATAACGATATTCCAAATTTCAATTGTGCCTATTTAGTAGCACAGGAATGTTGTTGTTTTGATCGGAAATAGGTTTGCAATAGACCGCCTCATCACCTGATACAAGTTGAAGCTCCATTAACGAATCAGTAGAGACTGGAAGACACCAAGATTGTATCGATTAGGCAACTCAGGTAACGTATTTCAGTCTTTATATGTTATTGGTATTCCTATGAAAGACTTTTAAAGTGTTTCATTTTGCAAAAATGAATCACTTTAAAAGTTTTATATAGTAGTAGTTTTATATGGACCTCAATCTTTGGACCCCGGCTCTCAAATTCTAATAAGACATAAGTACATATTTATTACATAAATAAATATTAGTGGACACACTCAATACTCAATTGTTTATTGCTTCATTATGTTACAGATATAATTAATTAGGTATACAGATAGAATTTAGTACAAAATTAAGTCGCAACACAATGTACCCAATCGGGCATTGCAATTTAATTATCGTTTTTTGGAGCGAAGTGTTTTGTTTCACAGTCAATTACCAAGTTTTCATACTCGAAGGTTGTCAGGTCGTCAGTTAAAAATTCGGATATACTATAATAGGCTTAGGACAGCAGCAGATTTCTCAAAGTCCTAATAAATCTACGCTCATCTTCAATTTCCTTTAATTTGATGGGAAGCTTATTATATATTTTTATAGCCATCGCATGCGGACCGGTACTATGTAACGTAAGTTTTGATGTCGGTATGTTCAAATTATATTTATAGAATGTCCTAATAGGATAGCGCCGGTTGTCTGCTACTTTGTCAAGCAAAAGTGGATATTTCTTAACAAATTTGCAATTTTCCAATATATAAAGTGATGTCAGGGTTAAAATTTTGTAGTCAATAAAATAAGGTCTGTGAAAATACGATTTACTTATGTCAGGGAGTCTAATATTGGCTAGGATACGCACACATTTCTTTTGCAAGGTGAAGAGGTCAGCGGCATCTACACGGGATTTTACTTTGGGGTGGGAACCCCAAAGTAAAATCCCGTAGGTCAACCTGGAAAAAACCGTACGCGTAGTAAGCCGATAAGGCTGTATCCAGGTCGGTGCTTCGACGTAGCTCTCTTAGGGCGTAAATAAAGCTGGATAATTTCGATTTTAGCTTCTTTATGTGTATGTCCTTCCAGTTAGTGTGTGTGTCAATATATATGCCTAATAATGTGGCTGCGTCAACAAATTGTAGGTTATTATTATTATAAATGAAATTGTTGTCAAGAGGGATTTTTTGTGGAGGTCTAAATTGCATTATTTTTGTCTTAGTAAAGTTTAAATCTAGTAGTGATCAGTCATCCAGTCAGTGGTTTGGTCAAATAGTTCACGAAGTTTGTCATTTAAATTTAAATTATTAATACACGATGTCACAATGGAAATATCGTCCGCGAACATTATGCAGGAGCTGTCAATTATTTTCGGAAGGTCATTATTATAAATCAAGAACATTATGCATCCAATGACACTGCCTTGAGGAATTGAGCTATTAATTTGTATTGGAGCCGATCTAGCCACATCTATGATTCCTCTTAAAAAATTGAAATTTTCAATTTCTACGCACTGTTCCCGGCCGCTTAGATATGAGCGGAACCAATCGTGTGCTACTCCGTGAATACCTACACCATTCAACTTCTCTAAAAGTATATCGTACTGTACTCTATCGTAGGCCTTTGACATATCTAGCATGATTGTAATTGCATATTTTTTTTGTTTAAGATTATAAGATTTTTTGTATTTAATTAATTAATGTATATATTGCCAATGTAGTTGATCTGTTTTTCCTAAATCCATATTGCGAATCGTCAAAGACCTTAAATTTTTCGCAAAAGGAATTTACGACATCAACACCATCTGACCCCAAACCAAGGAAAGCATATAAGATGGCAGGCAGATAGCTGATATAACACTTGCATAGTTCTAAATACTTATTATAGGTACATAGAAACACCCAGAAACAGAACAAACATTTGAATTCATGATACACATATTTGCAATGGTTGGGAATCGAACCCACCACCCTCGGCTTCACAGGCTGAGTTACTTAGCCATGAGTCATATACATGTCTACTTCTAGTAATATTATAAACTAGATGTCCACCCCGGCTTCGCCCGTGGTACATTATATAACACTCATCGGGATCCCGTAGATATCCAACGGTAAAAGAATGACTGAAATCGGTTCAGTCATTCCTGAGAATATCCCTTTCAAACAAAAAACCTCTTCAACTACCTGCTACGCCAACTGTCGGAAATTGGTCTTACCAACCCAGTTTTAGAAACAAATTTGATTAGCAAAGGTTTATATTCAGTGACGCAATCGCTTTGACATGACACATGCTGTCATATCAAAGCACGCTATGAAAACTCGCAAAAAGGAATATTTTTCCCTGTTTTTGATACATTCTTGATCCAAGCTCCGCTTTTGTTGATATTAGCGTTATGTACTATAACCTATAGCCTTCCTCGATAAATGGAATATCCAATAGAAAAGGAATCTTTCAATTCGGACCTGTACTTCCCGAGATCCTAGCGTTCAAACAAACAAACAAACTCTTCAGCTTTAACGATTTTGATGGGTGTACTTATAACCGACTTCAAAGAAGGAAGAGGTTCTCAATTCGGTTGTGTTTTTTTTTGTAAGTACGAGTATGTTTCGCGATAGGCTCCGCCTATTATTGTTAATCTATTTTGACGGTTCTTTTTTTGTTTGGTAGATCATAGTTCAGCGGTGATCCCAAACGAATTTTATTGAAATCAGTGTTTGAAAATTTAAAAAGTTTGAAAGTTTGAAACAAAACACTAACATTTACTTTCATTTCTTTAGACCACATAGTGCTTAGCTTTTTATGAAATTTGGTCGTGTGTCTGAATAAAATTTTTAATTAAAGTTGGTTTTATTTTTTCGGAGATAATTTATTATTTTAATATGAAGGTTGCGTTGATACTTCAGCGTTATCGCATCTTCAAGCAACACAAACATAGTAAGTCTGATGTTGCGGCTCTTCAGTGGATCGTTTAAAACTATATAAGTATTATATCAGCTATCTGGTTCCATAGTACAAGCTTTGCTTAGTTTGGGGTCAGATGGTGTTGTGTGTGAATTGTCCACCAATATTTATTTATTATTCTCGTATTTATTTCCTTTCTTAAGCCTAAGTTTTTATAATATTGATATATAAAACAACATAAAAACATATTTTTTATTATTATTCACTCATTTAATCATTTTCTTAGGTTTACATTTTTACAATATTTGTATATAAAAACAACATAAAAACATTATAAAAACCTAAACCTAGTTCGCCGCCAGCAGCGGGGCAAGGCCCAAGCTACCGGTGGTTAGGGCTGCAGACTGAGGAACCTCCTGACGATGCGCGCTGTGTCAAGGATGACCGCCTTCTGCATCTGACCCTTGATCCAACCGTCTAGCGAAAGTCTCTTGAGATGTTGGTCGAGACTTTTCGCTATAAGGCCGTTTGCCGACACGACTATGGGGACTATGATCGTGGAATCAACATCCCACATGGCTGTAACCTCGTGAGCCAAGTCAAGGTACTTGCTAAGCTTGTCCTTCTCAGCTTTCACGAGGTTCTCGTCATGTGGTATGGTGATATCGACGATCACAGCCCGACGCTGAGACCGGTCTACCAGCACGATATCAGGCTTATTGGCGACAATAGTCCTGTCCGTGATGATAGAGCGGTCCCAGTAGAGCAACGCACGGCCATTCTCGAGAACTGGCAGAGGTGCGTACTTATAGTACGGCACCTCGGACTCGACAAGGCCGTGTCGAAGAGCAAGTTGCTGGTGGATGATCCTGGCTACTAGGTTATGTCTGTGCAAGTACTCGCCGTTTGCAAGATGCGAACAACCGGAAATAACATGACGAAGAGATTCGCCTGGACGGCGGCATGCCTGACAAATGTCGACCGTACCGTCCTTCATTATGTATTTCCGGTAATTGTTCGTCTTGATAACTTCGTCTGCAATTGCACAGACAAAACCCTCGGTTTCTCCGAAGAGGTCCCCGAAGCGCAGCCAGTTCACCGACGCGAGCAGATTCACATCGGGTCCCGTCAAGGCCCGATAGAATCGCCCATGCAGCTCCTTGCTCTTCCACACTTCCTTGCGATCATCAATGCTGAGCACCGATGGTTTGCGCCAGTTCTCGTTTGCCAATGAAAGAGGCGTGAAGGTCCTGTCAACTGCCACAACATCGCGATGCATCCCGGACTCGCTGTTGCGGAAATAATCCCTGAGACTGCATACTTCGCGGTTGTGTAGGTTCTTGGCATTTAAAAAGCCTCGACCCCCCCATTTCCGCGGAATATACAGTCTCATAACAGACGAGCGCGGGTGTAGCATACGATGAGTTGTGAGCAGTTGACGGACCTTTCTGTCCAGGGCGTCGAGCTCAGTCTGAGTCCATCTCAGTATGCCAAAGGAGTATATCAGCAGAGGCATTACCCAACCGTTGAAGGCTCGCGCTTTGTTACCGCCTGACAAGAAGACTTTTGAGTGCTTTTGTCAGCCGGCACAAGAAGCGCTCCTTCACCGATCTCTTAATGTCATCTGCTGAAATACCCAAGGACTGTGACATACCGAGATATTTAGGTCTCGTCTTCGGAGAGAGATCTGAGAGTTATAGTCTCGGAAAATTGTAAATTCTCTGAATTTACTACTTTCCTCGCTGTACATGCATGACCGCACACTTGTCTCACACCGAACTCCATCTTGATGGCGTTACTAAAACCTCCGTGGTTTTAATAGCTCCAACAAGTCTTGGCGTCTCGGTGCAAAAAGTTTGAGGTCGTCCATGTACAACAAATGAGATATAACCTCACCTCCTCTACGAAGACGATAACCTAACTCTGAATCCTTCAGCAGAGTGCTGAGAGGATTCAGACTTAGGCAGAACCATAGGGGACTTAGACTGTCACCCTGAAAAATGCCTCTTTCAATCTTAATCAAGTCCTCCGAAACAAAAGAGCTGTCTACGCTACCTGGTTGACGAAGGACTGTGACCCACTGTCCCATGCATTTGCTTAGAAAAGATTTTAGAGTTGGATTTATTTTGTACAACTCTAAAACCCTTTCTAGCCATGAATGGGGCACCGCATCATAGGCCTTCTTATAGTCAATCCAAGCAGCGGAGAGGGCTCCCTTGTTTCGTTTGACTTTCGTTTGACAGCTCCTTAGTACCACGGGACCCAATCTTACATCCATTCTGAGAGGAGGCCAAAACGTTATTCGCGACAATATGCGCATTAATTTTTGCTCTCAGAATGGATGTAAGCAGCTTGTAGATGGTAGGTAAGCACGTAATGGGTCTGTAGTTTTTCGGTTCCGTGGTACTACCAGACTTATGGAGCAGGAAGGTGACTCCGGTGGTCAAGAAACTGGGAAGAGAACCCGTATCCAGGGCTTCTTGGAATTGTGTTGCCAAACGTTCATGTGAGCACCGAAACCACTTTATCCAGAAGTTGTGCAATCCGTCCGGTCCAGGACTTTTCCAGTTCTGAGCCGTCCGGATAGCACAACTAACGTCTATGGAGTCGATCGTAATAGACTCCATGGGTTCGATAAGCTCACATGCACGTTCGATAACACGCATCCAGCTCCCTCCGTGTGCTCGACAGGCACCGACCAGATGCTGCGCCAGAAACTTTTCATGGCGCTAACATCCGTTAGCTGCGTATCGTTCACACGTGGACCAGTAGTTCCTCCCAGCTTCGGTACACCTTCCTTTGATCGCTCTGGAAGTCGCGATTTTGCCGATATCGATTCACACGCTCTCTGTAGCGGCGAATACGGTTTGCCCACGCATAAACTTTCTGCTTCAGGTAGTCAATGCGTTCCGTAACATTGGCAAGATAGTGCTGGCGACTGATACCAGTCCCAGCAAACGCCTGTGCTACGAAACGCATGACTCGGGGACGACTGTTCCCCTGACTGAAGCAGATTAGCTTTGCAATAAGAGTCCTGAATTAGCTGATGCGCCGTTCTATTCGTACTTGCCATGCGGGTGCATCTCCGACGGTTCGCGTTGTACGGTCAGTGTCTGGGAACTTGACACGTGCAACGCGACACGCCGCGATAGCACCACAGTACAGAATAGAATGGGTATCAGTCAAATCTTTGCTAGTTCCCAGGTAGGGCACTAGCAAAGTATTCAGGGCTCCCATCAAAGCCAAATTCCGTTTATGGGTGGGCAAACGCGGTAAGCGCGGCCTAGAGTTGGGTGTGGATCTATATCGCAAGATCGCGTCTTCCAGAGCGCTCCTCAGTTGCTCTATTACCTGGTCAGATAAGCCCGTACTCGCCGAATCTCCCTCCTCGATATCGAGATCGACCGGCGCCGCAAGTGTCGCCACTGATGTTAGCACTGAAGCCAGGGTCGACGGCGCGGCGGGCGGATCTCGAGTCGAAGCAGGAGCTGGGCGAGTACGTTGTTCTTCCAGGCGTAGCAGATCAAGTGCCGAGTCATCCAGCAACTTGCATCGCCGGATGGCGCGGACTTGGTCTGACAATCGTTGGGCGGAAACGGCGACGGTCGGTTCGAAGGCCTGAAACAGAAGCAGCATCCTGGCACAGTACGCAGTCAGGTGGGTTCCTCCCTCTGTAGCCCTGTAATAGGCGCGCATGCAGTTCTCGTTCATTTGGCGAGTCCATCGCATGCGACGCACTACACCACCGGTAGCGAGGGCCGGGCGCGAGGCAGGTTGCCTCACAGGCCCCAAGCGTGCCGGTAGCGGCGGACGCCCACGACGTCCTGTTCTTGTGGGCGACGGGGTCCGCGTCGTGTCTGTGTCACTCGTTGAAGCACTTGTGTCGGGAGGAGTCACAAACACTTCCTCCTCCGACGACGAACTCAATGGTGACGGTGACGGAACACGAACTGGTGGTAAACGTGCGTTTGGGTCCGCTTCATGTCGTCCTCTCGACCGCGTAATCATAATTTCATTTGTATTTTCATTCCGTTTCTTGATATTTTTGCATAATATTGAATGTTTTTGCGTGTTTTGACATTGTCAAAATTCATCGTATTAGTTCTGAAATTTCTTGTTTGAGATCAGGTTTTATTGTAATACCTTATTATTTTTTGCTGTTTTAGTTGTGTTTTCCTGTTTGTTATTTAGCAAATAAACGATAAAAACTCTAAAAAAAAACAGGTGAAATTAAATAAAATTACAAAGCGATATGAAAAGAACGTCAACTCGTGACAGCGTTTTTTTTTTTTTTTATTATTATTATTATTAAGAAACCTGTTAAGCTGTTATATACATACGTATATATTATAAGCACATCCCCTCTAGAAGCCTGGAGCGCATCCTATTCTATAAAACATTTTAGCGATTGACCAGATGTTTGAACATTTTGAGAGACCATGATGACAAAATGCTAAAATATATATATATTTGGCTCAACATACAAATTTTGCCATTCATAATAAAAAACCATAAATCAAGAGTTAAAGTATTGCTTTTACGTGGTGATGTCCCTAGTTTGCTGGGCACACTGGTAGTAGGGTTGAGCATCTTAATTATCTCTAGAACTTCATTAGTCTATGAATTAGGTCACATGGTTACATAAGTACATAATGTAGTGTAGTTTGCATTATTATTAAATTATTAAAATCTACGGTAAAGACGCTTTTACCCAGCATTGGTACCATATAGGCCCCAAATAGTTATTATCATAATGTGCACAGATAAAAAACAGTCGTTTAGCATTAACTACTTTATCAAATATTTGTGTATTAAACGTTACTTTTTAAATTTATCCGTACGCATACAAATTGATTAGAAGAGGTATTTAAACTGTATGGTAATATTGCCCTACATAATTAAATGACCAAATTTACTCTACTAATTGTAAATGATATATCATGAATTACCTATAATCATGAATTTTTCCGACAAACTAATGACTAAAAAATGTTTATTTATAATTTTTATAGTTCCAATGCCTCTGATAATCTATTATTCCGCGACGCCGTACAAAAATCACGCGACAAGGAGAAATGATCGAGGGTTACAACCCCCCATCTTCAACTGCACTCAGTTGGACAGCTTACAAGTGACGCCATAGTGCTGAATCTTATTACTTTATACCCGTCTATCATCCTACATAGGTCTCCTGGTGGTTCATTTGACCCATACATTTTGTTCACGGGCCTGCAGTCTATTATATTTCCTTACAGTTCCTTGCAGGCTGGCCTCGTGGCGTAGTGGGTAGTAATTCTGCCTGCAAAGGCGAGGGTCATGGTTTCGATTCCCACCCAGTGCAAATATTTATGTGGTGAATACAAATATTTGTACTGTGTCTGGGTGTTTCTATGCATTTATTATAATAAGTATGTATTTACAACTATACATATAAGTAATATACCAGCTATCTGGCCACCGTATTACAAGCTTTGCTTAGTCTTTGGGGTCAGATGGTGTTGTGTTCGAATTGTCCACCAATACACCAATATAGTACACAAGCAAGCAGCCTACTAAATGTTCTCATCGTTGGGACTCAGGGCCTTCTCTCGGAAGGAGTAATTAAATGCCACCACCACGCTGGCCCAGTGCCGGTTAGCGGATGACCTTAAAAGATTCTTGAAGCACTTTCAGAAGCTTTTAACTATATTAGAAGTTGCTATACTAATTTGTCACAGTATTTTTTGTGAAGTTTCATTGTTGCCAACCTCAATTGCAGTACAAGATAATCATTATTCAATAAGTGCGTGCACGTATCGAGGTTCGACTTTTCCTACTAATACGTATGAAGATACTTGTCCTTCAAAGTTTAGTATAAAGAATGCACCACAGAGTGATAGGGCATCATTCAGGTCCCACAACCCGAAAACAAACAACCAAAATGTTCAAACTGGTAAGTTATCTTTCATTCGATGCAGACGAAAATCAACAGCATAAAAATATTACGGTAAAATCACGTGCTCTAAAAAAAAACGAATTTTGTTTTTAAATAAAGAGTGACGAGCAGGACATGTGTCTGCTGGAAAGCAACATGCCTGCCACATAACAACACAGTGACACGCAGCTATTGATACATGAAGAGTCCAAATCATCCATAGCACTGAACTACGCTCGTCACCTAGAGATCTAAGATGTTATATCTCTAAGCCCTGTAATTTCTCTGGAAACATTGTCCTTCAAACCGGCACACTGTAATGTTTGCACATTACTGCTTGGTGGTAGAAAAACTGGCAAAGGTGTGGTATTTCCCCAGGCGGACTCTGCCAACAGTCCTACCCACGGATATGTTCTACCACTACAAAAACTTATTTATTACGTAGACACATCACTGGTTTTCACTTCATTATTTTGTTCCCATAAATTATTCTGTATCCTAAAGTATGTATATAAATGACTCGGATTTTATGTTCCTTTCATCATTGGGTCCACGAAGAGCACAATATTGGGAAAAATCAACTTTACTGACTTTAATCTTTCTTTTCAGTTCGTCTTCGCTTGTTTCCTGGCCGTAGCCGCCGCTAAGCCTGGCATCTTAGCTGCCGCTCCCCTTGCGTACACCGCGCCTGCGTACACGGCCGCGTACACCGCACCTGCTTACACGGCCGCGTACACCGCGCCGGTGGCAGCTGCGTACACTGCACCTCTGGCATACTCCGCGTACACCGCTCCTGTAGCTGCATACTCTGCGTACTCTTATGCCTCTCCCTACTCCGCCTACTACCTTCGTCGTTGAAAATGAAAAAGTGTAAACCAAAAAAATAAATAATTATCAAACTAACGCATTTTTTAATTAACAACCAATCTGAATACTATATAAAAGCTACTAACAGTACCCCGCGGTTTTACCTGCGTAGTTCTTGTTCCAGTTATTTGCTTGAATAAAAAGTACCCTATTGGGTTTTCTAGACTACAATTAAACTATATGTCAATTTGATCCGCTCAGACGTTACGACGTGAGAGTAGGATTTCCGGAGAAAAGGAGTACAGATTGACCGATTAATAGACAGACAGCATTTCTGTAAGAAACTTGTAGGTTGTGTGTTTTAAATTGCGAAAACAACATAATTTGGGCAGACCATCATAATGTGATTTATATGTATCAATAGTTTCGCTGTGGAGACCTTAGGTTGTTGAAGAGCAGCAGCTAAAGGGTTCCTCTCCGAGTTAGGGCGCAGGCTCAGGAGAATACGGTGACTCTCACTCCGGCTCGTTCCTGGCATAAAGGTTGGCCATTGCCATTCAACGCGGGAATGAGGCGACCGTCATGGGCTTTTTTTGCGCCCGGAGCAGTTTTGAGTGGATTTATTCAAGGAGTAGTATGTTATCTTTTGGCAAAACTTTCTCCTATTGATAGTTTACTGTAATAAATAAAGGAAAAAGTATTAGTTACCTGTTTATATACGAGTTTCTGTATAAGATTGCAAATTGATTATTAAATAAAATAATCAAGAATATTCGAACTAAAACAATAAATAAATAACATTTAAAAAAATCTGCTCATCTCTCATAGAGTAGAAGTATCATAGAGTATACTTCGTAGTTACTTTATTATAAAAGCGAAAATGGTTGGGTCTGTATGTATTGTATTTGTTCCCATGTATCTATCTCCATAGGGGTGAACGAAAGGAACGAAATTAAATACTTAGTAACTTATAATATTTGTAGTAGCACATGGCCAAATTTGAATCCCATGACGGTTCGTAGTCCCCGTGGAATACTCAACAAAATTAATCCTTTATAAGAATCATATTATTCACAATCACAATAGCATTTTGTCGTAAAACATTGAAATCAGCCTGACAGCCGAGTCGTTGATGATAATAGAGGGCATATTTTTTGGAGATCATTACGAGTATAAAGAAAACAAATAGTAGCAATGCCTAATAAATATGAATTAACTACTGAGTAAACTTTACCGAAAGTTGTCAAATTTATTGTTTTAAAGAAAAAAAATAGGTACGAAAACGGACGCAGCGCTTCACTTCTCTATAAACACAGTTTACGAGTAGGTATGAGTAGTCCATCTGTCTTTGTTCGTTTGAGAAAACCACGCGCGCCAGCTATCTTGATTGCGCGATCAAACAATGTTGCGAATTTAAAGGTAAATAACTAATAAAGCCGCAGAAGTTTTTGAAGTGCAAACTTCTTTTGGCGCCACATACAGATTTTCCGTGTGTTGTGAATTGAGCTCAAGCGACACGTTCGTAAATGAAAGAAATCTTCTGGTAAACTTGGATGATCTAAATAACCATGGTCATGACCACGCTCCGGTTTCACCTACGCAGTTTCCAAAGTGATATACCAAATTCTGAGTTATTACTTTTCACTTCTATCGGCAGTCTCTAAAACTGCCAATTTTTTTCTACGAACGCGCTGTTCTCAGGAACTACTGGACCGATTTCCCGTACGACTGCCGACTTTTTTTTTCTTTGAACGCGCTGTTCTGAGAAACTACTGGACCGATTTCCAAAATTCTTGCACCTTTGGATATATACGTAATTCCTAAGTGCTAAAGTTTAATATTATGAACTATGGGCGAAGCTACCACTATGGACGGACCGCTAGTGAATCTTTGTAGGTAATGTTCATAAATCTATGTAATGTTCTAAGTCCATACATTACATAGATTCCGTCGTTACATAGTTCCGTCGAGAATGTATCTGTGCCTCATTATTTTTTTTAGAAAATTGAGCAGTAAGTTCTAATTAAAAAGTACTTTTTAAATACATAAATAGAACGCGAATCGAGAACTGATCGCTCGCTGTCTTTCAGTATCGAAGCTGACTCACCAGTCCGGCTGTATCCTACTTCCTACTAATATTGTAAATGTCAATGTTTGTACGTTTAGATGTGTAGATGCAGGTTTGGTCAGTCACATCGAAAAGCTAGAACGAACTTACTTGAAATTTAGAACACAAATTATGGTCTAAAATAATACATAGGCACTTTTCATGGCGGAAAAATAACGGGGACGGTAGGCAGGTGTAACCGCAGGGCGCTGCTAGTGTATAATGATTGGACTTGTAACGGCTCAGCTGAGCTAACCCGTCAACAATCTCCAAATATTTCAATGATACTATGTATTTAGTAATAAAGTGTGATTTACTAATGTTTAATTGCATTGGTTATTGATTATTGGTTAATCGGCTAAATATATTTCATTGTAATAAAATCTTGATATTGAATACATCTACCAATAATTTAATCAATAGGGAACATACCTTAGAAGATTACATTTACACCTTGAATTGAGAGTATTTAGGTAAATGTCAGCATCGGTGATAATTCCAATAGAGAGGTGGATTTGTTCCATGTTGAAGTAAATTGGGAATGCAGGAGCCATCACTCTGGTTCCTTCATAGAGCATCAGTTGTAGTCTGAGGAAAAGAAATAAACCAACAAAGTTACATTTATTACTTTATAGAACATACAGACAAATGAAAGGGCAGGTTAGTTATAATTGAGACCATTAAATGTGCAACTGGACTTCAATAATAGTTCAAAGAGCTGTAATTGATGCCTCTTATATTTATTCGATTGAGAACATTCAATGCTAAGTACTATTTTAATTATATGAATTGCTCTCTCTGAACTAAAATACACTTATGTTCTCTCACTGCTATATGTGTAATGGGATTGATTACATAGAGAGAAATACCTAGAGTGGTAGTTTTGCATTTCAATCAGTTTCACATAATTTACTTGATTGTGAACATTTAACATTAAGTACTATAATAATATATGAATTATTCTTCCCACAGAACTAAAGACTCTAATCATTCATTGTTATGTATATTACAGAATACATGGAGAACATACCTTGTAAAATCACTTCATAATTGAGATATGAGGTATTGAACTTCATAATTGAGATATGAGATATTGAACTTTCACGGGGAAAAGGCTGTTTTCTTGTGCGAAAGATTTCACGGTTAGATTACCTCAAACACGGACAAATTACACTTTTGCGTTGAATAATTTAAGAGACAGAATTTATCTTTCAAGAGCGGTTTCCAAATACCTAACTACGATGTTAGAAATTCACGAAAAATTCACACCTTGAAAGTTACATATTCTACATTATTGACGTTGACAGAGGAATTATCTTGAATTTACAAAATTAGTGAAGGAAAATAATAAAATTTTATGCTAATGATTAAGTTCAGAGGAATCATCATTTTAACCTCAAAAACTTCCAACGAGACGAAAATGGCGGAACGTTCACGAAATTCATTTGGTCAACGAAGCACATATCGTCATCGAAACACATTTGGTCAACGAAACACAAACCGTCAGGAAAGCAGGAATCGTCGTCGAAACACATTTGGTCAACGAGACACAAAACGTCAGGAAAGCAGGTTTCGTCGACGAATTCCATTTGGTCATCGAGACACAAAACGTCAGGAAAGCACAGAACGTCCGCGAAATCCAAAGGGCGGAGCTTAATAGCTAGACCACTATATATTGCAGTAGAACGGGAGCTCGCGGCATTAGTTCCTGAGCTCTCCGAGAGTAAGGACTCATTTCGGTTTCGTGAATTTTGGTGACGTAGTCCATGTAAATTGTAAATTTTTTTAAATTGTGGGTTTTTGGACTTTGTACTAACGTATACTTCGCAGTGAAGATATTGCTATGTTTTTAATGCAAAGGAACGTTAGCTCATTTTGAAGTCGGATTAAACCGGTACTCCACGTGATTTGGTTTTGAATGTAGCCGATTGTGGGGAGTGAACCTTGGTGTCTTACGATTTCAAACTATTTGAGTGTTAAATTTAAATTTGGGGTAGTTTTGTTCTTGGGGATATGGACTACTGAACAAACATATCATACATGGTTATGATAGGGTAGCGCGCATCACGCCTACCTCATGTAGGGACAAATACTTACTCAGGGTTTCTGAGGCGGCCTGAGGTCGATTTTGCCCATTTTATGGGATCGACAAATGCCTCCGTGTCCGATTTCTGGATTATTGAACCCTAGATGACCTCAATTTTCGCGGGTTAGTCAGGCTGTAAGCTTGCTAGACCAGTTCAATGATTCATTGGCCGGACATGTCTTACGTTAGGATTGGTTGGCTTCTGTTCGATTCCAAAAAAGGATTGGCTTTGTGTTAGAAGCTGGTTCTGGTTCCCCCCGACATTTAGAATGGAAGCCTGCCCGTAGGGTTTGTCAGGGATCATAGGATTTGTCAGTCTGATCAACTGTTAGGTAAATTTAGTGATTCAATGTTAGCAAGGGTTTTGCACTTTATGCCACGACACTTGGATAAAATAAACCCTTTTGTTAGATTTAGATTTTAAATTGAGATCCGCGAATCTCTTGCAATTAGGTATGTATCTCTTAGCTGTTAGGCCATGTAGGCTAGGATGGGTTTCATTCTAGGTATAGTCGTTACGTTGAACCTAATACGTCTAGTATGTAACGTATCTGATCAACGGAACATAGGGAATCTATTAATCCTTTGTTTCAGGTTATTAATGAACAAATAGTTGGAGAATAACATAAACTGGTCGTTGACTAGACTTTAATTGAGTTTTATAACAATTTCCACTTACACAATATATTTACAATCTTTTATAAAACTAAATTCCTAAATTTGTGTAAGAGCCGTGATCTAGTTTTGGTAATCTGCACAAATAATAATAAAATAATAAAACACTTTATTTGAGTAAAAATATACATCACGACGTACATAACGGGATCAGGAATTTAACAAAGTTTCCTGAATACCAATATTTACGAAGATCACATTTTAAATCTTGAAAACTATCTAATAATCACCTAGGTATTTATTTACAAACCTAGAAATTGTACATTAATTACATCACAATTATGATATAAACCTTATTTACGGGATAACAAATACATTTGCAAATTCAATCAAGCAGTTTAAAACATAATATTGTTTGATAAGCCTCTGTGTTAGGGCTTCAATGTAGCTTCAACTTAAATATTACTTAACCTTATGCAGAAGTCTGCTAATTTATGGACATTCCTTTAAAGTCATACACGTGTTATGCAGTCCAGAGATCTAGCTGAAATGGGATCGAAGACATAAGTTATGTCCTGAAATTATCTGATTGGGTCGGTTGCACCCTAGTTAGTCTTCCCACATATACAAAGGAAGATCTGACATATCTGCATCTAAATTAATAGCTCGGTAGAAGATAAACTATCAAAGTTACATTGGAAACTTGACCTATAAGGCATATCTAACATATTGACTAATTATTGTAAAACTAGTAAACATTCTGTTATTCCCGAAATAATATTCCAATGCTGTCAATCGAAACAGTAAGGTTCTATGTGACTCCAACGACTGACTACATGACTCTGACGTCAACTATCGACTTGCAATAGGAAATGTAAACTCCTCACAACCGTGAATAAATTCTCCACTTCCCTTAAATAGCTTAATTTGGCAGGGAGAGAAACACGGGAGGTGAAGGTGAGTGTTGAATATTCGGAAAGGGATCCCTTAAACCTACTCCCGTGTCACAAGTCTCGGGCGCTACTCGGGTTTCTCTCCCTCTCACGCGATGGACCCGGCACTCGCACGGTGAATCCATGGAACGCTAGGAAGTTCTCTCTCTACAAAACTTGCTATTATAGATACGAATCATGACAAAAACACTATTACGTCGTAAACTATTAAAGCCAAACTGTTTTCATACCTACTATCTAAAGCATAATATCTAACATGACACCAAGTACAAAACATATACTATAACTTATTACATTCCGATTATACACTATGGTTACATAGCTTCATTGACGAGCTCTGTCTTGCTATTTTAGAAATTAAACATGACAAAAATTACTATTACGTCATACGCTAATAAAACTATAATTTAATGATGCAGGCGAGAATATTTACAAAAATTTACTTAAGTCACCTAAAAAAATATTTACTGTGTCAATCAAAGTTAATTCTTATTCAAATATTGTTAAGTTAGAATTCTTAGGATCATTAGATTAAATTCATATTTTTAGAGGTAGATCAAAGGTTCATTTCAAATCTGTCTGAGTTACAACAACGGTTCACATACGTAGAGTCCTACTACTAGATGATCTTTGGCCAAACTAAATTAAGTAGCGTTAAAGCGTTTCATTCATTATACAAGTTAGGTGCGGTTAAAAATAAAATTTAAAATGAACTTCAAATTTAATAATAAGGCAAGAATATTTTCCTTAGGGGGGGGTCGTTACAATTATGTGCCGCAAACCAGGATTAAAAAGAACCTTAGATTTTAGCTTTCAACTACTAATTTTATATAGGTATATAAGTAGCTATGTCCATGTGCCTCCGTGTATATGGACAATTTGTTGCCGTGTATGTATGCGAATATGTATAGATTTGGGATGAACCTTTATCACCTAGCTTCTAAGATAAAGCCAAAAGTAAATAAGTAAAGTTGGGGGGTCGAGGATGTATAGATATGAGTATTGAGTATCATTACAAAAAAAAAAAAAAATCAGTAATCATGATTAGTTAGAAGAAGTCTATTTAGCTTTAAAAAGAATTAATTTAGAAGTATCAATTCAAAATATCCATTGGAATTAAGCTCAGTATATACCATACTATCTTGACTAAAAGCCTTGTTGTCAAATTATCATGTAGGAATTATGCTAACTGACATGTAGGAAACTTAAATCTAGGTTAAGTTATAGTAAATTCAGTCTGGGTCTTCATGTTTGAAATTCTGCCAGGAATCTGCATGATGTCCAGTTCATTCAGGGGTCCACCATATCTGAAAAATGCGTGAAATGAAGGATTAGTTACTGTTTTAAGATAAGAATGGAAAATAGTGAAAAAAAAAAAAATCTTTATCACTAATGACATAGGTAGACTCAATCAATGAAATGGTTATACCATGTTAAGAGTTATTTAGTTCAAATTATTATCATTAATTACACTTAATATTGGGAGGTACTCTTATACTTTACAAACAATTTACAAAAAAAAAAAAAATTTGTTGTCATGCATGTGAATCAAACTCACAATCTAGGATTCTTGAACAAACTCATTATTAGCTGTGCCATTAGGTCAATTAAACTGTCTATCTGTCTATTATGTAGATCAAGCAATTATTCAAATAAATAAATTCATAATGATTGTCATGTCATGCACAGGAATCAAACTCACAATCTAGGATTCATGAGCAAACTTATTATCAGCTGTGCCATTAGATCAATTAAAATGTCTTAGATTCATAATAATAGTCATGCATGGGAACAGATCCCACAATCTTAAACTCACAGGCAAACTTTTAACAACTCAGTCATTAGGGAAATCAAACTGCCAGCTACAGTAAGCATGGGCATAGTAAAAGTTTGGAATTAGTTCATAGCGCATAGGTTATAACACACACTCTCAAACATTACATCATAAACCAAACACAGGACCATACAGAACAGTACTAATTACTACTAATTTTAGGATACAATCCATAAGTAGTTTATCTCTGGTGACAAGTATAGTGCAGTGCTAGGTAACAAACTTGACTCTTCATATTCTAATAGCTGTATGACACTATTATAGGCAAGCGCATTGTTTATTACCAGATTTATGTATTGTTAAATTTAGATATGAGAATAAGATTTTTAATTACCGTTATCTTGATAATAGAACAAGGTTGACATAAATCTAGGAACAGGCAGGAATAACCACTGCTGTATCTCGGGCTTTTAATTTCCATCATGATGTAGCTCGCATACTCTGAAAAATAATAGGTATAAAATTACGTACAGTTTTAAGTAAGATTTTTCATGCTTTTTACTTGATAATAGGCTCAATTTAATTTATATTTACAGACTTTAATAAACATGGCTTTAGTTAACATTCTCACAATTTTAAAGAAACTTTGTAACACATGGTAGACTATGAACTTTTCATAATAGGGTCTATCATTTATACTCATTACTGTTCAACTGTAAACAATTACTCGTTTACATTTTATGTACAAATAAACTTACATTTAATATTAGTTCAAGTACATCCGCTGTTGTGATAATTTATACATAAATTAACAAACAACAGTACATACCTATCTATTTTGACATACATGCATACTTAGATACACCATAGATACTATTCAATCTTTTGTTAACTTATTTTAGCGTTGTAGAATATTATAAACTAACTTAAACATCAGGGCAGTTTGACCGTAGAGGCAAAATTAACTTCAGTATAAGTTAGAAATACACATTATTGTCATAGTGTTCACCTTGCAATATATTAAGTATGTGAACATATTACACATAGTGATAAACACAAATATTAATTTAACCAAGGTTACAACGGTGACCATAACAGATTAGATATTTAATACATAATTAGTCATGGGAAACTCAAAAGATATGGATGATATGAGATAGTGAATTAGATTTAGAATGGTCATATTGTAGGTCAAGTGTTCAGAATCAAAATCATTTATTGCAAAACTGTGTACAATTATAGTAGGTAGTAGATACTATCACTGTGAATAGCAACCCATTTTAGGAAAGTCTCGAGATAATCAATATGAGTTTAGTTACAATGAATTGAATCACTTACTTTTGTGACAGCTCGGCTCAGTCAGCAAGCTGACAGGTTAGTATCTCACTTTAGGCTGGCTAATCATTTCTTGGCGATTTCCTTTTGTTCCTTGGTTTAAGTTTATCCATGGTTTGTCTCAAGAGTAGTGCATTCGTTAAGATAGTAAAATCTGTAAGATTAATATTTACATTTAGAATAATTGTATTATAGGTACTATTACAAGAGGTTACTTCACTTTATAAGAGCTGAAACCCCATAACATCCTAAACGATCCAATCGTCGTCGAGTCATTAGTCAAATTATAATATATATCAACGTCTTGTTAGAATTTATTGGAATAGAATGCAGAATTGGCAGGCGAACGATTGTCGAACAAATATATAGAATGGTATTTAAATACATGATCACAAAATGGCCGACTGAATACGAAACAATTATTATTTCGGGTTGTAAATTTAGGTCATAATCAATCTGTTAAGCATAGGATAGTGTAATACAATGTATTGACTTACCTTTTAGATAATTACGTTGTCATGTTAGTTAGAATTTCGTAAATAATTCGTCACAGAAGCATAGGTGCACGCAACCGTTATCAGTATCACGTTTCTTCTTGTAATCATTTAGACGTTTAACAAAACAATAACGTGGAAATTTAAGGTGACGTAAACACACACAACTTCTATTAAATACTGTAGGGCTTTTAAAAGTAAATAAGTAAAACACTAAAATAAGTAAATTTAGAATAGGTACGCATTTCAAATTACGAACCGGCGAGAAAAATAAATCTTCTATTTGCTATTTGCTAGTGACGTAATGAACCGATGATACCAGTAATTGATTTTTAAAATGATCTACTCTTACGAGTATTCAAAAAAAATAGGTGCTACTTTCTGAGGATGAATATGTAATTACTTAAAAAGATAGATACTTAATTATGTAAATAGCAGATACATCATAGTAAATCTATAATGGTACAAGGTAAAGTAATATTATTAGTATAATAAGCACGTTATAAACGAGAAAGATAGACATTCTTATTCTAAAATTGGTTAACTTACATAGAATCATTACGACTCAATAATTTTCACTAAAATAAACATACTTACTAACACATATGCATAAAAATATAACATGATTATGTCTGTCATATAGGCACGGGAAGTAATATATAATAATTTGTCATACTTCTAAGAAACTGTAATAAGTAAATTATTCAAATCATTGATACATTTTATTAGTAGTAAAGGAATCTCGTAGCTTTGAATTAAAATTTCGAACTAAAATTACGATAATGTGGCAATATCAACATAAATTGTAGGATTGAAAATAAAAAAATCTTGTCTACGGGAAATTGATATGTCAGTGACAGAATAAATAGTACTTTGTGTCAATTTCAAAACTGAATAGGAAATAAATTAATTAAAATTGTACATAATATATACTCGGATTATTTCAGTATTTATAAGTTTTAAAAAAAAAAAAAAAATCCAGAATAATAACCAGTTCATACAATTTCACTAGGCCAGCGGCGGCTTAAAATTAAAAACGAAAATTAATAAGGACGTCCATGACTGTAAAGGCACAGTCGAGTGGGTTTCGTTAGAACGAAGCTCCCGCTAAAAACATTGCAAACACTTATAATACATAGGGCAGGAAAACAAATAATATATGTATTTTTACCACGTACAAAATAATTATAGTATGTGATTTCGATTTATCACTATTCATAAAGCTTTAGATTTTAATTTGGAAAACAAAAGTTAGAAAACAGAAACCAATTCAAATTGATGCATTTCTAGTTACAAAATTAGGAACTAGATGGCGTTGTACGCTCCTAACACACGCTATTAAAGCTTAACTTGAAATTATGACCTAACATTTTACGACTTAACACAAGTTTTGCGAAAATCAACGGAATTTCATTGGTACATCTTTATCATACGTATGTATAACCTTATAATATTATAGTACATACTAATCTATACTAATAATTTTGCGTTTTGTTTACAAGTTATTTGCTATTATTTCGGAAACCACTGGACCGATTTGTAAAATTCTTTCACTGTTGAATAAGTACGTGATCACTGATTGCTGTAGGCTATGTATTATGTAATATGGGCAAAGTAGGGTCAGAACACTAATCTCATATACTGAGTATAGATATAATTTATAGATATATTAGATAAAATCATAATAGGTAAAAGTCATAAATTAGGCCATATTTAATGAATGTTTAGAGTTCAGATTGTATAATTCTTTAACAGTTAGGAATATGTAAATATAGTAATCTAATATTTTGGAAAAAAAAAAAACTTGTTCAAATAGACATATTATTGAATATTAGAGAAATCGATAGGATTAGACAGATACTTAGATTTAAGGACATAAATTAATTCTTAATTTCATTAGAATCCTAAAATTTTATGTTAATGGCAAAATGCAAGACAGAGTTAGTTATAAATGAATTGGAATAACGCGGAATAAGATTTCTACAGTTTAAATTTCATAGAATTTGTACAAGGTGTCACCACAATAAAACATACTTATTATTTACTTTTTCTTTTCTAATATTCGTTTGAAAATTTTGATATTTTAAGAATTAATGATTAACAGTTTTCTATTTTCAGTTTAGTCTTATTTAGATCCTTTCAGAAAAACGTGGAAAACCAAGGAAAAATAACTAGATCGATAAAACAATGGAATGAAGGGTCAACCATTGGAAATAAGACAGCGATGGAAATTCGACAAACTTTCAAGTTTAGTTTTAATGATGACAACAATTATGTTATTTAGAAATCAAACTGATTATCTTTGAAAATAAATTTTCTAGCAAGAATATCTTTTATTTTCACTATATATTTTTTAATAACCTTTTGAAATTTGATAACTTTTGAAATTTCTGTAATGATTGGTTTTGGGAAATATATTAAAAAAAAAAAAAAAAACATTTACAAACAAGTTTTCTTATTGATCATTGTGCACTTTAACGACGTTATTAAGAACAAAAAAAAAAAAAAAAAAAGAATTTGTAGTTGTTTTATTTAACCAAATCAAGTAGTTTCCAAAAGGAAAAAAAAATGGAGGTAACAGAGGTACAGGTCTGGTATGGTAAAGGTTTTGAAAAGGTATTCGGTAAAAGGTATTAACAATAAAGGTTATTTTGGAAATGGTAAATTAGTTTCATTTATTAGTTAGAATCTGGTAAAACAGGTTATACATTTCATTTTAATGGGGACGTATAGAAGCGGAGTTTTAGAGTTTTATATGTATACAATCTTAGGAACAAAAATAAAAGTGCAAACTTTCTTTTGTCTCATATCTGTGAGGGTGTTTCCGAATCAAGTCACGCGTGTTTCGATGTAAGGAGGGGTATGCGAAGGAAGAATGATTAAAAAACAATAAAGGGACTTGGAGCGTTAACACTACTTGGATATCAGACAGATCTGTCAGGGTTTAAGGGTCAACCAAACACTTATACAAAATAAATTCCCGAAGAAATCAGGTGTTAGGTTAGAATGCTGAACTCAGCGAGATTTCGATTTTGAATCGACTTTGGGAAGTTATTTACTCTACATGCAGCCAACTCTAAGATTTACACTTTACATTCTCCAAATCTAAGCAAACTTATTGGAGCATTTGATTTTTGTGGTGATTATGAGACATACAGGCATAAGACTTTTCAGCTATAGGTCGTTTCTTTTAATTTGCAAGGATTAGAAGAGTACCTCGGTAATTGTGAAAGGTTGACTCTTACTAGAGAACTCTATCTATTTGCCATCTGCAGATTTGGCCTCACAAACCAAATGCCCTGCCGAATTTTAAGAAGGAACTGCTAATGAGTAAAATGTCTTTATGGTGATTAAACAACGAACTTAACGTCTGATGTTCCAGGATGTTTGTTTCTAGTTGGTATAAAATCACACTTTCTTATTGTAATAGGGAAACATTAACTCTACTACATTCCTTATTGTTGAACATTGGATTTTGACAGATTTATTGCACAATAGGATAGAAATATTTGGAACTTTATTTAAAATTTTAGGAAAAATTACTTCGCTAATTAAATATTCTGAAGCTATGTAATTTTGGGGGTCGCTGTAACGGCTCAGCTGAGCTAACCCGTCAACAATCTCCAAATATTTCAATGATACTATGTATTTAGTAATAAAGTGTGATTTACTAATGTTTAATTGCATTGGTTATTGATTATTGGTTAATCGGCTAAATATATTTCATTGTAATAAAATCTTGATATTGAATACATCTACCAATAATTTAATCAATAGGGAACATACCTTAGAAGATTACATTTTACACCTTGAATTGAGAGTATTTAGGTAAATGTCAGCATCGGTGATAATTCCAATAGAGAGGTGGATTTGTTCCATGTTGAAGTAAATTGGGAATGCAGGAGCCATCACTCTGGTTCCTTCATAGAGCATCAGTTGTAGTCTGAGGAAAAGAAATAAACCAACAAAGTTACATTTATTACTTTATAGAACATACAGACAAATGAAAGGGCAGGTTAGTTATAATTGAGACCATTAAATGTGCAACTGGACTTCAATAATAGTTCAAAGAGCTGTAATTGATGCCTCTTATATTTATTCGATTGAGAACATTCAATGCTAAGTACTATTTTAATTATATGAATTGCTCTCTCTGAACTAAAAATACACTTATGTTCTCTCACTGCTATATGTGTAATGGGATTGATTACATAGAGAGAAATACCTAGAGTGGTAGTTTTGCATTTCAATCAGTTTCACATAATTTACTTGATTGTGAACATTTAACATTAAGTACTATAATAATATATGAATTATTCTTCCCACAGAACTAAAGACTCTAATCATTCATTGTTATGTATATTACAGAATACATGGAGAACATACCTTGTAAAATCACTTCATAATTGAGATATGAGGTATTGAACTTCATAATTGAGATATGAGATATTGAACTTTCACGGGGAAAAGGCTGTTTTCTTGTGCGAAAGATTTCACGGTTAGATTACCTCAAACACGGACAAATTACACTTTTGCGTTGAATAATTTAAGAGACAGAATTTATCTTTCAAGAGCGGTTTCCAAATACCTAACTACGATGTTAGAAATTCACGAAAAATTCACACCTTGAAAGTTACATATTCTACATTATTGACGTTGACAGAGGAATTATCTTGAATTTACAAAATTAGTGAAGGGAAAATAATAAAATTTTATGCTAATGATTAAGTTCAGAGGAATCATCATTTTAACCTCAAAAACTTCCAACGAGACGAAAATGGCGGAACGTTCACGAAATTCATTTGGTCAACGAAGCACATATCGTCATCGAAACACATTTGGTCAACGAAACACAAACCGTCAGGAAAGCAGGAATCGTCGTCGAAACACATTTGGTCAACGAGACACAAAACGTCAGGAAAGCAGGTTTCGTCGACGAATTCCATTTGGTCATCGAGACACAAAACGTCAGGAAAGCACAGAACGTCCGCGAAATCCAAAGGGGCGGAGCTTAATAGCTAGACCACTATATATTGCAGTAGAACGGGAGCTCGCGGCATTAGTTCCTGAGCTCTCCGAGAGTAAGGACTCATTTCGGTTTCGTGAATTTTGGTGACGTAGTCCATGTAAATTGTAAATTTTTTTTAAATTGTGGGTTTTTGGACTTTGTACTAACGTATACTTCGCAGTGAAGATATTGCTATGTTTTTAATGCAAAGGAACGTTAGCTCATTTTGAAGTCGGATTAAACCGGTACTCCACGTGATTTGGTTTTGAATGTAGCCGATTGTGGGAGTGAACCTTGGTGTCTTACGATTTCAAACTATTTGAGTGTTAAATTTAAATTTGGGGTAGTTTTGTTCTTGGGGATATGGACTACTGAACAAACATATCATACATGGTTATGATAGGGTAGCGCGCATCACGCCTACCTCATGTAGGGACAAATACTTACTCAGGGTTTCTGAGGCGGCCTGAGGTCGATTTTGCCCATTTTATGGGATCGACAAATGCCTCCGTGTCCGATTTCTGGATTATTGAACCCTAGATGACCTCAATTTTCGCGGGTTAGTCAGGCTGTAAGCTTGCTAGACCAGTTCAATGATTCATTGGCCGGACATGTCTTACGTTAGGATTGGTTGGCTTCTGTTCGATTCCAAAAAAGGATTGGCTTTGTGTTAGAAGCTGGTTCTGGTTCCCCGACATTTAGAATGGAAGCCTGCCCGTAGGGTTTGTCAGGGATCATAGGATTTGTCAGTCTGATCAACTGTTAGGTAAATTTAGTGATTCAATGTTAGCAAGGGTTTTGCACTTTATGCCACGACACTTGGATAAAATAAACCCTTTGTTAGATTTAGATTTTAAATTGAGATCCGCGAATCTCTTGCAATTAGGTATGTATCTCTTAGCTGTTAGGCCATGTAGGCTAGGATGGGTTTCATTCTAGGTATAGTCGTTACGTTGAACCTAATACGTCTAGTATGTAACGTATCTGATCAACGGAACATAGGGAATCTATTAATCCTTTGTTTCAGGTTATTAATGAACAAATAGTTGGAGAATAACATAAACTGGTCGTTGACTAGACTTTAATTGAGTTTTATAACAATTTCCACTTACACAATATATTTACAATCTTTTATAAAACTAAATTCCTAAATTTGTGTAAGAGCCGTGATCTAGTTTTGGTAATCTGCACAAATAATAATAAAATAATAAAAACACTTTATTTGAGTAAAAATATACATCACGACGTACATAACGGGATCAGGAATTTAACAAAGTTTCCTGAATACCAATATTTACGAAGATCACATTTTAAATCTTGAAAACTATCTAATAATCACCTAGGTATTTATTTACAAACCTAGAAATTGTACATTAATTACATCACAATTATGATATAAACCTTATTTACGGGATAACAAATACATTTGCAAATTCAATCAAGCAGTTTAAAACATAATATTGTTTGATAAGCCTCTGTGTTAGGGCTTCAATGTAGCTTCAACTTAAATATTACTTAACCTTATGCAGAAGTCTGCTAATTTATGGACATTCCTTTAAAGTCATACACGTGTTATGCAGTCCAGAGATCTAGCTGAAATGGGATCGAAGACATAAGTTATGTCCTGAAATTATCTGATTGGGTCGGTTGCACCCTAGTTAGTCTTCCACATATACAAAGGAAGATCTGACATATCTGCATCTAAATTAATAGCTCGGTAGAAGATAAACTATCAAAGTTACATTGGAAACTTGACCTATAAGGCATATCTAACATATTGACTAATTATTGTAAAACTAGTAAACATTCTGTTATTCCCGAAATAATATTCCAATGCTGTCAATCGAAACAGTAAGGTTCTATGTGACTCCAACGACTGACTACATGACTCTGACGTCAACTATCGACTTGCAATAGGAAATGTAAACTCCTCACAACCGTGAATAAATTCTCCACTTCCCTTAAATAGCTTAATTTGGCAGGGAGAGAAACACGGGAGGTGAAGGTGAGTGTTGAATATTCGGAAAGGGATCCCTTAAACCTACTCCCGTGTCACAAGTCTCGGGCGCTACTCGGGTTTCTCTCCTCTCACGCGATGGACCCGGCACTCGCACGGTGAATCCATGGAACGCTAGGAAGTTCTCTCTCTACAAAACTTGCTATTATAGATACGAATCATGACAAAACACTATTACGTCGTAAACTATTAAAGCCAAACTGTTTTCATACCTACTATCTAAAGCATAATATCTAACATGACACCAAGTACAAAACATATACTATAACTTATTACATTCCGATTATACACTATGGTTACATAGCTTCATTGACGAGCTCTGTCTTGCTATTTTAGAAATTAAACATGACAAAATTACTATTACGTCATACGCTAATAAAACTATAATTTAATGATGCAGGCGAGAATATTTACAAAAATTTACTTAAGTCACCTAAAAAATATTTACTGTGTCAATCAAAGTTAATTCTTATTCAAATATTGTTAAGTTAGAATTCTTAGGATCATTAGATTAAATTCATATTTTAGAGGTAGATCAAAGGTTCATTTCAAATCTGTCTGAGTTACAACAACGGTTCACATACGTAGAGTCCTACTACTAGATGATCATTGGCCAAACTATAGTAAATTAAGTAGCGTTAAAGCGATTCATTAATTACAACGTTTAGGTTTAATTAATTAAAAAGAAATTAAAATGATAGTTCAAATTTTTTAAATTAGGTAGGAATTATGTTTCATTAGGGGGGGGGGGTCGTTACAGACTTAGTTAATTTTTCCCGCTAAAAAAGTAAATAAATGTATTTGTTCTACGTAAAATTGTAAAAACCGTCAGATTATAATCAAACGCTATCAGATTTTAAACTAACCTAATCTAGCTTACCGTGAGAGTATAATCTCACGCCTTAGATTTTAATCTGACGGCCTATATAAGTTTACGATGAAACTTTATATACATGCCATCTTTAAAATACATTTATAACATTTTTAAGCACGTGTTCCTGTAAGTAGGTTCATGATCTGGATCTAAACAATACCTACATTTCATACCTGCGGTTTAATTTATTAACACAAATTTTCGAGAAAGGCCATCCCTCAATCTATAAAAAGCTTGAATCTTTGGTAAGTAAGAAAAGTAATATACATATAAAACTTTATATACATGGCATTTTTGAAATACATTTATAATAATTTTTTAAGCACTTATTCTTTCTTGTAAGTAGGTTCATGATCAAGATCTAAACAATACCTACATTTCATACCTGCGGTTTTATTTATTAACTTTAATTATCGAGAAAGGTCATCCCTCAATCTATAAAAAGCTAGAGACTTTGGAAAATAAGAAACGTATTTAAGCAATAAAAAAACGCCTTCCTTTCTATTTTTGCTTATCCTGATTTGACTATTATACATTTAAGGCCGTACCCCGAGCAAATGACCTTGAGTATTTCTTACCTCATCGCAGACTATAAGAAAGAACAAGAGAGAAACAGTATGATTTGTTGCTGTTTTACGCTCAAATTTTAGAATACACTCTTCATTAAATCAGATTTTGGTCATTTGAAAAGTTGTGCTGGGTTCGCACCTCAATTTGAGCTACAGCGGGTAATACCGCGAGACGCTTTTTGATCTAACGTGAGCTATTTAACCTCCATTACAGAAAAGTCGTCTGACATTATTATAAAATAATACACGAGACGTCGCGTTTTCGATTAGAGTAAACTTTAGATTAAAAAAGTAAGTTCGTTGCTGATCGGATTTCACGATTGTACCTAATAGAAATATATTAAATACCCGTAGGTACTAAACTGTTATGGAGGTAACTTTATAGTAACATCAACAAACCAAAGCAAGCAAATCAAGCAGATAGTGTGTATTGTAGTAGCAATAACTAAATAAATAAATAAATAAATTTTGGTGGACAATTCACACACAACACCATCTGACCCCAAACTAAGCAAAGCTTGTGTGATGGCAGCCAGATAGCTGATTAATATTAAAGAGTTAGATTTCCTAACTCGGTGTTCCAAATATGTATGTATTGCAGAGATCTTTTTAAAACCAGGTTTAGTTGACAAATGTTGCAGACCGTGTATAAAGGGCGTAGCAAAGATAGCTTCTGAACGTTCTATGTTCATACAAAAAAAGATAAACGATAAGTTTTGTAATTGATTCATAATTTATCACCATTATTACATCGACTTAGGACTAAATACCCCACTAATATTAGAAATGAGAAATAATTTTGTAAACTGGAATAATATAAACCGGGCATAAACCCGGTTTATATTATTCCAGTCCAGCGATCGAATCCAGCGCTGAATTGTATACTGGAAAAGTATAAACCAGCACTGTAAAGCAGTGAATACAGTTAGCATTCCAGTCTGCCAGTTTTCATTTTTGCCAGTAAGCAATCCAGCGCTGAATTCGAGGAATAACGTTAACCGGCGCATTAATCACTATCACTAATATTATAAATGTCAAATTTTGTACACATAAACATTCTGCGGTTTTACACGTAGCTTTGCATTATTTTACCGGGATGAAAGTAACCTATCTGTTATTCCAGACTATTTAGTTATTTCAGATTATAATCTGGTATAACTAATAGTTATAATTAAACATGTAATGATCCAAATTTCATCCAGATCAAGTCTGTAGTTTTTGATTGAAATAGTAACATATTACAAAATTATTTCTCATTTCTAATATTAGTGGGGTATTTAGTCCTAAGTCGATGTAATAATGGTGATAAATTATGAAAACCAAAGATAAAACCCAAGCCTCAACATGCCTTTTTTGGGTAGTCTGTAGAAGTAGCAGGCAAGTTTAAGATAGGAATGTTGATAACTGTCAAGTATATCATCCAGTTTGAATAGGCACATTGACCTCCAGGGTTGCCGCAACTATTAGCACCATTGGGCCTGTGGCCACGCGCCAGCGACCTCTGACGCAACCATGGCTCGCATCCTGCATGCCCAATGATACATCGTGTACATACACTACACATAGAGAGTGATGGTTTTATGCCGTATGATGTCAAGAATTGTTTTTTTTTTAAGTTTTAAGAAAACTAATAACATAAAGTAAAAACTATCTAAAACCCCATTTTTGAACTGTTGCTCGTTCAGTGTTAGTTATCCTACCTGTCTGATGGTAGGATATCTGACAATATTGGGAAGTACTACTGAAACATGAAGTTCTCGTGTCGTTGTCTCTTCGAAGTTGACTAGGTACATCTGAACTATCAAAAAATAGGAGCTCTAGAGATAATCAAGGTGATTAAGATCAATTAGAAAAGCACCTAACATGCTGGCGGCACTACCACGCTGAATTACCACTGCTATTCCGTTGCGCCAAATAAACGCCAAATTCTGCTGGACTGCTTGTATCTCGAAAAAGCGATATCGTTTCGTGATTGACATTCCTAGACACAAAATAGGAAGTTTAACTGCACTTTCGAAAGAAAACATCTAGGCTGTGGAATGCGTTGGCTGAGTGGAGTTTTCCCGATGGTGAAAATTTTTGTGACTTCAAGTATAGAGTGAATCGGAATCGGTTTCTTTTAAGCTAGCACGCTTCATCGTAAATCGCGTCATTGCTTAACATCAGAGAAGATAGTGCTGAAGTACAAACTATTGTTAAAAAAAACTATGAGCTAAAAAAACAAAGATGATTCAAGCAAATAGTAAATACTTTTATTGCCTTTATATTTCAATAAATTATTATTCATACTAAAATATTCTACATATTCAGCATAATATAGAGCAAGGCCTCGCGAGAAGAGTCAAAAGTAGATACAACTTAATTGTAGGTCAGACTGTTTAGATCGAAGTAAAATATTGGTTAGTGATAAAACAGGTACGTTTTATTAATTATGCCGAAAATATAGTCAACCATAATTTGCATTGCAAAAAAGATAAACTCTGCAATTAATTTTGATTCTTCTGATAATAAATACCAAGTATTAGTCTACCACGTATCGGAATACAGTGTTACTATTTTAAATGACCAATCAATTTTAATTTTAATGGTGGCGCCATTTTAGTTTCCTAAAGCAATTTATAAACATTGTTTTAAAAGAATCCATAACCGTATCGGATCAGTATTTAAATTATTAACTGAACTATATCAACATTATTCATATTGTTTATATTCAAAATTTAATTACTTAGATTGATTACCTATTTGTTTAATGTAAAACGGTCTCAAATCTAATACAAGCCGTGGTGTTTTAGTAGCTGGAACGACCGATTTCACAATCTTGAGGTCTAGGTTCAAATCCCACCTACATACACCCCCATGAGTATTTTCCTAGTGCAGATGTATAAGTTTCATATCACCCTTGGCTATTAGCTTAACGAATTAGGTAAAAATTGCAGGGTAACTGGCAAGTTCCAAGAAAAACTTATTTCGACGACATACTTATGTATGTCGTCTACCAACCCGCACTTAGCTGAAGTGTTGGATTATGGTTGGACTATTCTTTCCTTGTGTAAGAAAGTGCCGCATCCCAAAAATGGGATCATTACGTGAGCTGCAACGTTATATATATATAACTTAAATATAACTTAAATTTGGAGTGAAATTTACGAGGCGCATTTCAATTTCTTACTATTTCACTTCTGCATATAACGTCTGTCGATGCTATCTAAAATTCGGAGCACCGCAAAGTCCTAGCAGTGGAGTTAGCAAACCCTGCGTATTTTCTTGAAACAAAGTAGTATTTAACCAACCATTTACAATTCCATTGTATCATTCACTGTTCTTGTCTTGCACTCGAGACTACAAATCTAAACAAAAATGTACAAACTGGTAAGTATACAAAACTAAAACAAATATTCGTTTTAATATTTCAGACTAGCTTCAATATGTCTCAAAATGTAGAATTACTTTAAAGCGATGTTCGTTGTAGCGTGCACTCATGAATAAATTAGTAAATCGATACTGATTCAGTAGATATTTTCAATAATTTAAAAAGAATTCAAATTACAAAAACTTATATGCTACGCTCAGGAATAAAAATTTATTGTAGTTTTATCGTCACTTATCCACTTGTGTAATCAATTATGAGCGTATATGCAGTCATATTTGATTTTACACAGTCATAAAACTTATTTTGGATATCACCTGTCTAAAAAGGTCAGTTATGGTTGTAAAAAATCATTTTGATTGCTCTAATAGCCTGTTATATTGCAGGTTGTTTTTGTTGCCGTGTTGGGTGTGGCTTCTGCTAAGCCCAGTGCGGTTGCCGCACCAATTGCTGCTGCGTATACTGCGCCTATTGCTGCCGCGTACACAGCGCCTATTGGTGCTGCGTACACTGCGCCTATTGCCGCTGCCTACACTGCACCGGTTGCCGCCGCCTACACTGCACCTGTTGCCGCTGCCTACACCTCACCCGTTGCCGCTGCCTACACCGCACCTGTTGCCGCTTCCTACACCGCACCGGTTGCCGCTGCCTACACTGCACCCGTGGCCGCCGCGTACGCTGCTCCTTACCGCTACGCATCTTACAGTAGTGCCATAGCAGCTGCTTACACTGCCCCTATTGCCGCCGCATACACTGCTCCAGTTGCTGCCGCGTATTCAGCACCTCTTATCTCGGCAGCGTACAGAGCACCGATTTTGCTCAAGAAATAAACATTTGCAAAGACTGATTGATAGATAGTACTTGAAAAATAAAGCTTTTTTTCAATGAAACTAATTGTTTGCCTCAGCTTCTTTTATATTTATAGGTATTTTAACATCATTTTAGGATTACGTTTTCAGTAATATTGCAGAATTTTTGTAGAAAATTTATTTATACGAGTATGTTTGCTTTTGCGGCCCATATTGTATTTCTAGAGTAGCAATCTAATTAGTAGCCCGTCCCATTTTGCACAGTCAAACATATTGTTCGTTTGAACAGACGTTCCATTGATGAAAAAAAATCAAAGTCGTTTATATACTTTGAATTCTATTTCGTTTTAGTAGGAATCTCTATTTTTCTTAACAGTTAATTAACACTACAAAACTACTTAAGTATATAAAATTGAAACATTGATGAAGGAAATTGAAAGAGTGCGTATACCAAAACTTAAGTTACCTGTACAAAAATGCACGATGCACAACATACTATTTAATGCAAATTTATTAGCAATGTCTACGTTTATGCTATTGTTAACTTCTCGTTAAAAATAACTGATGATCTCAAACTTGAATATATAAACGCAATGCTTAGTTTAAACATAGGTCTAATATTAATTCAGCTAATCACAAACAATAGACAATCAATGGGTGTGTGTGTCTGTCATCAATACATTTAGTTACATCATAGGTACTATAAACAACTTCATAATTTATTTTCTCCGTGAAAATAAAATCTGATTTCAATTTAAAACTAACCTCAGACACTCGAATAAATTTCATTATGAAGCTATGACTACGTCCTACGTCGCGTCGTCCAAATAAATGTAAGCAAATTTTGTTATTTGATTTTTTGTAATAATGAGTAAGTTTATTTCTTTAGTAAGTTAGTTCCTTTGCCCTTAAATTTGTCTTGAAACGTTGCCTTTCAAACTAAACTACTAATATGAACACAGTAATGTTTGTATAAGGTGTGGTAGTTTTCAGGGCAGACTCTATAAAGAGTCCTACCACCACAGACCGTATTACGAGTATGTAAATTTAGCAACTTCTAACACAAGAAATCATCATAATAAAATTCATCACACGTGAATAAATTTGTGGAGTAAAATTGATTAACCATAGATTTTTAAAGTATGTATGCTTTTACTGTACCGCACAAATAGCTGTCATTAATTTTATTACAGTTAAAAGTAGGATGTAGAAAGCTTTGAAATACATACGTTTATCAGAACAAACAACTGTGTTCCGGTTTGAAGGGCAATGTTTCCAGAGAAATTACGGGGCTTAGATCTTAGATCTCTGGGTGATGAGCGCAGTGCAGTGCTAAGTAATGATTTTGACTCTTCATGTTCCAATAGCTGCGTGTCACTGTGCTGTTATGTGGCAGGCATGTTGCTTACCATCAGGCCCATGTCCTGCTTGTCTCATTACTTCTTATTTAAATAGTAATAATAACAAAAATTAATGTCAAAATACTGGAAAGAGAGACAAACATTAATTTATATTTACATATGATTTACATGAATAACTAAGTTTGTGAGAACAGGATATTACACATATTTTAGAAGCAAGCTAAATTAGACAACAACAGAAACTAAAATAATGTAATAAGACATTTTAATTTAAATAAAATAAAGTCTACTTGATTTAACAATCAACTCGCTTGGTTGATACGTTGACAGCAACGTAGTCATCATAAATAGATAACATACCCAGAAGGTCCTGTTTCACTATCGACTTGAAGACGCTGAGATTATAGGTTTCAGGAAACAAGAAAGGCAAGTCGCATCAAACAATTGGAACCGAACATTACATTTTAGTCTTATCCAACGGTAGGTCAACTATACAGGATAGGTAGAACTTGGACATACTTCTACTTATCCTATTAAAGAATGAAATAAATGGAATCAGGTCGCGTAACTCCAGAGCTCACTGCCCAAGATCTGTGAAAACCGCCAAACAATTTTTTTTATACCCAAGTGATTTTATGTTTATTAAAAAAAAATACAATTCTCACCTCCATAACAGATTCAGGTGATTCATAAAAATATAAATCTGGCAGACGTATGTTTTATAAATCTTTACCTTTGACCTTGTCTGCTATTAACCTCTTAAACCGGCCACCTGTCCACTTGATATTATAATGTCAACGGTGTTAAAATGCACCACTTTTTATTTATAGAGCATGAATACGTTTACAGAGAGGAATTCTATGGTAGCCAATTTTAATGTATTATTGATAACTTTCTCTTTATTTTATTATCTCTTTATATATTATATTTTCATCTCTCCTTCAATAGGAAAGTTATTAAGTGGTTCCCAAGCTGTCGAATGTTCTACTTGCTCTAGAGAATTTAAACTGCTTCAAAAATATTTTTCATTTTATTTGGTTATTTGTTTTGTGAGCTTTTTTTTTTAATAAAGAGTGACGAGTCGAGCAGGTCATGGGCCTGATAGTAAGCAACATGCCTGCCGCATAACAGCACAGTGACATGCAGCTATTGGAACATTTTATATATTTTTGCTACATCACTTTATGGTCTCTCACACTCTCTCTACTTTAATTTGTGATAAGAACATCTAGGCTTTAAAATGCCTTGCCTGAGTGGGGTTTTCCCCATGGTTATAATCTTGTCTTGAAATCGAAAATTATTGGTTTCTCCTAAGTAAGCACGCTCCTTCGTAGACCTCATCGTCCCTTAACATCAGGCGAGATGGCGGTCAAGAGTAAGACTTATAATAGAAAAAAAAAGTTTTGGTGTCATGTGACACCAGATTGGAACGAAATTCCTTCGTTAAACAGAAAAAGAAACAAATGGAACAGTTAAAAACAAGTAATTTGGTAGATTTTATTATCTATGGTACGATCATCCTAAAAATAGAGTTGGCGACACTGGACTTGAGAAGTTTTTACGCGTCACTTCCGTTATAATTTTTTCTTGTTTTACGTTTTACATATTTTTAAATTTCTATTTACCAATTTCTATCTTCTCCAAGCCTGCCTTTAAGAAACTTCGTTCCAAAAACAAAGAGCAAAAGAGAACAAAAGAGATTACTTATGTTAAGATGTACCTCCTAAAACATTACGCTAATAAAAAAAATTTAATCAATTACAAGAAAATCTATTTCATCTCGATACAGAATTTGGGTGACACGTAAGCTTACGCTTTGTCGTTGTGGCTTTATTATAATAGCCGAATCGAAACAGGATGACAAAATGAGTCTCAAAATTTACATTTTATTATTTACTTGTTCCATCAACATAAATAATTTAAAACATGTAAACTAAATCAGACAAAATTGACAGCATGACGTAATATGTTTCGATTTATTTTCTATCTTTAATATTTGTACCTATACGCTTTATTTCCATGTTTATACTAATATTAAAGTGAGAGAACGCCGATTTTGTTAGTTGCGTTTATATGGTGAAGTACTTTTCGGAGCGACTGGACCTAGATAAAGAATAAGTAAATAGATCAGGTTTTTCCGCACGGTTTCTTTGTACCAATCGTAAGCAGATGAAGTGTTAGCTAAGGCAACAGTGATGTGCCGCGACAAAAGTATGACACTTCCACAAGAGCAATCAGACCCGCTCTTCTACCGCCTAACTAAATCGGCTTTAGCTTTGCTATGGCTGCCTCTATCTATTTAAGCGAAAAGAAAAGAGGGCGACATCAAAGCTAAGACAGTTTTCGTTAGGCGGTAGACCCCCGTGCTTTCGGTGTAAAGCGTTTGTTCTAACTCTATACGTAGTATAGGTAAACTCTTTGGACTGGACCTTTTATTGTAGTGGTAGAAGTAACACAGTAGTTGGTAGTGTTCCAGTTTGAAGCGCAATAATACGAGAGAAACTACAAAGCTTAGAGAAAAATAATTTAATATCCGATCCGATAAGATAACGATTTAGAATCTTTATATTCTAAAAGCTGCGTGACACTGCGCTGTCATGGGCAGGCGTGTTACCAACAGGCACTCGTCTTGCTCCTCCCGTCATTCTAAAGTTACACAAAAGGTCATAGGTACCTCCATATTATAAGATTTACCACAAACTAAATACCTAAAATCACGACAAAATTTGACGATTTAACGACGTTTTCAATGTTGTTACTTGATTGTTCAACCCAGACGAAGTTGGGAGGGGCTACTAGTTGCTTTGTAAAACTGGTTTGTTTTTAAGATGGTCCACGGAATTTCACGGATCATGTTATCAATGCTAATTGTGTCGTATCTTCTTCTACAATCAAATAGAGTGGTAATAAATTACGTAACATCACTCGCACGACTAGTGACTGTTCAAATAGATACTGCCAACATAATTATTTGAATTCTCGTTGGTATCATCGGTTCATTATTATTTTTTCAACGCTTGTCCCACTTTATGAATCCAAAGCTGGGACTTCGGTCTTATCTTTTAGAAAACAGAGAGTTAAGGCCACAATCCATCAGTTCCGCTGGCCAAGTGCTAGTCGGTGGAAGATACATATCTGCAAAATGTCTATCTTGGACCAAATCAGATTTCTCACAATATTAAAGCTATGTTTACTGCTGACACTTGCAAAAATAACTAAAGATGTAGGCGGAGTTCGATTTGAAACGAATTCACGATGTAAAATTTACCAAGGCTCCTTAGCTTGCATAAATAGTAAACAGGGACAACACTAGTTATCATATAGTTTTAGGCTTTTGGCTTTTTTAGGCCGTGGTCTTACAAAATTTGTATTAAGCCTTATATTGCCTTTTTCAGTTGTTTTGATGTCACAAACGTCGAATATTTAGAGAACGATTTTACTATTTCTATTACTAACTTTTACTTTACTTCAAAAATTGGACAGCCATTTCACTGGGCTAAGATTCTTCCGCGTTTAGTAACTGTTGTGCTGGTGAAGATGCAAAGCTTTGTATCAATGTTTTGTTGAATAAATGTTTGTAAGAGACAACTCTTACACATAGGTAAATAGGAATATAGATACTTGAGCTACTTTCAGCCTGAAAAACTAGCGGTGGGCGAATATGAATGATCGGTATAATCGATTTATTTTGGATAACTAATGTTGATAATGAACCGCTATGATGAAAACTATGGTATATGTTTATAATAAACAGGGAGTGATACCGTGAGATGAATTATACTGACATTTAAACTAGTTGCACCTAAATTTAATAGCCCAATTTAAATACAAGGATCAAGTTCAGGGTGATTTAATAGTGACCTTGAGCTTCGGTCACCGAATAAGGATGTACTTAGAAATTCAAATGGACGAATCATCTAGGAGCTCACAATGTTCTACACCTGTATGGTACGAGCGGACAGTACCGCCTTGATTAGAACTGCAGCACGTCTGCCAAGATACAGGATGCTCCATTTTATAGAAAACTGCCAAAGATAGCATTACTGATCTGGTTACCTCCTCCTCCTTGGGTCGTATTCCTCATATCTGAGGGTCGTGCCCACCACGTCTCAACAACTTTTCAACGATGAAACTACGCCAACTCCCTCTATCATCGGCGACCTGTAGGGTATCGTAGACTCATGTGTCTAGAGTGTTGCGAATCAGATCTGACCAACGCATCGGACTGCGGACTCTTGTCTTTTGCCGTTAACTTTCCCAGCTTCTCAAAGTTGTCACCTTCGATCCTGGCTATATACTCAAAGTACTTTAGCACTCATTTGAGGTAGATGGTAGACATTCTTGTCTTGATTTTAAGCTGCTGAAGTACTGAAATATTGGTCCGACGCGCTGTCCAAGATATCCTGAGCATTCTTCTCCAACAGCACATCTCTTTGATCACCACCTCATCTGATTTAAGTGTCCATGGCTCAGCTCCATAGAGGCAAATATAAAAAACCAGGGTCCGGATTAGTCTCATTTTCATCTTGAAATTTATTGCTCTGTTCTTCCATATCCTATCAAGCTATATTACCTTTAGCTACCATCTCAAGCTAATAGTCAACTTCAGATAAAGTTATTTGTTTCATTTTTTGTATTTATACTTCAATTTTGATGTTTAGATTGTATCAACAGGTTCATTTTCATATATTTTATTAGTAACATACAATATATTGCGCGTCATAAAAAAATGCGCAATTAATGAATAAATAAATTTAACAAATTTAATTAATACATTCTATATAAATGTCAATTCTATTAATTCTTCATTTGAAATCACATAATTATAACGCATATATTTTTATATCACACATATTTATAATTTCATTAATCATCATCAAATTTCACTTAGTTTAATTCTAGTCATATCATCAAACTTATAGAACGCTTGCTTGACCAGCCCGTTCTTCAACTTGAATTTGAAAGACATCCTGGAAGAAGAATCTTTTACACTGAGTGTCAGTCTTTATAGACCACCGATGCATCTACATGTATCAATTTCGAAGTTTTCGCGAGTTTTGCGGCACCGGGCACAGCCGCTGCGGTTGGCGCGAGCACGGGTTTGCTTCGCCGAGCCGAGGAAACTCATCAGGTTTGTATCTAGTGTACAAAGCATCCTGACAGCAAACAAAGCGCGGAACTGTCATGTTACCAATAGCTCGGAAATACAGCAGTGCCGATGCCTCCTGTGGCACTGTAACTATCGCACGCATGGCTCGTTTCTGCATTTTGAAGACGTGCTCCCAGTCAGTTTGTACCCAAAGCTCAATACCGTACCGAAGAATCGAGTGAACAGAGGCAAAGTAGCATTGCCGTGTCATATGATACGGCAGGATTGAAGACAATTGCACAGTGCAAAACAGGCCGGCCCTATTTTGTCTCATACTTAATGAATAAAAATGCTTTGATATTTAATCTAAAGCGACTTTTAGATCCCTTGCGCTGACGTTCTACTTGAGATGTTTCTGATATTTATTTTATTATTTTAGAGCGAGAATTTGCTTCCTTAAAGATTTGTTTTCTTTTATTTAATGTCAACTTGAATAAATTATGAAAAGCGTAGCGTGAGGCTTAAAAGGTCATTACGAGAATAGGTTTATGAAGTTTCATTATCATAACATTTAATACAGTCAGGTTCATTGTTACAGATAGATAGGAACAAGAAACATTACTTTCGTGTTGTGCTACAAATGTAATTATTTTCGAGAGAAAGAAAGAAAATATTTTTTTTAAACGCAACTTGAGTAGCCGGTGAGAAAAGTTAGTTTTTCTACTTAATGACATTTCTAAAAGAAACAGACGAACATGAATTAATTAACAAATTGAAATTGAGGTTCCATGACAGGTAACTGTCAAGGATAGCCCATGTATGTGCAAATGTTTGTACTGTACCTGGGTGTTTTCTATATATAATAAATATGTATTTAAACATATATAAGTATTATATCAAGTATCTGCCTACCATTGTACAAGCTTTGCTTTGTTTGGGGTAAGATGGTGTTGTGTGTGAAATATCCACCAATATTTATTTATATATCAAGTTAAGTATTGCATGAAATTACTTACTCGCACTTTCAGGTGCACTGGGACTCAATTTCGGCGGAGACAGAGCAGTCTAATTTGTTTTCGTTCTTAGTCTGCTGCTTCCAATAATGATGACTGACGTCTTCGAAGAATTATGTAACTGCAAGTTTGAATCATTTATATGCGTTGACATGACCGAAATCCCTAAAAAATGCCCCGACAACTGCATAACCGTATCAGACAGCCTAGTGACGTCTATAAATAAATTTGAAGATCTTCTGCATATACCTAGGTGGTAATTAATTTAACAAAGATGCAAAGAAGAGATATGATGAGCTAAAACTTGAGCAATACTGAGACTAGTATGAAAAAGAAGAGAGGGAGAGAATGAGAATGACGCGAAATCGTTACTAGCGGCTAAACAGATATCAGCAAAACCAATGCCATAAGAGATAGTCGTACTAAAGGATTTCCCAATCTTGTCGTACCCATAGTTAATTGAATTGCCAAGACGTATTAAATTAAATAGCATCCTGTGCCGTCTCCCGGAGTCTATTATTCAAGTCACATCCGAACCCCGATCACGCACGTACCTACCAAGGTGCGCAAGCGGCGCCGATGCCAAACCGCCTGAGGTCACTATCAGATCCTATATAATAGCCAGGATGCACCATCATTATTCAGTGTTTGGTTCGCAGACAAACAGACAAAATGTTCAAATTCGTGAGTACTTGATTTGTATAAAGTAACTAACCATAAACAACCCTAATAATATAATCTGTGTAACAGAAGTGGTTTACTATTTTGGCTTTGAATTGAAGTGATTTACAAAACAATTGATGACCGATTTGCAACTGTGACTTATTTTGTGCTTCACCCATAACCTACCATAACATTCTTTTTCGACTTAATTAAAATAAAAGCTTGTTTTGACGATATGCTCCTAAAGTTTTAAAATTTGACTTCCATGTTTATTTTAATTAAGATTAGAGAAAGCTAATCTATATTAACTTAATTTTTTTTTTAACTTTTCGATTGAAAATTAACAAATTTATGATCGGAAATCCAATGTTTTGGCAATTTTCTCGAAGTTCTCATACCATTTATTTTTTTCTGAATCAATCAACAATTTTTTTTTGTTGCCATTAAGTTTCTTCCCTAATCGTTCTATTTTATTAATAATGTTTATTTTACATTCCTGTTTTCAAATGTTTAATTACATTATTTTATTATAATCAGAAAACGCAAATAAGCGTTGCATTTCTTTCACCTTAAAATTAGCTATCACGTTAAAGTTAAGCCATTGTCAAGCCAAGTCTTTTATAGTATAGAGTGAAGAGACGACTAGGACAAGTGTCTGATGGTAAGCAACATGCCTGCCCATGACAACACAGTGACATGCAGCTATTGGAACATGAAGAGTCCAAATCACCTAGCACTGCACTGCGCTCGTCGCCCAGAGATTTAAGATGTTATATCTCTATGCGATGTAATTTCACTGGATGCATTGGCCTTCAAACTGGAACACAGTGAAATTTTCAAATTACTGCTTGCCGGTAGAATAACTGGCAAAATTATGGTACTTCCCCAGGCGGATTCTGCAAAGAGTCTTACGACTACTAAGCCGTAGGTTGGAAACCCTCCTGCACTTCTGAGCAGTTTTTGAAAGTGCAGAACTACCTACAAGTTTGTCATCGCCATTGGCATTAACGATGAAGGAAAACGTTGCGAGGAACAGGTATGCCCTAGAAAGGTCATACGTCATCCATCAATCCGCAACTTGGCCAGTCCGGTGAATTATAACTTTACCCATTTCCTTCTGAAAGAAAGCCTCGAGTATAAGGATTAAAAATTGTCACAAAATAATCTTGATTTTTGGTGGTCTAATCTGGCCTGGTTGTCTTATTTATGTGGGTTTTAACCGCACAACATTTTTTTAATAATATATTTGTGTGATTTCAGCTGATCTTCGTCGCTCTCCTGGCTTTCGCGTCCGCGAAGCCTCTGGTAGTCAGCTACTCGACGCCACTCGCCGCGTACACAGCTCCTGTGGCGGCCGCGTACACCGCGCCCTACTACTCCGCGTATTCAGCGTACTCTCCAGTCGCGTACTCCGCGTACTCTTACGCTTCTCCTTATTCTTACTACCTTTGAACAAGCTGATGCCCGTACAAAAATGCTTCCAAATATTTATGTGATTTAGTTTAAGTGCTGTTTAAAATATAATCGTGACTGATGAAATTTGATGTTTATTTTATTATAACATTAGAAATACTTCTAAACAAAGGCAGTGTCATCAAAGTCTTCTGAATTAGTTAATTAAATGATGGTTACATTTAGTAGGTAGGAATAGGATAATATATGGAACAGAGATATAGGAATTATAGTTTCAAAACTTATTGTTCCAAAAATCAATGCATTTAGTCTAATATAATAAGTATAAACATAAAAACTTTATGTTAGTGCAGTTTAACACAAAATGCAAATTTAATACGATTTTATTACCTACGTAGGCGTCTATCCATCTGCAAGCAGCGACCTTGACTTGGGTCTCTTTTAAATCTGAAAGTGTTCATAAATGTTGTTATACCACTTTAAAACGATGTGATGATATTTAAAATATGAGTTGTGAGTCAGCTACTACATGTGTGTTCAATGGGTAACATATAGGTATTATACGCTAGTTCGAGTAACAGACGAGTAACGAATCCAGAATTCCAATCGACCACCCGAAGGCCGTAGTCGTAGAATTATTGATAAAGTATCAAACGATTTAACATACCATCCGAATTCTCAAACACTACTTTGCTCTCCCCAGCTTTGTTTTTGTTAGCTTTATCAAGAGAAACTACAAATATATATATTATCTAATCACGTTGGAACGGCAGATAGGGTTGGAATTTGGAACACAATTGGAAAATATATTTAATGTAAAATATAATAGCATATACATGTAAATTATTTTTATTGCGGAAAAATAAAAGGAACAAGAATTACGCGGGGCGTGAGGCAAACCGTGGGATGCTACCTTATACGTTATGTTACAACCTATCAGAGTACGTTACAGCTATGTATCTCTCCATCATTGAATGGCAGCCAACTCACAATAATCGTTGGCATTTGATGCGTTCGTCTTGAAACTAAAGTAATACTTTTATACTCTACCGTGACCAAATGGCGCATGACACCCTGGACCCGTTCATACAACTCTCCATCCATAATTTTCAATGTCTTTTGTTATAGTGGGTATAGAGTGACGGGACGAACAGTACATTTTCTTGAAGGTAAGCAACATGGCTGCCCATAACTGCACAGTTTTACGCAGTTATTACGAGGTTATTTTTAGTGCAGAGATTTTGGATAACGATGATACGATTTTACGCCCACTTTTATGTGTGGGAAGTTATTCACAATACTCCTTACCTATACCATACCCATTCTAAATAATAATGAAATGCATTAAGTTTTACAATAAATCACAATATTGTACCAACGTATCATCCTTGTAATTTAATTAGGCCACTTATGAGACAAACTGACAACATTATAATATTTATAGTTTTATTTTAGGATCTTTAAAGGTTATTAGTTACGTAGGTATGTTACAGCCTGAGGCGTTGTTTTTATGGTAAGTTTGTAAATCACCGATCGTCTCTAGTGACATAAATTTGTAGTTCTTTATAGATCAACTAAATCAAATATCATATTTATTAAGGCAACATTAAAATCAGTCCAGCAGCTAAATGACTCAACATTATGATAATAATATCGTGAATTGTCGTTTTTGTATAAAATAAGAATTGGTAATCAGATAAATTAAAATAATTAGATGCGACCGTGCTAGTCGAAGATTAATTTGATTAATTCTTATGCATTTATTGCAATCGTGATAAAATTAGATTTGGAAAAGTCATGTGAACTTGGTTGCTGATATTAATATCTTAAATCACTTAGTTATATATTTGTGTTGCTGTAAGCACTAAATCCGCCAATATAACTATGGGCCTAGGCATTATACGTTAGGGTCTGAATTGTTTTCGTTGTATTGTTTCTGATACGAAGGTTCAATTAATGTTTTCCAACGAATACTCATTATTCACGTAGTCTAATCAAGTTTAGCGAAATTATTTAGTAAAATTTAATAAAATCGGTGATTAAACATTTGTGGAGAGGAAAATCAAATTTGATGCAATATTGCTGTTAAAAGTATTATTTTTACGAGTAGCTATGACGGTTGATGTGTGATGTATTTTTATTAACTAGCAACACCCGTGCAGTTCCTGTTCCCATTATTTTCTTGTGATAAAACGTAGTCCATATCATAGATCGTAGAACTCAAGATTAGCCTTCACAAACTTCAGGGCGCACGGAATTATGTTAACGTTGGGAAGAGTGAGCTCACTCTTTTCGTACTAGTCGGTTGTAAAAAGCAGAAGACGCCGGTCGTTTATAACTATCACTGATTTTGATAATTTTGAACATAAATATAAAAGATTATTCCTTCCTGTGTATTCAAAAAGTGTTCTAATAATTCTAGAAACTCAAATAAATCTAATAGAATTACATTTTATGCGTAAGTACAGCATTTAAAATTATTTTAAATATTTTATAATTACATACCATTAATATTTTTAAATGGCTACCATCACCGTCGCCGGTTACACATCACCGTGTAACAGAAAGAGAATAATACCAATTGTAACTAGCGCGAGCGAAATAGATATCTTAGACAGATACATTGATGTCTTAGATAGAGACACATGTCACAAACGCAGCTTGTTACCAATGTTAAGATGTTCAGGGCAAATCTTGAGTTCAACAATCTTTGGTCCATATGCTATTCCAGATCATGACGGTGTTCCAAATTTCAAACCAGTCCGTTAGATAGTAGGATCATGGGATGTACTTATACCTACCATGGTGGAACCAGTTCCTGATATTTCAACGTAGTTTCACGGGTAAACATGGTGCATAAAGCATATTCAAATATCGGGGTATCGCTCCGCCACATCATTTTGTAGTGGTAGGACTCTTGGCAGAGTCCGCCTGGGGAAGTACCACACCTTTGCCAGTTATTCTACCGCCAGCAGTAATGTGCAAACATTACTGTGTTCCGGTTTGAAGGGCAATGTTTCCAGAGAAATTACAGGGCTTAGAGATATAAGATCTTAGATCTCTGGGTGACGAGCGCAGTGCAGTGCTAGGTAATGATTTGGACTCTTCATGTTCCAATAGCTGCGTGTCACTGTGCTGTTATGTGTCAGGCATGTTGCTTACCACCAGGCACATGTCCTGATCGTCTCGTCACTCTTTATGTAAAAAAAAAAAAAACATCAGGAAAAATGTCACGTGATTAATGATAGTCTATTAAAGTAGGTTCTGCGTACATATTTACAGAAGTGTTGATATTCCGAGACTTGGCACCAAATTTTGGGTAGGTATTTGAGGCCAGCTAAACATTTATAAGATAGTTATCCTATTATACCCCACATAGAGGTGCAGACCTCGCTGATGAGTAGCGGGGCAGAACGTTTGTGTCATCTTAAACAAACTCAAAGGGCAAAATCAGGTTTAGTAATACGTGAATTTGAAAACTTTTTAGTACTGCCGTAAAGTTACACTAACATCAAATCTGAAGAGGTGTTTTGTTTGAACGCGATAATCTCAGTAACTGCTGGCCAGTTTTCAAAATTTCTTTCACCATTGGATATGTCCATGATCCTTGACTGCTACAGGCTACATGAGTACCGCGGGCGAAGCCGGGGTGGCTGATGGTGGTGGGTGGTACTTTATATTCATAAACGTTTGATACTAAACTTTTAATGTCGAATACAGTAAAAGTAACCATTTCAAAATGTTGTGTCTCTTTGCTTTTTTGTCGTTTTGAATTTATTCTATAATCAAACATTTAACAGACTTTTGGCTCGTGTAAGCTTTAAATAAATGTTTAGATTCCATGTTGGTCAATTATTAACCGTTTCATTTTGACTAATAATATTGTCTATTGAACAAACATTCACGTTGAGTAGTTTGTTATTGTACGTTATAGAACTGAATGGTCAGTTTTAAAAACACTCCTCGGGAGAGATAAAAGGTATCTTGAGAATTATTCAAAAATAATTTACAGTATTAAGCACATTTGTATCAATAAAGTGTTCCAAGATGCAAATATAAAAGTTGGTACTCGATTTCCCCCTCAGACTAACTAACTATCCTCAAAGATTTCGCCAAAGAGGGCACAATGTTTAATTTTGTGAGAGAAATTTGAAAAAATATTTCAATGTCAATTATTTACATAATTTTATTATTACAAATTTATCACTTAAATGAAATTAATCTGAAAGCACCTCATTACATGAAAAAAATTGGTTGTCTCTAAAGTCGGTTGGTTTACGGACGATAGTTTAACGTGACAACGTCATAACAAAACATTGATAAATGCGACGCAAGCGTATAATGAGCGTAACGGGACACTTTTTCGTGCATGCAGCCGGCGTTCATCGATTTATTAGACGTTATCACGTCAAAAATGTTGTTTTTAATTAAGTAACTATTATCAGTTCGAAATGCAAAATCTTGGTGCATCACACAGCTCATCTCATGTCGATAATTATAAACTACTACAAGCACCCTGCGCATTTTCCCCGCATAGTTCCTGTCCTCGTCATTTTCCCGAGATAAAGCCTATGTGGTCTTCCAGAATATAATCTGACTGTATTCCAAATTTTAACCTAATCCATTCATACGTTACGACGCGATTGAGCTACAAATATCCAAACATTGCCATTTATAACATTAGCGGGATATAGTTAGAAAATACATAAACTCACATAGTTTTACCAGCCGGTGTAGGCAGATACCAACTAATGCCAAAGACGTTGAAAAAAAATGCGAAATCTATGCCTAATACGAAAATTATACGCGTGTTCCAAGTATTGTTCTACGTTTAGTTTTAACCAAAGTTTTTTTCATTAATGTTCGTCGGTTACGTGTTGTGGGTAAATATAGGAGAGATTTTTTGACTATTTAAGAAATTTAGTAGGAGTTGGACTCTTTGCCTGTTTTGAAATTGGATTGTGTATTAGATTCTAATATCAACTTCTTTATGATCTGTACTTTGAAATATCAAAGTTGAAACGAAGCATTTTATGACTTGTATCACAATGTCTTTTATAAAAAAAGAAGAATCTTACAATCCGAAATGTGACCTATATCATTTTCGTAAAAGCATATCATTCGTTTCCTAGCCATATTCCTGATAGCACGTAGGGTGAGTAAAAAGTTCTTGTGTCGTTTGTCAAAAACTGTTTATTATATATTATTATGTTTCCTTTGCTATCTAGGTAACAATGAAATTTTATTAGTAGAACTTTAGATGATATTACTAAAAGGCTTGCTAGTAAGAAAATGAATCTAGCAGTAGTGTGACAAGCAAATTTCATTATATATATACATATATTATGGACATTCCTTACACAACAGAATGAAGCCTCTAACTAAGCAAACGTAGTTGTAACTTAGTTTTGCTTAGTTTGGGGCATCTGTACCACTTACTTACTTAGGCCACTGTACTTATCGGAAACCAGAAATCTAATTGAATACTCATATTACTGTAAATAAATACTTGTGATAGATAGAAACCCTTAAGTATGGAGATCTGGACTTAACACACAAAAATGTTTGTACTGAGTGGGGAACGAAACCCACGCGCAAAGTTAGAAAGTCCATAAAATATCTCGCGACTAACTTATAATTACGAGTTATGAAACATTTTTTGACCCACTTCGAAAAAGGAGAGGATTGTTAAGTTCCATGTATTTTTTAGTATGTCAATCGATATTTAATCCGTCCGGTCACAACTGGGCGATTTATTTTTTCCCGACAACCGAAGATCGGTTTCCCCCCCCAAAAAAAAAAAAAAAAATTAAAAGTGTAAAAGGTTGTGTAGATCAAAGTGATGTTTTATTTATAAACAAATTACACCAATAAATATTATTTTTTTCCTTTTGAGCTATCAAACACATCAAAGAATATTTAATTATTGGGGACTGTTAATAAAAATGAGAAATACTAAATATTAATAAAAATGGCACAATATTATAATAGTCTGCTAATAAAAATACTAAAATCTATGTATCTAATATACAAAAGATTTTCTACCAAGCGGATCCAAGACTATTTTAGCAAAAAATATCTAATTAAGAAATAAATGATCTCATAAACTTCGTTGGCTAAAATATAGGTATGTACCGATCAAGTAGCTAACCGATAATAAAAATAACTTCCTACAGTGATGTGAACATATTTTCTGATCTAAATAACGTATTAATTGGACTCGTTTTCCCAGAGCAGCCTTCGGCAGTGTCATCTAAATCGATTTTATTGCATTTCTCAAAGCCCACCCGTTTTATAGATCAATATGAATCTTAAATCTTTTGCAGAAGTGCCAATTTATTAATGTTGTTTCACATAATTAAGGCGACGAAGGACGACGTCCGGTTTTAGGCTCTTCGTATAAAATAGGTGAAGATGTCAGATTTACCATCATTCGGTCCAAGACAGTCTGAATATCACCTGCCAAAATGTACAAGCTGGTAAGTTAAATATAAAAAGAAAAAAATATTACTTGTTTTTCATCCAAACTAGTATGTTTTGTTTGCGGCACCATAATAATTATTTATTGGAAGTAATAAAAATAATTTAATTTTTTACTACTGCTTCTCCTTACGGATATAATATGTCCAAATGTGAAAATATTATTTTTATATGACCATTTGTGTCAACCTTTGAAATCTAAGAATAATTGTTTCATTGTACGAGTTTTGCTTAGTTTGGGGTCAGAAGGTATATATACTGTGTGAATTGTCCACCAATATTCATTAATTTATTAATAACGGCTTGACGGTTCAAGAAATTAGAGAATTACTTCAAATCAATTACATCGAAATTTCTTAAACTTCTATAGAAAGCAAACAAAGCTTTAAATGAGAATATTTTACACTACCTAATTAGTCAATTCGTAAAAAATAATTAAATCGCTAAACAAATCCTTTCTCTGTTTCAGTGTGTAGCCCTCGCCGCCGTGCTGGCCGTAGCCGCCGCCGAACCCAAAGCGAAGCCCAGCCTACCTCTGGTTTCTTCCTACGTGGCTCCTTCTTACTCCGTGGCTGCGCCCGTGGAATACTCCGCTCCCTACTACTCGTCTGCTTACTCTTACCCCTACGTGGCTAAGACTGTCGCTGCCGTGCCTGCTGTCAGCACTTACGCTGCTGCCCCCGTTGCCGCTGCCGTAGCTGCCCCCGTTGCTGCCGCCGTGCCCGCTGTCAGCACCTACGCCGCTGCCCCCGTTGCCGCTGCCGTCGCTGCCCCCGTTGCCGCCGCCGTAGCTACCCCCGTGGCCGCTGCCGTCGCTGCTCCCGTCTACGCCAAGACTTACTCCGCCTTGCCCTACTCCTACGGATACTCCTCTCCTTACTACGGTTACGGCTCTCCTTACTCTTACTCCGGCTACGGCTCTCCTTACTCTTACTCCGGCTACGCCGCTCCCTACTCTTACTCCAGCTACGCTTCCCCCTACGCTTACGGTTACGACTACGCCGCTCCCTCTTACGCCTACTCCGCCTACAGCAGCCCCTTCCTCTTCAAGAAGAAGTGAACGACTTGAATTTGATTCAAGAAAAACAAAAAATGCTCCGACTAAGTGTATACTTAATAAATTGTTAATAACCTAGTCTACAAAAAACTGTTTTTATTTACTACTAGCTGAACCCGCTACTTCGTTCGCGTAAGCAGATGTTACTGACTTATACATTAATTGAAAGTATCGTACGTCAAATATTTGGATAAGTAATCATTGAAAAACCTTTGAGTTTGAGTGAATTTGTTTTTCCACACAAAAATTTATTTAATTTTATCATCTTTATTTTTCTTTTTTTAAACAAAATCAAACATACTTAGTAAGGTTTCGTAATATCTAACATAGCCGCAAGTGTTAAGTTTGTAGAATTTTTATAGGATATATTATGAAAAGTCTGAAGCTAATGTGCATGATCTGATACCTACTTACCTATTTCTTTTTATCCGCAAGCTGTTTTCTAGCTGTTACCCGCGACTTCGCCGGCGTAAAATTTTGAACGAAGCCTGTGTGGAATCAAAATAATTAAAATTTTGGGTTTTAATGATATTCAAGCAAGTTGAACCCGTAAATCTAAGCCAAGTCCTAGTGAAATGTTAATGTATGAATTTAATTGTAGGTAACACAGAAAAAAATCAAGAACGAAAGAATCCAAATTCGGCATCATAATCCTTTTAGCAGCAAAACTTATTAGTACAATTTAGAATACCAGTAACGCCACCTAGTGATGAAAGAAAAATACACACCACAATAGCAAAACATCGATTTAAATGGCCTTTAGTGCTTTTAGATTTAAACTGGCATTAGCGCTGTCTAATGAGAATATTATGTTGCTTGTTATTTTGATTGTGAACGCAAATCACCTATATTATCTACCAAAACGGGAGCATATATTTTCATTTTGGCTTTTACCATACCATCACATCAAGTTCCTTACGAAAATATATGCTTATATTAATATGGAGTTAAATGAAAATGTAGACTTATTAGCCCATGTGAAATTTTAGACTCTAAACTATATGTGTTTCGTATGTCAACCCATATCGTTGTGCCGTTTTGACGTGATAGTTAATATTTGTTTCCTTAGGGCCCATGCTTCTTTTCAGGTTGATAGGTAATAAATACATAAATGTGGTATTTCAGACTATGAGTTATCTCTGTTTCAATTTTCTACCAAATTTGGTTAGTCTTTCCTACGTCACAGTAACCGATTTGCTATTTCTGAGTTCAAACTACGTGTGCTTCGAATTCGATCCAAATATGTTCAGCCGTTCCAACGTTGTCCTGTAAATATTATGAATGTCACTGTTTGGATGTTTGTTACGTAATACATACAGTACTTATACATAGGCAATGTTTAGCCCATGTGTTCTTCCAGACTGTAATCTAATTCTATTTCAAGTTTCAACCCGATCACTTGATACGTTCCGCCATGATTAAAACGGCAATAGAAATACATCATCTGCGCAAATTTCAACTGTCTAGCTATCACCGTTCTTGAGATACAGCCTGGTGACAGACGGACGGACGGACGGACGGATAGCGAAGTCTCAGTAATAGGGTTCCGTTTTTACCCTTTGGGTACGGAACCCTAACAACGGACTGCTTCGGTCACCGAAGCTTGTTGAACACTACCTTTAAATTTTAAACAGTATTTGGATTGAAATGATACGTTTTCTAATAAGTTACGGCTGGTCTAGTAAGTTACAGCTGACCTAGTCGGGAGAACGCCGACTGTCGATCCGGAGACCCAGGGTTCAAAACCACGCGCACCACTATCTTTTCAGAGTCATGTTCGTAATGCCGGTAATTAAAACGGTGAAGGAAAACACCGTGAACAAACCGAAATCTACCTATAATCTAAGTTCTAAGTCATATGTCATCCACCAAACGACACTGGGCCAGCGTGGTGGATTATAGCCTTGTATCTCTCCTTGCGAGAGAAGGCCCCGACGCCCAGCAGTGGGAACATTTAATGGGTTGTTTATGCTGCTACTTATTATGCTGATATGTTTTCTCCAAAATACAAAAATCTTCTTCAATGACAGGTAATTTAATTCTGTCTTCGACTAAATTTTATGAGAAGGTATAACTATGTCGTACATGTTGATATTTGAAAAACTACCTCCCTGTTTTCGATATCTAAGATCACCTCTGAAATATTGTCTACCAAACAAAAAAGGAGTCATCAAAATCAACTAACAATTAGCGGAGTTATCGCGTAAAATAAAATCAAATAAAAAAACATGCAACCCGATTGAGAACATCCTCCTTGTTGGAAGTCGATTATAACCGAATGATGTTTGTTTTTCCACACAAAAATATATTTTTGTCAATTATTTTGTCATCCAAGACGACGCGATGTGATCACGTGGGCACTTTCTAGAATCTAGAATCTAGATATTCTGTGGATCGTCTGTGATACACAGAATACTTAGAAGTTAGTATGGACCGAACGCGCCGCGCGTGTCGTTATTATTTAATGTTTGTGTAATTTCCGAACCAACAAACCGATATTGTTCAAATTTTGACGGGACAATATAAAAAATATGTGCTTTCTAAGAAAAAAAGAATTAATGAAATTAAACAACGCAAACATGAGTTACAACCAAATACACATTCTGACTTTCACCCCCTCCCGCAAGAAAACCGATCAGAATTTGGGGATCAAAAGTAGCCTACAGCAATGTCCTTAGTATAAACTAAAATCATGCCAAGTTTCAGCTGAATTGAATTAGTAGTTTCGGCGTGATGCGTGATCCCTATACAGAAAGACAGACAGACAGACAGACAGACAGACAGACAGACAGACAGACAGACATGAAAGAAAAAAAATGCAGTTTCGCCATCAGTATCGACTATGGAGTGCCCCAAAAAAATTTTTTTCAAAATATCTTCAATGTACAGAATTCGACCCGTTACAGTTTTATTGTAAGTATAGATTGCATAATTCGATTTTAAGATTTTTTAGCAACCCTGACGCAGTCTGTTAAGTCAACAAGCTCATGACAAAGATAGAATACAAATTTTCTGTAATCGTAAATCGTTTCTATCGGGTCTTCCTCTGGGGGACACCAGACGATACAATACCAAGACCACCTACCTCGAAGACCAACCAGTCAGTGTGGTCGCCCCGCGTCAGGTCAAGTCTATGGTCCTACCGCCTAACAATTTTCAGCTGCAAAGGATAGAGGGAACGGCGGTGCGCCGTTCCCTCTATCCTGATTTGATCGCAATAAATGATTAAATACATACTTATTATACATAGAAACACCTAGACACAGAACAAATACTTGTCTTCATCATAAAATATTTGCACTGGGTGGGAATTCAACAGGCGGCCTTGGCTTTGCAGGCAAACTTTCTACCAACTAAGCCACCAGGCCAATAAATTGTTTTAAGATCGCGATTTAAAAAGAAAACGTAAGTTTGTCGCATCTGTCTATGGCATGTCTATGTAGTTCTATGGCGACATAGCTCCTAAACAGGTGGACTGGTGGAGCTACGGCGCCAAAAAAAGGGATGTTATAAGTTTGACATCGATGTCTATCTGTCTGTCGGCGTGTGTATCTGTCTGTGGTACCGTAGAGCTTAAACGGATAAGCCGATTTCAGTGCGGTTTTTTATTTGAAAGTTAATATCCGTGGGGATGCTGATAGCTATGTTTGGTTAATATCGATTCAAGATGGCCACCTCCACAAAATGGGCTCAATAGGCTTGACTAGTAGCATATTGTACAGATTACAAATCCGAGGTAGTAGGGGGTTAGTAATTTTTTTAAATTTTGTTCTTCTTTTTTAAATATGCGTGTGATATAATAAATAAGGATTTTTAATTTGAAAAATTAAAAATTCTTGTATAATATATCATACGCGGGCTGCTTATACATACTACATTATGTTTCCACTGTTAAAATTCGGAGTTTTTTTTTTCTTTCACTAGAATACAGACAAGAAAATAATTCCGTACGACGGCTAAATATAGGATGGTGGAGACATGTTATGTCGTAGAAATACGTTTCTCCAGGGATATGCTGGTTTCCTTGCGATATTTTTCTTGATGCCTAAAACCACGACAAAGAAACTTGTGGTACATCTGCACTCAGAAAAATAATCAGAAGTGTATATAGGCCCCACACAGAGCTGCTTACTGACTGACGTATACAAGGACGACCTTCGCCAGATCATTCTTACACTAATAAAACTAACACTAAAGCGAACTTTTTCAAACTTTTATAGGTTCACACTTGACCGCTATGTCGGCTATGGATACGGTGTACAATGAATTGTGCTAGAAGACACTGATTCACTCTCTATCTTAAGACAAGATTGTAACTATGGGGGAAAACTCCCTCAGGTATCACATTCCCCTACTGTATATTCAAAACCACTGGTGGTTCGTCGCTAAAATTAATTAGTCTAGAACAAATTATTTTTATAGCTCCCCGCGGTATCACCCGCGTGGTTCCTGATCCTGTAAATGTTCCGGGATAAGAAATTATTAGCTAACAAGAACCAAATTAAAAATTTTGATTAACCCCCGACTACCTCGGATTTGTTATCTGTTCAACATTCTACTAGTCAAGCACTTTCATTTGATACCCATATTAAGGGAGTTGTGAAAAAATAAATGTATTTCGCCATTTTGTGGTAGCGGCCATCTTGGATTTGAAATTTGTCATAGTGCAAAGTATTTTACTAGTCAATCCCTTTTACTTGATATACATAGTGTGGTAGTAGTGAAAAAAATAATATAATTCGCCATTTTGTGGTGGCGGCCATCTTGGATTTCAAATTTGTTATTATGTATTGTATTTTACTGGTCAAGCCCTTTCATTTGATACCCATATTGAGGTAGGTTGTGAAGAAATATTTTGTCCGTCATTTTGTGAAGGCGGCCATCTTGAATCGATATTAACCAAACATGGCTAAGAACATCCGCACGGATATCAACCTTCGAATAAAAAAAACAGCATTGAAATCGGCCCATCCGTTTGAGCTCTACGGTGCCACAGACAGACAGACACACACACAGACAGACAGACAGACAGATAGACAGACAGACAGACAGATAGACATACAGATAGACATCGACGTCAAACTTATAACACCCCTTTTGACGTGACAACGTCTTATAAATTGGTTTGCCGGGTGACACTTCAAGAAACTGCGTTACGCTCCGCTCACGTTATGCGCTCACAACGAGAGCGAGTGAGAGGCACGCGTCCCTTCCACTCGGGCATGGTTAGCCCGCCTAAGAGCGAGAGAGATAGACATAAAAAAGTGAAAGGCAGTGGAAAAATAATTTTACGAAAGGGACGCCCCTTTCGTAAAATTATTTTACCACTCAAAGTCGTTGTCACGTAAAACTTTCGCCCGTTTACCGACTTTACAGGCAACCAATTTTTTTTAGGATTAAAATTAGCTCTACTGACCAAACGGGCAGCCGTCGCGCGCGTGCTCTCTCCTTGAAAAAGGCCGCCGGACGCGGCCGAAACTCGAGTCGGATTGACCGACCGTATATACCTACGTGAGTGTCCCGTTATCCAATAAAATACCCCTTTTTTTGGCCGGGGGTGTTAAAAAACACGCTGATCCAAAAGATTGAAGAATATTAGTAGGAAATGGATGATTTACGAACAGCGATATAAACGCCGTAATTAATTCCGATCACGTCATTTTCTCAGGATAAAAATTAGCCTAGACACGTGTTATTCCAGACTATTAAATATCTATGTTTCAAATTTCATCCATATCCCTTCAATAAGTTTTACGTAATTTATATAAACAAACATCCATACGTGTATACTCTTCCACGTTCATGATAAAATATTAGTGAGTACTTTTCTTAACATTTTTCTTAAAACCAAAGTCATGATATAATGCATAAAATAAATTATGCATATGTGATAATAATTTATTATATCATAGCCTGTGCATTACCTACCCGTAAAATATCGAGCGTGAAATATAGCTTGAGACCAATCCTATCTCATCAAACCGGTTCCACTAAAAAAATCAGAGTGAATTTTTCGATAATTTCGAAACAAGTTTTTTAATCGATCCAAACTAGATTATCATGTGTTGTAGGTAAATAAACTTCTATATTACGAGACAGGAGATGAGATTTCGATATTCTTAAATCACTACAAAAATAGCTTGTAATATTGTGTATTGGACCTATGAAAATAATACAAGTATACTTAATGTTGTATTTCGAAAGCTCAATTTATTAAATACGTTTGTCGCCATTAATACCAGTCTATACTAATTTGACTTTACTCTTGAATGTGACAGGTTTTTGGGTCGCAAAAGTCACAATGCAGCACAATGTGCACAATGCACAATATTTTTAGGGCTCCGTAAAACATAAAAACGGAACCCTTATGGATTCCTCATGTCTGTCTGTCTGTCTGTCCATATTTCACGGCCACTTTTTCTGAAACTATAAACACCAAACTGTTGAAATTTGGTAAGAAGATGTATTCTATGAACCGCATTAAGATTTTTACACAAAAATATACAAAAAACAATAAATTTTGGGGGAGCCCATGACCTATAATCGAAACACAAAATGGGTTTTCATCAAACTCATACATGTGTGATGTCTATGGATAGGTCTTCAAAAATGATGTTGAGGTTTGGAATTTAATTTTTTCGAAACTGAATAATTTTCGCGAGAGACAAACTCCTAAAATAAGTTAACTATAAACTAAAAAAAATATATAATGTAAACTTTGCCTTGCAAACCATGCAAACTTTCACTGAAAATAGGTTTAAACTCAATCTAGTAAGTAGTTTAGCACGTTATAAATACGCTAATATTAAAACATCGATCAAATTTACAACGAACTACAATAATTTAGGTATTATGCTTCTAGCTTCTTATTTATCTGTCTATAATCTACTTGCTGCTACGGAGCCCTTCATGGGCGAGTCTGACTCTCACTTGGCCGCTTTTATTTTATGAAATACAGTTTATAAAACACATCATTCCTTGCACATAACCTATTCGACGGAAAAATCGTACTAAGATTACTTCCCACAAATTTACTCAAATTTATATACAAATTTGCCGAGAACTCTAGTATCCTACCATGTAGTACGTAGTTCTAGACAATCATCATACATTTCATGTTATGGACACTTTTGTGGAGCTAACAAGCAGACCCAATCACAAATACAGTGAGATCTAATCTTAAAAATTCCGTTGACAAAGGTTATTTTATCATCATCATCATCAGCCTATTCTAGTACACAGCTGAACATAGCGATTCTCATAAGTTGCGACTCAATTTGAAGGTAATTTTAGATATACATAAGGTATTGTACTCCTACTGTATCTTTCATTTTGTACAGGGAACTTGATCTTTGGGTAAAGGATAATATCAGGAGATAGCAATCAGCCACCTAAAATGAAATATAATCAAGAAATTTTACATTCATCAATACAAACTTGAGCAACTTGATGTATACATGATATTCTTGGCTCTCTTGAAAAAGAAAGCCCTGTATAAAAGGAGAAATAAGAAGCGAATCCTTAGACTTGTCACCTATCGCTAGTTAATAGTTAATGAGTCAATACCAAATTAATAAGAATCTACCAGAAGAAAAACTTTAAAACCACTGTCTAGGACTCAATGTTTCAAAATTAATTAATTAATTTCAATTTTGAGGAAAATAGGGTATGATTGACATTTACAGAAATATAAATATATGCACAATAAGGCTGTGTGTATAATGACAACAGTCTTGTTTGTTTTTCTAAAGTTGTTTTATGAAAACCTAATAGAAATAAAATAAAAAAATCTAGGTAAAATAAGACCTGCCAAAGTAGATAGAATAACTCTTTATTGCTCTTACAAAACAAAAATAATCTTATTATTAAGATTCATTGATCGTTAAGTTTAAGTTTTCAAAATATCACTAAAAAAACGACATAAAATCATTACAAAAAACTAAACCTAGATAGCTGTTAGCAGCGAAACAGGACCCAACCTACCGGTGGTTAGGGTTGCAGACTGGGGGCGTGTGGCTCGGGAACCTCCACGTGGTGCACCCTGGGCATCACCCAACAACTTTCCTCGGTGGCATCTTGTTGTGTGATATTGAATCCCGGCCGGGGCTGGGAACTTCTACACGCGCTCCTCACCCCCTGAACAGTACTTGTAGAGGTTAGGGAGAGGGACTGGAAGCCTTGGGAAGGTTACTCGGTTGACATATCAGCCAAGTAAAATTAAAGTAAGTCTTCCAGATGAGTGTCCTCTACGAGCATTCTGATTATCAGAGTGCTCAGTGGAAGGACGCGGTGTGGCCATAGAGGCGGAACCATTGCTATCCTTCGCCGCGGTGGTGATAATGGACCTTTCGCTGTCGACCATCTTCGCCGAGATGCTTGACAGTGAGAGGTCGTGTGAGTTAGAAGAGCGAGAGAGTAGGAAGCCTCTCGCTCCTCTACTGAGGCGGAAGCGGACACGGGGGGTAAGCCTGGAGATTGCAACTCCGGACTCGCGTCCCGTCTCCACTGGTGAACCTGGGGCGTCAGACGTTTAGGGCCGTCCGGCACCCCACCTAGTCGTAGGCCTTCGATGAGGTGACGCGCCGTTGATTTCCGGCTCGTCACTACAGCTAAATGCTAACGCCCCTCGCAAGGTGGGTCCGCAAGGGCGGTGACAAAGGTCAGGGTCGTTGACAGGAATGCGAAAAGTGACCCCGCAACCCTGACCCCTGGCCATGCAGGAGAAATCTGTGGCGGTTTTAGTCGGTAGGGGCACCATGTCTGTCGTCGCCATAGTGTCGAACCCGACATACATCACGATGTCCCTGCAAGGTGGGGATAGATAAATGTATTTCCACCACATAAAAAAACTGACTACTGACGATGCGCACGGTGTATAGGATGACCGCCTTCTGCATCTGGTCCTTGATCTAACTATCTAGCGTAAGTATATTTAGATATTGGTCGAGACTTTTCGTTATAAGGGCGTTTGCCGACACAACTATTGGGACTATGATCGTGGCATTAACATCCCACATGGCGGTAGCCTCATGTCCCAAGTCAAAATACTTGCTGAGCTGGTCCTTCTCGGCTTTCACGAGTTTCTCGTCATGTGATATTAGGATATCGATGATCACAGGCTGGCGCTGAGACCGGTCTACCAGCACGATATTTGGCTTGTTGGCGACAAAAGTCCTATCGATATCGATAGATATCGATAGATATAGATCGGTCTCAGTAGAGCAACGCACGACCATTTTCGAGAACTAGCAAAGGTGCGTACCTCCTTTATTAAATGATTATATTCTCAATAAATGCGAAGTTCGCATATTTGATGCTCAATCAGCTTGAACCAACTGAACGAATGGCTGGCTGCAATTACCACAACCACCATGGCTTACTTATTAGACTCATTTTCTATTCTATTCTATTCTATTCTTATTCATCCTTACTATAGACATTACCGGCACGATGGGTTTTTTATAGTGTACAAACTCGTAAAGTGATGAGACGATCAAGACATGTGCCTGATCGTAAGTAACATCCCTGCTCACAACAACATAGTGTCACTAACTATTAGAACATGAAGATGCTCATTGCATTGCGCTTGTGCCCCGGAGATCAGATCAGATAAGATCTCTGTGCCCTGTAATTTATCTGGTAATTAACTGTCTTCAATCATCAGTACCATCACTACTTTAATACTCCGTGCTAACTTGCATATAACTTTTTTTTTAATAAAAAGTGACGAGACGAACAGGACATGTGTCTGATGGTAAGCAACATGCCTGCCACATAACAGCACAGTGAAACGCAGCTATTGGAACACGAAGAGTCCAAATCATTACCTAGCACTGTACTGCGCTCGTCACCCAGAGATCTAAGATGTTATATCTCTAAGCCCTGTAATTTTTTCTAATATTACTTTCCTTTCACATGCATTGTGACAACACAACAGCGACCAAGAAGACAAGCAGAAGCAATTAAAAGCTGTCCTGATTCAGCATAAAAATTACAATTAAAAACATCATAATGATAATGTTTTCACATTTTTGTAAGGAAATGATTAAATATTGTAACGTCATCCTTAATGCATCTGCTCAAAATGTCGGCACACAACTTTATTAGTCAAAAGCAAGTAATATTTTTATAGATCAATATGAATTTTAATCTTCTGCAAAAGAGCTAATTTATTAGTGTTATTTTACATAACTAAAGTAATAGAGGATGAAGTCCGGTTTTTGGGTGTTCGTATAAAATAGGTGACGAAGTTCGAATCAATGTCATTCAGTCAGCGACGGTCTGAAATCATCTTCCAAAATGTACAAGCTGGTAAGTCACACTTTTATTCAACTACTATTTTCTTTACATAATATGTTTTATAATTACCTATTTTACTTTCATTAGTTTCATATTAGTCCACGGCTCAACTATGATCCTACGGCCTATGATCACTTTTCATTCTATTTAATTGAAATTCAATATATTGTGCCCAGTGATTTTGAATCTTATTACTCAGCGATAAAGGAAGTGTTTTGATTATCAATTGTTTTAAAATTTGCAAAGCTGTTCATGGCAAGTAGACAGTAGTGTAGGAAGTATCGCGATATATCACATTACATTAAAATATCCTTATTCGAATACTCCTTTACTTTGTCCACTTTTAATAAAGGTGTATAAAACTTTTCTGGACATTGGAAACATAAATGTACGCTTTATTCTTATGACACATCCATGAAGAACTATGAGGCCCAGATTAAATTATTGGGATACTCTTAAGTTGTCATCTTTATTCTGTTAGTATATCCCTAAACGAGTATCCGTAACTTTAAGTATTCTCACTTAGGATTGGTAAAAGTATACCTATGCAAATAAAATCGCAGTTACCTCCAGACTGACGTAGACTATAATGATGATTTATTTTCTAATACATACCAACTTTCACAAAAGACTGTATTATTTTGAAAAGAACTCAAGTTTAAAAAAACCGTCCCTTATAACTACAAATAAACGGCGCTGGCGTATACTCTTTAGTACTATCCTTCTTATTTTTATACCATTTTATGATCTAGTTCTATCGTAAGTTTAGTTTTTACAACAATTTATTTCTATTCCTATGTATTTTAACACATTCTATTTTTATATAATTTCAGTGTGTTGCTCGCCGCCGTGCTGGCCGTAGCTGCCGCCGAGCCCAAGGCTAAGCCCAGCCTGCTCGCTTATGGAGCCCCGTCTTACTCCGCGGTAGCCGCACCTCGTCGCCTACCCAGCTGCGCCTGTGTACTCGTCTGCCTACTACCAATCTTACCCATCGTACGTTGCCAAGACCGTCGCTGCCCCCGTGGCCGCTGCCGCCATCCCCGCTGTTAGCACTTACACCGCTGCCGCTGCCGTGCCTGCTGTCAGCACCTACACCGCTGCCGCTGTTGTTCCCGCTGTCAGCACCTACGCTGCTGCCCCAGTTGCCGCTGCCGTACCCGCCGTCAGCACCATGCTGCCGCCCCTGTGGCTGCCGCTGCCGTCCCCGCTGTCAGCACCTACGCTGCCGCCGCCGCTCCTGTAGCCGCTGCTGTCCCCGCTGTCAGCACCTACGCCGCCCCGCTCCCGTCTACGCCAAGACTTACCCAGCCGTGCCTGCCTACAGCACCTACGCTGCCCCTGCCCCGTCTACGCAAAGAGCTACTCTGCTCTCCCCGCGTACAACACCTACGCTGCCCCTGCCCCCGTCTACGCTAAGAGCTACTCTGCCGTGCCCGCGTACAGCACCCACGCTGCTCCTGCCCCGTCTACGCTAAGAGCTACTCTGCTCTCCCCGCGTACAGCACCTACGCTGCCCCTGCCCCTGTCTACGCTAAGAGCTACTCTGCCGTGCCCGCGTACAGCACCTACGCCGCGGCTGCTCCTGTCTACGCTAAGAGCTACTCTGCCGTCCCTGCCTACACTGCTGCCTACACTGCTGCCCCGTGACCACCGCCGCCGTCGCCGCCCCGTGGCCACTGCTGCCGTAGCTGCTCCCGTCTACGCCAAGACTTACGCTCCTTACTCTTACGGTTACGAAACTCCCTACGCCTACGCCTCCCCTTACTCCTACTCTGACTACTCTTACGGTTACTCTGCTCCTTCTTACGGATACTCCGCCTACACCACCCCCTTCCTCTACAAGAAGAAGTGAACAAGTTTAATTGTATAACAATAAAAAAAAAACCAAAATGTGATGCTCTGTGACTAGTATAGTTATTAAATCGTTAATAAATCTAGTCTTTACTCCTATATTTTTTTTCATTTAATAATCTCCCTAATTGAAAGAAAATAAACTCAATATAAGATGAATAAGATTAGCATAAGTAGCTAGTCCATGTTCCCACTTATGGGACTTTTCGCTTGCCTTCTTTCACAAGGATAAGGTCAAGGACATAAAACTGGCCAAACTGGCTAAATATAACTTGCGAGTTGGCTAAAAATTACCTCGAAAAATTATTTCTAATAATCATAAAAAAAAAACAAATGCAACTTCAATTTAAATTTAAATTCAGACACTCGACCAAATTTCAACAGAATCGATCACTTTATCGTACCAAGTACAATAAAAAAAAAATTGTTTTTTGTTCATATTTTCAAAACCGCTCCACTGATTTCGATAAAGTTAATAAGGGCTACCTCTGAACTATGACCTACCAAACAAAAAAAGAACCATTATTCAAAATTGGAGGCGCTACCGCTTAACATACTGTCAAGAAAAAAGCATACAACCGAATTGATTAACCTCCTCTTTTTTGGAAGTCGATTAAAAATGTTCCGGCTTACGATGTTTTCGTTCGCCGTTAAAGCCAATAGTTCACAAATTAAATATCATCATCAACAGCAGCAACAGCAAACAGTATATATATATATATTAAAAATACTCCGCTTACAAGATGCGCTTGCTCGCGGACGACTTCACTGGAGCATTTTTAAACAAAGTTATCTAAAATGTATTACTCGATTCACATGCATATAGCCAGAACAATAGGTGTCCGTTATTGTACTACTCCGTATATTTATATTGCCACTGAAAAAACTACCGCTTATTATTGTTATTTCTTGCACTTCGAATGTCAAGAAAAATAATAGTTATTTGTTGTACAAGAGTGAAAAGTTACTTTTTAACGGCGTGCTCAATTTTGATGACCAAGCTAGTGAAGGAGTCCTTTTCGTTGGCGAGGGAATGAAAAGAGCACGAGGTGAAAAATCTTGGCCGTCGAGTGCAAAACGTAAATTTTCATCCCACCTCAGCGAGGAAATTACTAAATGCTTTGCTCATTATTAACGGTTTCAATTAATTCTGTTGGCGTCAAATAAACTTCTTCGTCGCTAGAATCACAGTCATTTTAAGTTTCACTTGTTTTCTAGTTTCTTATTTTTAACCATGGAGAAGTGAAGACAGGAAGCAGCATTATGTCAAAGGGTAGAAAATTTCATAAATTTCGAATTTTTTTTGCTATTACATTCGACGTCTTTGAAAATTTTTCAGAAAATTTCAAAAAATGATTAGCTGTAAGATATAAATTACAGTTCAAAAATTTTCCACAATAGCGCTGGTGTCGACAGTAGGTGTGGTATGAATATAGCAATTGTACACGAATCGCATTATGCCGAGTTGAAAATGTAGTATTATTATAGACTAAAAGTTTACCTTTATAAAAATTAAAAAAGACTGAAAAAAAATCCTTTGAAATTAATCGTGAGCAAAAGTAGCGGCGCCCTAACTTAATGCATTTGGACGGCCACTTTTTCATATACTTCTCAGACAAACTATTAAATCCTCAAAGGTGTACAAAGATGAAACTCTTTCGTTTTCAATTCTCCAAGTTTTAACCTAAAGTTTTAACAATATATTTTAGAAATTACAGGGCTTAGAGATATAATATCTTAGATCTCTGGTTGACGAGCGCAGTGCAGTGCTAGGTAATGATTTGGACTTCTCATGTTCCAATAGCTGTATGTCACTGTGCTGTTATGTGGCAGGCATGTTGATTACCATCAGGCACATGTCCTGCTCGTCTCGTCTTGTGTTTTTTGTTTTGAATGTTGTTGTAATGTTTTGAAAACAAAATTGTGTTCAAAGCATATAAAAACTACACCAAGGAGATACTGAGTCTTGTCTTGCATGATAAATTCAGCATCATGGAGGTAGAAGTAATACACACACAAACTTAGGGCACACCCCTCAGGCTGAGAACGACAACTTCCTAAAAATGACAATTTCCTAAAACGATAACTTCCTAAAAATTACAATTTCCTAAAACAACAACTTCCTAAAATGACAAATTCTAAAAATGGTAATTTCCTAAAACGACAACTTCGTCATTCATACAATCAATATGAAAAACAAAGTAATTCAAAGTTACCACACAAAAATCAGAACGGTTCACTAACGTTTCAGAATCATTTTTTGGGAAAACATTAGAAACTGAAAACAAAAATTGGGGGTTCTAACCCCCCATATCTTAGCTGCTGTATTTAGTAGAAAGCATAGTCTAAAATTAATGAGCAATCTTTTTTTATATTCTTACTAGCGGCCAGTTCCGGCTTCGCTCGGATATCGTCATATAAAGACTATTAATCAAAATATAAAAACTATCCTATCTTTCAAGTTGGCTCAAACAGCACACGGTGTGCAAATTTGATTAAAATTGGTAAAGTAGTTTAGGAGTCCATCGCGGACAAACATCGTGACAGGAGATTTATATATGTTAAGATAAGATTATACTGCGCTCATCACCCAGAGATCTAAGATGTTATATTTCTAAGCCCTGTAATTTCTCTGGAAACATTGCCCTTCAAACCGGAACACAGTAATGTATAATCCAACCTCTTTTTAACCCCGACCAAAAAAGGGGTGTTATAAGTTTGACGTCGATGTCTGTCTGTCTGTCTGTGTGTGTGTGTGTCTGTCTGTGTGTGTGTGTGTGTCTGTCTGTGGTACAAAACGGATGGGATCCGCTCAAACGGATGGGCTGATTCCGATGCGGTATTTTTTTATTTGAAGGTTAATATCCGTGCGAATGTTCTTAGCTATGTTTGGTTAATATCGATTCAAGATGGCCACTTCCACAAAATGACGGACAAAATATTTCTTCACAAGCTACATATGGATATCAAATTAAAGGGTTTGACTAGTAGAATACTATACAATATAAAAAATATATAATCCAAGATGGCCGTCTCCACAACTGCCGTGGCCGTGATGTACTTATATTTATTGTGCCGATTTAATTTAATTGCAATCCCAATTTAATTGATAATATGTGAACCCTGTTATTATTATATTACGTATTCAAATTGTATTTTTTTTCTTCATTATTTAATTTAATTATTACTAACAACTGTATTGAAATTAACTTGTTTTTATGTTTTGATAAGTTACTTACGCCTAAAATAAGCTAAGGTCTATTCATTTAAGTTTATTTTCATTACTGTCAACTTTACTCTGTGAGCGCTAACTCTGCATTCCGAGTACAATGTATTATCTGATTGTTATTACCGGGTGCCCAAGATACAGGCCTAGCCTAGTTTGGGACCCACCGGACAAACTGCCGAGCTACAATTGGGTTAAAAATGTATAGAATGTGCTTTAACTTAATGTAATCTTGTTTTTGGTAATAAATGACTTATCTTATCTTATCTTATGTTACATATGGATATCAAATTAAAGGGTTTGACTAGTAGAATACTATACAATATAAAAAATATATAATCCAAGATGGCCGCCTCCACAAAATGGCGAATTATATAATTTTTTCACTACTACCTCAATATGGGTATCAAACGAAAGGGCTTGACTAGTAGAATACTTTGCACTATGACAAATTTAAAATCAAATATGGTCGCTACCACAAAATGGCGAAATACATTTCTTTTTTGACAACTCCCTTAGTATGGGTAGGTATCAAATGAAAGGGCTTGATTAGTAGAATGTTGTACAGACAACAAATCTAAGGTAGTCGGGGGTTAATCAATATTTTTAATTTTGTTCTTGTATATTTGACAACCAAGTAATATCCATGCTCTATGTCGATCGATACCTCAGTCAGACAGTCAGAGTGGATTCTTCTGTATTTGTGAGTGACGATTACGGCTTTATCACTACATAGTATAAAACAAAGTTACTTTCCGCGTCTGTCCATCCCTATAAATATGCTTAGATCTTTAAAACCATCAAACAGATTTTGATGCGGGTTTTGATACGAGTAGATAGAGTGATTCAAGAAGAAATTTTATATGTATAATACAAGTTAATAAAATAATAGAGAAACACTCATAATTATTATATTTATAGTTTTCTAACGTAATGTCATAAATAAACATATTTTTGCGCTTACATTGCAAACGCTGGCTGAACCCTGCGAGATAGATCAAAATAATGTACAGCAGTATTGTATCCCTTAAAAGGTCTACGAAAAAGTATATTATAGTATAGGTCTATACCTTGGCAATAACTCACAATAACCATTTTTATTAGTATACTAGCTGTACCCTGCCACGCTTTGCTGTGGCACATTGTGATGCAAAAGTAAGATAAAAACAACCCTTTTTTGGATTATATATCATTCTAAAATTTCAGCTCGATCGGTGAAGAACTTTTTGAGTTTTTGAAGCGTATACAAAACAACATAACATTTTTATATATAGAGATTTAGTATCAGCATTGCACCCGTGCGAAACCGGGGCGGGTCGTTAGTTTAGAATAAAAGCAATGAAAAAAAAACTATCAAATCGGAACGAATCACCGATCTGCATTTTTGCGTTTTTCATTTTACATAAATTATCATAAATATAGCGTTTAATAGCAATTTACCAAATTTATTTACAGTACAATTGATATTTAAGTGATAATGCCGTCAGAATGCTGGGCACGCATCTGACTAGTATTTGTGTGGTTCATCTTGATGTTCTCCAGACGTTTATCGGTCTATGGATAATTCGGAGAGTGTGCAACTGATCCGCATGATCTAATACTACCTTGCCTTTTTTTCTATAGTAATTCTAGTAACTCGTAAAAACGACGTCGTTTCATGGTTGACGTTCCAAAGACCCGAACAAAGAGGCTTGACTCTACTACTTTTGTGATAAGAATGTCTAGGCGTTGAAATCGTTTCCTAAGTGGATTTTTCCTGATGGTTACAAACTTAGTGTCTTCAAATCGAGAGTGAATCAATTTTTTTTTTGGTAAACACGCTCGGTAATGAATCGTCGATTATAATCACGCGAGATGGCGGTTAAGTGTTAACCTATATAAATTAAAAGAAAGTCAGAAGTGGTTAGTTGCATATGCAGTGTTATGTAGTCATCAGTGCAATTTGGCTTTGTTAATTATGGTACCACAAAAAATATTATTTTGAGGCGTCAAAATGTTTTAGTTGTAGTGGTAGGATTCTTTGAATAGCCCACCTGGTGAAGTACCACAACTTTGTCCACACGTTACCGCCAAATGGAAATATTATCGTGGTATTACTCTGTTTCAGATTATTTCTGGGGAATCACAGGGTAATGAGATAAATCATCTTATTTATCTGGGTTTTAAGTGCAGTAAAATTAAAAGTACTTTTATGGATTTACATGCTCAAATGCAGTGTGCTGTTAGGCTTAAGCGTGCTGCTTAATACCAGGCACTACATGTCACTTTATTACGTATTATATTTAAAAAAAAATTAAATTGACCTACTAAAAACTATTTTTAAGTAGGTGTTATATTATCTACTACGACGATGAATGACGAAAATTGACCTACTTCTGATAAAGACTAATACATACAATCGTAAATTTAGGTATTTTGATAAACAAAAAAAGACGTTTATTGGTATTTAGCTCAGCCATTGATTTACTTTTGTTTTCTTATTGTTTACCTATGGTATTATCTAGACCGGTCTTTCGGGATTGTATAAATTAGCCGATAATCAGTTACTTGACATCATTCAGCTCTATACCGTCTGAAAGAGAACTAGTCAAAATGTTCAAGTTGGTAAGTTGTTGATTTGACTACCTTCTGCCTCCTTCCGTAAAGTTACGGCTGCTCTAGGCGGTCTAGTTGGGTGAATAACAGTTACCGATTCGGAGCCCCTGATTTGAAGCACACGCACCCCACTGTCTTTTCGAATTCATGTGCGTAATGCCGTTAACTTTAAAAACGGTGAAGAAAAACATCGCAAGGAAACGGCATATTCCTAGAATCTCTTAGTGTCATGTGTCTCAAGTCCCAGCTGTGGGAATGTTTATTACGCTAGTTGTGTTTTTCTTCTTCCGTATTTATTTTGTAGTAGTTCTTATTCGTAAATTAAGCGGGCTTATTACTAATAATGTATCAATATCATTTAATTGCAGTGCATTGCCCTCGCCGCCGTGGTGGCCATCGCTGCCGGCAAGCCTAACTGGCCCTTGTATCCCGGAGCTTCCGCATACGTTGCGCCAGTAGCCGGCGCATATTCGGCTTACCCAGCAGTTGCCGCCCCTATTGCCCACACGGTTGCCGCTGCTCCCGTCGCCCACGCCGTTGCTGCCGCACCCGTTGCTCCCGTTGTCGCCGCCGCACCCGTTGCTCCCATCGTCGCCACCGCACCCGTGGCACACCCAGTAGCACACCCAGTGCACACCGTGGCCGCTGCACCCATTGCTCACACACCCTTGGTCTCTGCTGCCATCACTGCCCCCGTCGCCGCCCATATCTCCACTTACTCTGTACCTACCTACACTGGATACGCTTCTCCGTACGTTGTTAAAAAGTAAACTGAATATTTGAAAAGCATTAAAATTCTAAATGAAAATTTGACTGTCGCAAAAAAATTGTTTTCTTCACCTTTCCAACTTTAATCTCATTAAGTACTTCTTGGTTTAAGAAGATTTTAGCTGGCCTTATGTTCTGTAATAGCAAACTCAATAAGCGAGATATGCTCGGGCGTAACTGAAGCCGACTTGTTACAACTTTTGACTGTTGATAATTTGGATTTCATGAAAAGTACTAAATTTACTTTTAATCTCAAATTGATGGACTTGCGATTAGCCATAGTAAAAACGTTGTGTGGTATACAGTTGGTTGAGGAATCGGATTCTGATTTTTGAATTTCATTTTTTTATTTCTGCCGAATTAGTACTTGTCTCGATTTTATAACTTATAATGTAATATCTAAATAAATAATGTATACAATAATAATAATAATTTATTTCATAAGTTGGTGAATTTTCTTTTTCCTTCAATTATTTCATGTATACCGCGCTAAATACAAAAATGTTTGTGACCACTGTCAGTAGGTAAAGAGGTAATTGTACGAAATTCTTCCTGCTCCGCGACTGGAGCATAGTAAAAGAACATATCTACTGAACAGTCGGGATCCATTGAACAATTAGATTGGCTGTAGAATAATAATGGATCCCGACTGTTCAGTTGTTATGTTCCTTTACTAGAATATATTTTATTTTCTGCAATAGTATTAATTCAATCAGCGGCAGAGTTGAAACCCCATGGAGGTTTTAGTAGATAGAGGCACTATATCCATACAAGGTATAGAGTGCAACATAACCCGGCCGTGTCCCCCAGGCGGTGGGGTATGCGTAAATGTATTTCCTCCACGTACGAAAACAGGTAGTCCAATATCCAATATACATACTAGATACTATTGTATATCCATCCAAATTCATACGTACAGCTAGTTTTTTTAAATAACGAGGGTCGAGAGAAGTAGGACATGTGCCTGGTAAGCATGCCTGCCACATAACACCACAGTGACACGCAGCTATTTGGAACATGAAGAGTTCAAATCATTACCTAGCACTAGACTGCGCTCGTCACCCAGAGATTTAAGATGTTATATCTCCAAGTCCTGTAATTTATCTAGAAACATTGCCGGTTTCAACAAACAGTGCAAACCGGAACACAGTAATGTTTGCACATTACTGCTTGGTGGTACAATAACTAGCAAAGGTGTGGTACTACCCCAGGCGGGCTCTGCCAAGAGTCCTACCACTACAATTATACGAAGTTTTCTGCTACCTATAAACCTATACATGTGATAATGGTTGTTACGCAACTTTAAATCGATACACATCCTAAACGGTCAGCCAATTCAAAAACCCTTGAAAGAAAACTAAAATTTGTTTTTAAATACCTATTCAACGATACCCCTTTTGACACAGTTTGTTGACTTTATTTTTTTAAATTTGGACAATATGGTGTCCAGTAGCCGCCATACTGAATTTACACTAATGCCATGTCTTTAGTGTCGCTCGCGAGACTAAGAGGAATCGATTGACGTGTGAATCCTAAAAATCGGCCAATGCGTTTGGTATGTATAGTGCTTCAAATAAACATACATACATACATACATACATACATACATATATAGACTGATAAACACATTACCACTGATTTGCGTCGCGCAGTCGGGTAATTAACAGCCATAATCAAGAAAAAACATTAATTATTAAAAACATGTATTAAAATAAAACTATTTACTAGATCTCATTCAAATCAATTTTTGCTGAAAGTTTACGTGGTAGTACATGATATTTTTTTTTTAGTTTTGTTATTCTCTCATTTTAGAAGTTACAGGGGACAAAATACAGTCATCAAATGGGACACACATTTTACCACTTTGGAAAAGTCTCTCGCGCAAACTATTCAGCTTAGAAAAAATATATGTTTGAAACCTCAATAATTATCATTTTTTAAGGCCTACCCATAGATACCCCAAACGTATAGTTTTGATGGAAAAAAATTGAGTTTCAGTTCTAATTAAGGGACCCCCAAAGTTTATTGTTTTTTTTAATTTTTGTATGAAAATCTTAATGCGGTTCACAGATAATTTTCAATAGTATACGTTCTTATAGTTTCGCAGAAAAGTCGCTGTGACATATGGACGGACAGACTGACAGACAGACATGACGAATCTATAAGGGTCCCGTATTTTGCCATTTGGCTACGGAACCCTAAAAAGGAGATTCTCAATTCGGTTGTATGTTTTTAGGGTTCCGTAGCCAAATGGCAAAATACGGGACCCTTATAGATTCGTCATGTCTGTCTGTCTATCTACCCGTCCGTATGTCACAGTCACTTTTCTCCGAAACTATAAAAGCTATACTATTGAAACTTGGTAAGTAGATGTAATCTGTGAACCGCATTAAGATATTGATACAAAAAAAAATTAGGGGTGTCCCATACATAGAACTGAAACTTTTTTTTTATCAATACCATACTTGTGGGGTATTGATCAAAAAAGTTCTAAACTGAATAGTTTGCGCGAGGGACTCTTCCAAAGTGGTAAAAAGTGTGTCCCCCCTGTAACTTCTAAGACAAGATAATGACAAAAATAAAAAAAAGTGTATGATGTACCATGTAAACTGTCAACGAAAATTGGTTTGAATGATATCTAGTAAATAGTTTTATTTTAATACGTCATACATTGATTATTGTTAAAACACTGATGAAAGTAAGAACGAAGTACAAGAACTTTTGTATTATGTTACTTGCTGCTACGGAAGCCTTCATGGGCGAGCCCGACTCGCAACTCACTTGACCACTTTTATTTTTGTATGTATGTTACGCGATAACTCCGTCAATTGTGGATCAATTTTGATGGGTTTTTGTTTGGTAGATCATAGGTGGTCAGAGGTAGTTTCGTATGAATTTTATTGACATCGGTGTGGTGATTTTGAAATATGAACAAAAATCTAAAATTTACTTTCGTATACCTCGATGATATTGTAATTTATTGCTTCTTATGAAACAATGTGGTCGAGTGTGTGAATTTAATTTTAAATTAAAGTCGGTTTTTAATTTTTCGAAGAAAATAAACTATCATTGTATTTTTACGACATCTGAAAATTGGGGTTTGGTAAAAGAATTCAATTCAATTCAATTCTTTATTGGTCTGTAAAATTGTACAATATAGGTGTTGAATAAATAAATAATCTCTAATATGTATAAATAGGCAACCGATGAATATTTTTGAAAATTATAACAAGAACAAAATTAAAAATTTTGTTTAACCCCCGACTACCTTAGATTTGTTATCTGTACAACATTCTACTAGTCGAGCCCTTTCATTTGATACCCATATTGAGGTAGTAGTGAAAAATATTATATAATTCGCCATTTTGTGGTGGCGGCCATCTTGGATTTGAAATTTGTTATAGCGTTTAGTACTCTACTAGTCAAGCCCTTTCATTTGATACCCATATTGAGGTAGGTTGTAAAGAAATGTTTTGTCCGTCATTTTGTGGAGGCGGCCATTTTTAATCGATATTAACCAAACATAGCTAAGAACACCCGCACGGATATTAGCTTTCAAATAAAAAAATCGCATCGAAATCGGCCCATCCGTTTGAGCTCTACGGTGCCACAGACAGACACACACACATACAGACAGACAGACAGACAGACAGACAGACAGACATCGACGTCAAACTTATAACACCGCTTTTTTTGGTCGGGGGTTAAAAAATAAAATAACAAAATATTGCTACATTTACAGTGATAAAGTTCGGAAGAGCATTTTGGTGTTGAAGTTGTGGTACCGGTTGTATATTATCTATTCTATGGTACCGGGTACTAAGAGCATTTACAATAACACAAACGTCGGTTCAGTTACGGCTGATCTAGTCAGTCAGCAAAACATCGTGAAGAAATCACCATGTTTCTAAAATCGTTCGAGATCATTCGTCATCCACCAACCCACACTAAGCCAGCGTTGTTTATGGATTTTGGCCTAGACTCTCTCCTTACGATAGAAGGCGAGTCCCAACAGTGAGAAGATTTAATGATCGCTTATGTATCAACGTCGCGTCGGATCGATGCAACATGTGACTAAAATGTGACCATTTTGGTCAGTACATTGTCATTTGAGCATGATTTCTGGTAGAAATAATAAATATTAATTAATAAATAGTAGAATAGCAGCTTCTTAGACAATGTTTATGTCTTTGTCTTGTATTATTTATACCTTTCTGGTTGTAAGTGTTCACATTAATATTAATAATAGGTAATATTTTATATTACCTACATAAAATACGAGGAGCGTTCAATTACTTGAAATTTATAAGGAATTACACGATGTTATGCCGTTAAGTATGTATTTAAAACGATATAAGTATTATATCAGCTATCTGGCTGCCATAGTACAAGCTATGCTTAGTTTGGGGTCAGATGGTGTTGTGTGTGAATTGTCCACCAATATTTATTTATTTATTAATACATAATGCCTATAGGTACAGCTTGACTATTGGTGCAAAGGTTTTTGGATTTCTTAGTGAGAATTATATCTTTTACTTAATTCATACTCGTAACCAAGATTATAAACATGGAAAACCCCCAAATCAGGCAACGCATTCCACAGCTTGGACGTTATTATAAGAAAAGTAGAGTAAAATATACAGTTAAGTCAACTCAGTCATAGTCAACAGCCCATAAAGTAATACAAATGAATAAAACAATATAAGTAAAAGTACAAGTAATATAAAAATAACAATAAAACAAAAATTCAATAATAAGCCATCATATATTATTTGACATTAATGCTCAATTGATTCACTTCTTCTTCCAGGCGAAGGCGTTTCCGTAAGCGAATTCAGGGAAAGCGGCAACGGGAGCAATGGGTGCAACGGGAGCAACGGGAGCAACGGGGGCAACGGGAGCAATAGGGGCAACTTGGGAGTACGCTGTGATGGGGGCAGGGACAGAGGCAGTGAGAGGGGCGGCAACGGAGTATTTGTACGCGGAGGCGAAGGCTGCTGGTGCTGTGCCCGCTACTGCGCCAGGGTAAGCAGCCACTGCGCCAGGGTACGCAGCCTTAGCAACCACAGGGTAGGAAGGGTACGAGTAAGGCTCAGAGTATACGGCTGCGGGGGCGTACGCGGGGTATCCAGAGGCGTAGACAGAAGACAGCGCCGGGTATGAAGGGTAAGAATAGGTCAGCGGCCAGTTCGGCTTGGCAGCAGCCACGGCCAGGAAGGCGAGGGCGACACACTGCAACAAAATCAAATAATTAGCGAACAAGGTATAAATGGCAAGTCTAGAAATCTTCCTCATTATCTTTGATATACAAAATACATGTTACACAATGTGTCTGTATTTCATAGTTACAAACAACTTTTACTGCAAGATACAGATTTTAGACTGAACGTCGCGGCGCTCGGGAGGTTAGGAGTTAACATTACAATGAAATGAGATCCTTCGAAAATTAATTGTCTATTGATTTGAAATATGTAGGTATATCTAAACTCCTATAATAATATTAATTAATGTGAAAGTGTTCATGTTTGTTGCTCAATGACGTTGAACTTCTGACCGGATCCGGTTAAAATTTGAGATACAGTTAAATAGCCGGAATGGGAAATAAGCGGTGCAACAGTGAGACGTTCCTAGTAAAGTATATGAACACCAAAGACATATTGTTACTAGTGGTCAAGAACAGCATTGACAGAATATTTAGTTTCAACGTTCCACAATTTATTTTTCCAAAAAATAATAAATTTAAACCGAACAAAAGCGCTATTGTTCTGGCGCCCAGTAGTTGTGGAATGTGTAAAATTGCTAACTCACCAGTTTGTACATTTCAGCGGTTATCTTACAGGCTGCCTCGGACTGAATGATACAATGTCACACATTTTTGACTGTTTTATACTGTTCCCAAGTCCGACACACCTGTAAAATAAATGAACCATTTCAGAAGAACAGCCAAACCACAAGGTGTAGATGAGGTCATGAATGTACATATTTATTAGTTAGGTAATTATGAAGACGACATGATTAAAGTTTGTTTTAATAGCATAAAACAAATCAATAGTCAAGTCAATAGAAGAAAATTAATAGGACATTTAAAATTAATAAAGTTAATAGATCATTTCTGAAGGTCACATTTAAAAATCAGATCGCACCGGAGCGGCAACTCATCAAACTTGAAATTTTAGTTTCGCTTGTTTCTATACATGTATATTCTAGAACAATTAGTAGTTTCTCTTAATATGTTAGTAAGCATTTCAGATTGCTGAAAATAAGGCACTTAAATCCAATTTTAGCAATTTAAATGTTTGTGCTATGCTGGCCTTTTTGATATAATTATTATTGCAACGTAGGTATTCCACATCTATGCTAAGTTATCCTAGAATCCGTTTCAAAATCAGAATTGGACGTATGAATGAATTTATATGCTTTTACTGTATTTTGTGGATGGTTATAATCAAACCAACAACCTTTCGATGCAACATAACCAAGCCATAGATATGGTTAAAAATCAATTTCATCTTCAAAAAAATTCAACCAAAATAAATACTAAACTCAAAACGAGGATTACTGCGTTATAGAAAATCTTCAGGTACAGTAAATTAAAATAGTTATTTTCCGACATAGAATATGTATCCTCTTTGGTTTCCTAGCGCTTGATCGATGTGACACGTGACAAAATGCCGGCGGTTATTTGGACCAACGCCCCCAGCATGCACGGCTTCGCACGCACACTTCCGACTAGCCGTGGGCTTGAACATCTTGATAATCTGTAGACCGTCATTGGTCTGTAGATAATTCAGATGTGCCTAGTGTACGTAGTTAAGAATATAGCGTAGTGTAGTTCTCATTGTATTTTTGCGTTATTAGAATATATGGTCAAAACTATTCGATTCGCTGTAAAAAATTCGGGCTATCTTTCATACTTCTTTACGTAACTCTCACTGAATCAAATGCCAAAATTATACGTTCAAGAGATTTTGTAATAAAAATTACATTAATATTACTCAATACTACTCTGGTCCTCGATGTCATGTAATTTAACCACAATATTAATTAACATAATATTTAAACAAGAGCTCTAATCACTTTAGAAAATCCACTCTTTAAAGTGTCAAATAAAAACAAAACTGTTGGTATGAGAGGATGACAACCTCAGACAAATTATGGTTAAATGCTTTAAGATGACAACGGAACTAATCAGTTTAATTTTTGAATTTTCATGAGTTATAAGATTGATTGGCATTAAAATTTCGCAATATTACACAACCGTCTAAAGTTCATTAAGGGCGTGTGGGCCGTAATTTTGAATTTTTAAAACAACTTTAAGACCTTTAAAATAGAGTATTAAACTCTGAAAAAAATATATGTAATAGTTGAGGATCTAATCTAGTGCGATTCGCAGTCAGTAACACGATTTATTGAATTTTACTTGATAGAAAAAAATCCCAAAGTTACCCCTTTTCAAAAAGTTTTTTCAAGTTTATGACTAAACTATTGAATTTTTTAAATAAATTTTTGTACTCAACGAAAGCCACTAAAAAGTTATAGATGCATTCGCAGAGTTTAACTTGATAAAAAGTATCAGTTATTCACTATGTTTTAATATCTACCATATATATAGCGCGCCGTTCGGCAGGCCTGATCAGTCGCGTTTCGGCGCTCACGGACGACGGGCCTGTGCTTGATTTTGCAATTTTGACAACCGATAAATTTTAAATATTACGATCATAGTGCCACAGTATAACAATATCAGTAGATATTACTAGTGAAGCACGCTATGATCTTGATTTTTGATACCGTTTTCATTGGAATTGCAAATAGACGCTGATACTAATTAGTACGCTGTTTACTTTATGTTGTAGACCAAAAGGGAAGTCTCAAAAAACTGACGTCAATAACACATCAGTAAAAAATTCAATGCGGATGCAATGGAAAATAGATAAGTATCGATAAAATATTCGTCCGTTAAATCAGAGGTCGGGATAAGGAAATAATGAGAAGGGAGAAATCCCCTGCGTAAATCCCCTAATATAAATGCAAGTTAGGTATCATAAATGATAACTTGCATTTATATGCCATTTAGGTAAACTCTTTGGTAGTAAGGTACTTAGTACTTGGAAGAAAAGTCCTCACATACAGATTTTACCACTTTGGAAGAGACTTTCGCGCAAACTATTCAGTTTAGAAAAAAAATGTTAGGAACTTCAATACAATTTTGAACACCTTTCCATAGATACACGTATGGTTTTGTTAGAATTTTTTTTTTCAAGTTTGTGACACCACCAAAATGTATTGTTTTTTCTTTTTTTTGAATGAAAATGTTAATGTTGTTCATAGAAATTTAGACACTAGACCAAATTTGATAAGAAGCCTTTTAGGTAGTAAAATTACTCGTAGAATTTAGCTCTGCACTAAATTTCCGATTCGTATTTTTATATAAAGTTTAGAATAATTTCCTGAGCATAAAATCACAAAATAATAACAAAGGAGCTTCAAACGCCGGCTCGAAAAAACGTTTTTGGCCGATATTCTGAAAAAGTTAGAATAGGTATAAAGCCTATTATTATTGTAGAAAATAAAATTTCCCATCTTTTGTTGCCAGCAAACTTTTTTTTCGAACTTACCGATTACGATTTATTATGTCAAATTTGATGATAACAATGTAAAAATAATAAAATGTGAATTCTGTTCCCAGTAGCATAAACATGCCCCTTTTTACCGGAACGGAAGAAGGGTTATGTTTTTCGCGCGTATCTTTTATGTTTGTAAATCTTTTATTTCCACATATCTTCCAAACGGCTGGATGGATTTTGGTAACTAAGATAAGTATTCTAAGACTAGTCTGACTCGCCAAAGTGTCCTTAGATAGTAGGTAATATTTTTTAACGTGTAGATTTTTTTTGTAGTCGGGGTTTTTAAATTAAAGTTATTCTATCATTTTGCTCGTTGCTCGAATAAACAGCACCGTTCATCATCATGATTGAAGAGTTGAACGAAAAGTTTGGTCTCCACTTTTGTAATAAGAACAACTAAGCTGTGAAACGCATTGCCAGAGTGGGTTTTTGTCGAAGGTTCGAACCTTGGGGTTACGAGGTAGACTATTCTTGTTTCTATTAGAGAAACAAGTTCCATCGTAGACCACATCATTTTCATCCACTATTATCGGCATCATCGCAATCGTATCATTAAATGGATTATAAATCGTAAACGGTAAGTTTTGTAAAAAAAGTTTACTAGCAACAAAAGATGCAAAAATTTATTTTCTACAATTATTGTCAAAATATATAGTTTCCAAAATATCGGCTAAAACAGTTTTTTTCAATTGGCGTTTGAAGCTCTACCTGGATCTGTGAGCATTTTGTAATTTTAGGCTCAGTAAGTGATCTTTACCTCATAGAAAAAAAATGGATTAGGAATTTAGTGCAAAGTTGACCAAAAAACCTTCTATTTTTACTGGCCTTTCATTACGTTTCAGCACATTTTTTTTTAATTTTTGAGAAAAGGTTGAGTTTTGTATATCTACGAGTATAGATAAATTTGATATAGATGAGTTTAAATTACATAGTCCAATATTTTAATGTTATTTCTGCACTGTGGCACCGATTCCGCGGACGGTGACGGTCGCGAGAACAAGATAGCGGTAAATGCCTAATTTGACAGAACTACCTGGCCTTAAAATTTTAATGATAAAAGATTATAAATAGCGTTCCTCCATGTCTTCTTAAAAATGGGTGTATACTTCGTAATGCTAACTTGGTAAGCGGCAATGATCCATTGAAAGGCCTAGGAAATATAAGGGCATAAATATGTTTTGTTATCAAGCTTCACCGCCGAATTACAAAACCTGACTTCAGCTCATTTCAAAACATTATAATGAATTACAAATGGGCAACAGAACAAAAAAAATACTGTGCAACAAAAATATTTTATTTTTAAATTTAACAATTTAAACTCAAAAAAATTTGAAACGCCATCATAGACAAATAATCATTTGTTGCTGTTCCCATTGATTGATATGATTTGATTCAAGCAAGCAAGCAATTTGAGCAAACAAATAATTGTATAGTGGTTCCTACCACTGTTCCTAGTCTTTAAAGAGTCCGCCTGGAGAAGTACCACACCTTTGGGAGTTATTCTACTGCCAAGCAGTAATGTGAAAACATCACTGTGTTCCGATTCAAAGGGCAATGTTTCCAGTGAAATTACATGGTACCTAAAGAGGTAAAATATCTTACATATACTTAATTTTCCAAAAGCTGTGCATTACTGTGCTGTTATGGGCTGGCTTATTGCTTAGGCACATGTCCCGCTCGTTTGTCTGTCACTCTATAAGTACTATAAAAACAAATTAATTGAAGTTCATACTAGTTGACATAGGTAGTAAGTGTTGCTAAGTCTTTGGATCAGTTACATTTCATAGCATGTGAAGGCACTAAGTAGGTGTAGGGTGTATTTCACATTCATACAAAAACATTCGGACAAAACTATCAATACCTTGATACGGCTAGAAACCAAAATTGGTTGACATTATCAATGTATTATTAGATTCAAATACATGTGACCTACAAACTTGTGACTCAGTTCATTTCATTAGGTTTATTTTTCATATCGACTATGAAACTATATCGTCTTCAAGATATTTTATGACAAACCAATAAATTTTATCTGAATGTCAGTCTGTCTTTTTGTTTTATTTGTATGTGATAATATATTTAAGTTTTTTCTAGTCATTATAAGAAACTCCATTGCTATGAAATTTTGTTAAATGTGCCCTTTTTAACCGAATGTTTTGTTTTTGATGATGGTAGATTATAAATCAGAGGTGATTCCATATAAATTTTAACGAAATCATCGGTGTTATAGTACAAAACCATTTTAATAAAAATATGTTATTATATACCTCGAAGACTGGCTTCTTAGAAAATTTGGTCGAGTGAAATTAATTTTAAATTTGTTGTTGATTTTGATTGAAGCTGATTTTTGATTTTTCGTAGAAAATGAATTATGAACATATATTGGAAACTAAACTTAACCCTTCAACAGGTGAACTGACAACATCACAACTAATATCTGGATTAATCAAGCAAATATCTACATTACCCATTGTGCGACAAAGGTCTAGAGATAATCTATATACATTACCAGTCGGGAGCGTGAAATGCATGAAAGTTCTCAACATCATACTTTTAATTACTCGTATCTGTACAGATTAGCATAATAATATCAATAGGCCTAAACAGATTCGAAGGTTTAAGTATCTTTGGTTGTTTGGTTGCATAAGCAGCTCACTAAATGTTCTCACTACTGGGACTTGGAAGGAGAGGATGGAGAAGCTTCTCTAGAAAGGAGAGGGTTTAGGCATAATCCACCAAGCTGTACGGGCAGATGACAAAAGATTCTAGGAACATGTGTGTTTCCTTACGATGTTTTACTTTGGCGTTTTAAGTTACCGGCATTACGCACATGACATAACTTCGAAAACACAAAGATTTGTATAGGATTCGATCCTATAGTCACCGTACTTGAATTGCAATGAGCTAATTGGTAATATTTTTGTTTCTTTCTGTCAACTCTATTATGATGTCCAGCCTGATTTATGTGTCTCTATACTATGCATAGCTATCATACTACTGTTATAGAGTTAAGATCCAAGGCAAGACAACTGTAAAGATATGTTTGAACAGTTAAAATAAGATTGTATATGTAGAAACTCCAGTTTATTGGAAACTTCTTAGGCAAATCTACGAGTACAAACTGACAAGGAAGGGATTGTCTGAAGCTACCAGAGTCCATAGTTAATATAATATTAGTACCTATTTTACCCATAACAATCAAAGATTAATAAAAATAGCATAATATTTCGTTGACAACATGAAACATACATGATACAAATCCATGATTTATGAAAAATAAACCTATCATTATATCATACCCCATAAAATTAATGCAAACCATGTAAGATGCAGCTCAAAAAATTTGTATGAACAGAAACGCATTCGCGAATAAGCGTGAAGATTGAATAAATTAAATAGATCCATAAGACAAGAACGGCAACCTATAAAATCGTTTCACTAAATAAACTATAACCAATCATGATTCCGGTTTGTGATTTTGATATAAATTAGGTGAAAAGAGATGGATTGGCATCAGTTAGCCTGAGTCAGTCTAAAACAAACGACCAAAATGTACAAGCTGGTAAGTACTTATTGAGAATATTTGATTTTTCAAAATCCCTCCTAATGTATCCATAGAAACAGTTGGTTGAGCCCAAAATATATGAAGTTCCTCGCTAAAAATTTGCCAAACCAAGTCAGCAGTTCATTACAACATTGACCTATACAAATCGAGGACTACACCAATAGATGAAGATCTGAAGTAGGTTTTCTCAAATTGTTTTCAATCATATTTCAAAACAAATTGTGACAGATACTCATCTTGGGCGGATTACTTCCACCGTTTTTATATACATATACACATTATACGTGGGTCTGAATATTGTTTGCTATTTGCTACATCGAGTCACAGCCTGAAAATTTCAGAAATTTCTATCATACCCATACAACCTCCTTATGTCTAGTAAATTCATAAATCAATAAAACACTTTATGGGCGCATGAATTTAATATTAATTTAAAGTTAAAAACATTTAAATGATATGTTTCTATTTTTCTCAATTTTTTTTATTTATTTAATTTTACGATACTTCATGACTAAAAGACAGCTTCACATGTACCTTGACTTAGCTGACGAGATTACCGCTAAATGTGATGTTGATTCGGGATCATAGATCCAAATCTCAAATATAATAATTTCAAAAGATAATTAAATGTAATGATGATAAATCTGTATATTGATAAAATCCTAAGACATCTTTAACTTTTAATTACAATATTTTGTTTGATTGTTTTTTTTAAGAAAGTGCAATGGGTTTTTTTAAGTTTAATTCATAATAATCATTTACCTTCTTGTATTCTGGTTTATAGAGAAATGTATTCGAATAAAAACAGGGTAAAAAGCCAAATCCTCAAATATTTCCGATTTCAGAAAAAAAAATACTCTTTATGTTCAAATAGCTCCTTGGGACTGTGCTGTTTCATAACTTACGCTTCATTCTAAGTAAAAAAATCAGACTATATTAGTATACAGCCTAGTTTTATATGTCTTTTGAATATTCCTTGTTTGTTTCCAGTTTGCCCTTGCCGCCGTCCTGGCTGTAGCCACCGCTACACCTACCGCTAAGCCGAGCTTCGCCCACGGCTACAGCGCCTACCCCTCGGTGTACTCTGCTCCGGCGTACGCGCACGCTCCCGTCGCCGCCGCTGTGGCTGCCCCCGCGTACACCGCCCCCGCGGTTGCCGCCCCGGTTGCTGCTGTAGCCCCCGCGTACACCGCTCCCGCGGTTGCCGCCCCGGTTGCTGCTGTAGCCCCCGCGTACACCGCTCCCGCGGTTGCCACCCCGGTCGCTGCTGTAGCCCCCGCTGTTGCTACCCCCGTCGCGCACGCCTACCCTGCCGTTGCTCCCGCCTACCCCGCCGTTGCTCCCGCCTATCCTGCCGTTGCTCGCGCCTACCCCGCCGCCGTCGCTCCAGCGTACACCGCCGCCGTCGCCCCCGCCGTAGCTCCTGTGGCTTCCACCTACGCCGCTGCCCCCGTTGCGTCTTACCCCTACGGATACTCCAGCTACCCTGCCTACTCCGGCTACTCTAGCTACGCTGGTTATTCTTCTCCTTTCGTCTGGAAGAAGAAGTGAATTGTTTAAAGACTCTCGGCTCTACCTTTAACGATGACGTATATATCAATAAAATGATTTACAATCGTTACATACAAGTTTTATTTTACGCATAAAGTTGTATGACATTGTATAAGTTTCCTGTATGTGTACATAGAGTTATGCAAGACACCTGTACGATTGTGTTAAAGTCGAATTTCATTCATCATTTCAAGATTGATCTCCTATAAGGTATTGGATTTTTCATTGTGAAGCTATTGGTAATGACAATCTTTTTGATACAACGGCGCATGAAAATCTACTTAGAAAAGCGGGGCTAAGCATAGACCTGCCGATAACATTATACCTGAGCCATGCAGTAATCTAAACAAGGAGAGTTGACACCAGTCAATTCATGAGTTCAAAGACACTTACTATGAGTGCGTGTCACACTATATAAATCCTAGAATTTTTTACGTTTCGTGATCTGTTTAAGCCGCTCATTGGTTTGTGATTAGGGCTTACAAAGCCTGTAATATGTTATCGTCATCGCAAGAGATATTATTAGATACCTGTGTGTTTTTAAATGATCACAATACGTAATCACTATTTTCAGAATATCCTAGTCCTTTTTTAAGAGATAGAGTGACTGACGGGACGAACAAAACGTGTACCTTTCTTATGAGGAAAACTATGGCATATGGCTTCAATTGGCCTCTGTTGCTTATCAAATTTTGGGCAAGCACAAAAAGTGCAGGGGCTTGCTTAGCTATTCATATGCCCGATGTAAACGAGGGTAGTGTTTATTTCTAACTACACTTACGCACATACGAAAGCCCATAACATCTCAGTGACAAGCAAGTATTCGAACGTATAATTTAAATCACTGGCTAGGACTGCTTTGCGAAACACTCAAAGACATAGTACATTGACAGAGTTCAATGACTCTTTTGAAGATAAAACAAATGAATATGTTGTCGTTGAGTTTAGTAAAATTGTAATACCTAATAGGTAATAGATGATTATAATTTAAAGTCAAAAAGCCATAGAAATATTCTAGGTCTATAGACTACAGGCTCGTGAACAAAATGTATGGGTCAAATGAAGCACCAGGAGACCTATGTAGAATGATAGAAGGATATAAAGTAATAAGATTCAGCACTTTACCGGCACTTGTAAGTTTTCCAACTGAGTGCAGTTGAAGAGGAGGGGGTTGCAACCCTCAATCATTTCTTCTTGTCGCATGGTTTTTGTAAGGCTTTGCGGAATAAGAGATATTGAAACTATAAAAAAAAAAAAATATTTTTATTTTTTCTTTATAATTAGTTTGTCGGAAAAATCATGATTTTCCTACGATTTACACAGTAAATTTGATCATTTGATTATGTACGGCATTGATACCATACAGTTTCAATACCTCTTCTAATACATTATTTCACAATGCCGTACAAAAATCATGTGACAAGGAGCAATGATCGAGGATTGCAAACCACCTCTTCAACTGCACTCAGTTGGAAAGCTTACAAGTGACGGCATAGTGCTAAATCTTATTACTTTATACCTTTCTATCATCCTACATAGGTCTCCTGGTGGTTCATTTGACCCATATATTTTGTTCACGGGCCTGCAGTCTACTACGTTTAACGAAATTTATTATTTCACTTCAGTTTGCAATTTATAGAATAATGTATGCATTTGTTTGCAGCTAACATATTCATGGAAATCCCATACTTGTAACGCTTATTCTTTCTTAGCATTTGTAAGTGTTTCTAATAAAGCTTGAGTATATTCAAATATATCATTACATCATACATAAGCATTGGAAAGATTTTAAATTGTGCAGTTCAATTGCGCTGCTGTCAATAATTTTGGCGCTTACGATTAAACTCTTTAACTTATACCTACCTACACTGAAAGAATCGAAAACCATTGGTTTTTCTTTCTTGAAAGCTAAATTCTTTTCTCTTGGTTCTATTTAACAAAAAAAACCAAGACTTGAAAATATACTGTAGAAAAGATTTACTATAAAAAAACATCTTATGACAAAGACACAGCGTATATTTTATTTCTGATCTCTCGTTGCATTGTATGTATTTTAATTTACGACGGTGCAAATTTTAATTTTAGATTTTGTTATATTTTGTGGTTTGCAGTCTGCATTTTGCAATAGAAAAAACATACATACGGGATGTTCTAAAAGTTTGTTGTTAGCTGAAGAACTATAAAATAAGAGGCTGGTACCAATACCTCCTTTACTTTCTAATACTAGTAACTCCATTTATAAACCAACTTCAACAAAAGGAACAGATTTTCAATTCGGTTGGAGGTTTTTTGATATGTTTTCTATAGAATAGAGTGACAAGACGAGCAAGCCATGTGCCGTAAGCAACATGCCTGCCCATAGCAGCATAGTGACATGCAGCTATTTTCCAATAGCTGCGTGTCCATGAAGCGTCCAAATCATCATCTAGCTCCGCACTGCGCTCGTCACCCGGAGATAAAAGGTGTTTTATCTCTCAGCCTAGTAATTTATCTGAAAACATTGCCCTTCAAACCAGAACAAAGCAATGTTTCCACACTACTGCTTGGTGGTCGTAACTGGCAAAGTTGGCAGTCGCACTTCTCCAGGCGGACTCTGTAAAGAGCCCTACAACTACTGAAAATAATGGATGTACCTATGTTACGCGATTGCTCCTCCAATTTTTTTGCTTGGTAAATCATAACTCAGAGATGGTCCCTATATATATTTTATCAACAACGGTGAGGTGCTTTTTGAAGTCTGAACAAAAGCTTTGTTTTTTCTGCGAAAATAAATTATTGTTCATCATCTTCTCCTTATTCTCGAATCTCTTAATTTATCCCGTGGAAGAGCGCGTTTCTATAGTGATTAAGGTCGCCAATTGCTACTTTATTATTTTATCTAGTTTTATATTTTTATAATTTTTTTGTATAATAAGACCGAATCTCTCCATCTAAATCCGAAGTCTCTCTATCTACTAATAAGTTAAAGACTACATCTATGAAGTATATTATTTATGTATTAGTCTATATCTATTCTAGGTCATAATTATAAGTAGAAGTAGAAGTTAATTCTTGATAAATTTACAAACACAAAGTTTCGATTATCAGTGTGATAACCGAAACAGAAACGTAAGAAATATAGACAATTTTGAAATTATATATAAAATTTCAAATATGCCTTTTGATTGATTGACATGGTAGATATTTCTGTTTGAACTTTGTCTCCATGTTCTGACTGTTAATATCATACTCAGTAGAGTATGATGCGTGACTTACCCCAAAACACTGTGAAAAAGCTACTTGTATGAAAAAGTAAAGTACGGCTTGTATATCTAAGTACTTATCATAACTTTGCCCAAGTCAATTATTTATCTTTTTTTCGACACAAGCCTTATAGGGTTTCTTTTGTCTATTATATCTATAACTAATTTGAAGGTTGATACATAAACAAACATTTGAAAAACAGATGATTTATTTTCATTTCTTTATGGATTCAAAACCATGTCGCGCTGTTCATTTCTTTACGAAGAAGGGGGAAGTGTATCCGGCGTATGCAGGTACGGAGTATGCCGATACGTGGGCAATGGGCGTAGCAACGGCGGCAGCCACGGGGGCAACGGCTGGAGCGTAGGCAGGGGCCACAGGTACAACAGGTGCTACAGCGGGGGCAATGGGAGCAGGTACGGCATAGGATGCGGCAGCAACAGCGGGGTACGCGTGGGCCACGGGAGCAACGTAAGCCGACGCCGCAGGGTACAAGGGCCAGTCAGGCTTGGCAGCAGCAATGGCCACGAGGGCAGCGAGGGTGATGCACTGCAAAATTATTATTATTGAATAGACATCAATTAACTTTAGAAAAGACTAAATGAGAATTTTAAAAAATTGGGTAGTAAATGGGACAACAGACAACATTAAAAAAAAGCTAGATTGATAAACTTTATGTTGCAGTTTACAAAACAAAAGAGTAGCAATTGGTGATATTATCGTTAAAAATCTTCTTCTTCCAGGCAAAACATGAGAATTAACGCAAATTTTCTGAAGCACTTTATTTCAGTCTGGTTTACTTCATCATCATCATCATCATCAGCCGCAAGACGTCCACTGCTGAACATAGGCCTCCCCCCTAGATTTCCACAACGATCGGTCCTGCGCAACCTGCAACCAGCGGTTTCCAGCGACCTTTGTGAGGTCATCTGTCCATCTAGTGGGAGGCCGTCCAACACGGCGTCTTCCGGTTCGTGGTCGCCACTCGAGAACCTTTCTTCCCCATCGGTTGTCAGTTCTGCGAGCGATGTGGCCTGCCCATTGCCACTTCAGCTTGCTTACTCTTTGAGCTATGTCGGTCACTTTCGTTCTTTTGCGAATATCCTCATTACGGATTCTGTCGCGCAAAGAGACTCCGAGCATAGCTCTCCATAGCTCGCTGTGTGACTTTGAGCTTCGTTATGAGGCCCACAGTTAAGGACCACGTCTCAGTTCCATAAGCCATCACTGGCAACACGCACTGGTTAAAGACTTTCGTCTTTAGGCATTGGGGTATTCTGGACTCAAAGATGTGCCGAAGTTTCCCGAACGCTGCCCATCCGAGTTGGATCCTTCGCTGGACCTCTTTGTCGAAGTTGGATCTACCTAATTGGATCTTTTGACCCAGGTAGACGTATTCGTCAACAACTTCGAGTGTGGTATTCCCAACAATAACCGGTACAGGTGAGACATGAACATTTGACATGACTTTCGTCTTGTCCATATTCATCCTCAAACCTACCTGTTGGGATACTCTACTGAGGTCCCTGAGCATAGCACCGAGGTCCTCCAGCGACTCCGCCACAATGACTATGTCGTCGGCAAACCGAAGGTGAGTGATGTATTCGCCGTTGATATTGATGCCATATCCGTTCCAGTCCAGTAGCTTAAAAACATCTTCCAGCGCGGCAGTGAACAGTTTCGGAGATATAACATCTCCCTGTCTCACGCCTTTCTGTAGCTGGATATGTTTTGTGCACCGGTCCTGTAATCGGACAGACATTGTGGCTTTACTATAGATACACTTCAACACTTCGATATAGCGATAGTCAATGCGGCATCGCTGGAGAGACTGAAGCACTGCCCAAGTCTCGATGGAATCGAAGGCTTTCTCATAGTCCACATACGCTATACATAGTGGCCGATTATACTCCTCGGTTTTCTGTATAATCTGCCGAAGCGTATGGATGTGGTCTATGGTACTATAGCCTTTTCGGAAACCGGCTTGTTCGGGTGGCTGGAAGTCGTCAAACCTGCGTGCGAGACGATTCGTGATGACCCTCGAAAACAACTTATAAACGTGGCTCAGAAGTGAGATGGGTCTGTAGTTCTTCAACAAGGTGTTGTCACCTTTTTTGAAGAAGAGCACCACCACACTTCTGCTCCACGCTTCTGGCGTATTACCGTTAAGTATGACGGAGTCGAACAGCTTCTGGAGGACTTTAAGTACCGGTTTTCCACCCGCTCTCAGAAGCTCCGTCGTAATTCCGTCGTCGCCAGGTGCCTTGTTGTTTTTAAGTTGTTTGAGGGCCATCCTAATCTCATACAGGCTGACTTCGGGATATCTTCGGTAAAGTGTCGGGTCAGCTTGGCTCTGGGGTCTTTTGCCATGCTAACGACAGGTTGTGCTTGCGTAGAGGTGTATAACTGTTCATAGAACCTCTCAATCTCCTCCAAAATCTCAGGCTTCGACGAGACGATGCTACCACTATCGGTCTTCAGTTTGGTCAGCTGACTTTGCCCAAGAGACAGACTTCTTGCGAACACTTTCGAGCCTTTGTTCTGCTTGATTGCTTCTTCAATACGCGAAGTATTGAAGCAGCGTATGTCGCGTCGCACACAAGTAGAGATCTGTCTATTGAGCCGTCTGTATACCGTCATGTCGACCGAAGACTGTAACCGCATATCTCGTCTGACTGCCATGAGATCTAGAGTTTGATCAGAGAGTTTTGGGTTCTATTTTGGCGTCGGCTCTTATAAAATTTTCTGCCAACAGCATGTACAGTTTCCACTAGCCTGTCATTTATTTCGTCCGCCGTTACGCACTCATCTAAGGATTCGAAGCGATTTTGAAGTTCGAGTTGAAAGTTATCGGGATCTTCGATCTGAGCATAATTTGGTCGGAGCGTGGACTTCATTAGACGTGATCTTTCGAACTTAATGTTTAGATTCAGCGTGCCTCTTACAATACGGTGATCGCTGCCGGTCTTAACCTTGCTGATCACAGAGACATCGCTGAATATTTGCCGTTTAGTCGTCATAATGAAGTCGATCTCATTTTTTGTGGAACCATCTGGGCTAATCCAGGTCCACTTTCTTTGTGGTTGTTTCTTGAAAAGGAGTTCATCATAAAGAGGCTCTCCTTTCCAAGAAATCCGCTAGACGTTGCCCTCTTGGGTTCCGCTGCCCATATCCGAAATTCCCCACTCTCAACTCATCATCGCTACGTTTGCCCAGTTTCGCGTTGAAGTCTCCCATCACAACTGTGAAATGTGTTGGCGAGACATGTATGGCTTTGGAGATGTCCTCATACATGGCCTCAACCTCTTCGTCGGGATGTGTCGAGGTCGGTGCGTATACTTGTATGACCTTTAATGAATACCGGTCGCTAATTTTAAGTACAAGGTATACAACCCTATTCGACACACTCTCGATCATTATCACGTTGTTGACGAGAGACTTGCGGACGATAAACCCGACACCCCCTGGGATTGTTGATCTCCTCCCGGTAGTAGAACAAGTTGCCGGATTCAAGGATTATCCTGTCCTCGCCCTGTCTACGGACTTCTGATAACCCCATGATATCCCAGCGCAACTTGTCCACTTCTTCTTCCAGCTCCACAATCTTTTCGTCAGCCCTCAGCGTCCGTGCGTTAAATGTTGCCAGGTCGAGTCGTTGGGTTTGGTGGCGGGGCGTCTGCCGGGATTCTTAGCACCCCATGCTCCGCCGGAACCAAGGCTGCCACCAGCGCCTGGAATAGCGGAGCCGCCGGGGACTAGGGGCCGTTCTTTTTGTGCCTATCATATGGGGGTATTTGCCATAGTCACCACGCTTGGCAGGCGGGTTGGTGACCGCGGAACCAGCCCTTCGCATCGATGACGCCGCTGCCCGTCATCGACCTGGTTAATTTAGGACTGGTTTTTAATGGATATACCGCCATTGGTTCGGTCGTCAGAGCCTCGTTAGTTGGCAGCAGGGTGTACCACGCGCAGGAGAGGTTGACATTTGGGGAAGCTAGATGTTAAGCGCTTCCCCCTTACACACTGGTTTACTTAACTTATTGCAATTTTATTTTCAATACCAGAACGTAAAATCTCGCAGCATCAGGTAGTAACTAGTATAAGAAATGTTTAATTAAGATTTTTTAAATCACAAACATAGGGTAATTTCTTCCAGATAAAAGTTGTTTAAGTGCTGTGAAACATAATTTTAAAATAGTCACTCATCAAGTATCTCTTCAAATCAAATTCTTGTAAAAATATTATCTTCAGTTCTTTTGAGCTCTGGAACATCAGAAAACAGAAAAGAAAAGTAGGTAGTACTTACCAGCTTGAACATTTTGACTAGTTTTCTTTCAGACTGTTTGGAGCTGAATGATATCAAATCGCTAATTTTCGGCTAATTTATACAACACCGTGAGACGACCGGTCTAGATAATTTAATATAGATCAGTTATATATGTCACAGTTGATATACCAATTAGTTATCTCTTTTTTTTAATAGAAACGGATGTTATTTCCACTGCCATTCGAGCGTTCTTGTTGCGCTTTACGTGGGATATCTGACTCATCAACACTAAACAAGTCACACCGCTCTAAAATGTTTTCACATATTATATTTTTTATTTTCTGACCTTACATACAGATATGCAATGTTGAGAAAGGTATTTAAGGTATACAATACATAAATATCTACATTGTTAACATTTTTACAAACATTAATCTTACTAATTTTATAAATGTTAATGTTTAGGTACTTTGTTGCTCAACCACGTGGGAACGTCTGAACGGATCGGGTTGAAATTTGGAACACAGTTAGATAGTAATCTTGAAGAACACAGGCTAATTATTATCCCGGAAAATCAAAGGGCCCAGGAATTACGCAGGTAAAAGTGAGCGGGGTGTCGCAAGTTAAAATTTTTGACGTGACAACGTCTTATAAATTGGTTTGCCGGGTGACACTTCAAGAAACTGCGTTACGCTCCGCTCACGTTATGCGCTCACAACGAGAGCGAGTGAGAGGCACGCGTCCCTTCCACTCGGGCATGGTTAGCCCGCCTAAGAGCGAGAGAGACAGACATAAAAAGTGAAAGGCACGCGTCCCTTCCGTAAAATTATTTTACCACTCAAAGTCGTTGTCACGTAAAACTTTCGCCCGTATACCGACTTAACAGGCAACCAATTTTTTTATCAATCTCTTAAGTTGAAAAAGTCAACGTCAGTGACAAAATTGGAATCCAACTGTTTTGTATAGTGAACAATGATGAAACGAGGAAGACATATACTTGATGGTAAGCAATAACGCCGTCTACCTATAACAGCACTAAGCCATCCAGCTATTACATTCCACATAGATATAGTAGGTAACCCAAAACACTGCCTAGAGCTGCTCTGCGCTAGTCATACAAATATTAGGTATTTATCTCTATTCCCTGTTTTATCTAACAAATTGGGTTAACCAGAACATAATAATGTTTGAAAATTGCTGTTTAGCAATAGAACAACTGGGAACTCTGTAATACTCATTGCAGAGATGCAGAGTTCCCAGTTTTCCCAGTTCCCTACTACTATAAAACATAATATTTGGTTTATTTTCGGCAGTTTTGTAAAAAAATTAAAATCACAGTCGCATATCAAAGCATTGTTGAGAAGTACCAAAACCTTCTCAAAATATATTTGTCACTGACAATGTCAAAAAGACATAGTTTTAGATGACGGGGTTTCTGAATAATATTGGGTTATTCAAAATTAATAACCCAATATTTTTTATTAAAAGTATTATTAAGTCAAATGTCTATAAAATGTAATGTTAGATCTATGGAAGTAATAAAAATATTATTACATCCTGTGTCTAAGAGAGTTATAGGCTGATTGTCTTTTACTTCCTGGAGCTAACAACAGTGAATAATGGATTCGCGACAAGTTTTGTCTCGGAACCGTCGCGTCGCCGCATTTGCAAGCCGATAGAAATATCGTAACTTTTCAACAAATTTTGTGACAACTCCTCAACTGTTTATTATACATTCTTTTGTTTCAAGCAAAACCATTCACTGAGGCCTTGACAATACTATTGAATCAATTTTGAATAGAAATCCCCATTTTGTTACTATGTCTCTCTTTCAGTCCGTCCAAATATATAAGATGAAACATATTTCATGTACTTCAGTGTGCAGAGTCAACTCAATCCACAGGTTCATCCGATCCTAGTCATCCTAATATCACAATGGCAAAATTATTGGTAAGAATATTGCAGTTACTTAAAATACTAATATCAAAAAAATAATTTTCTATTTCATTAAAAACTTTAAAATAAATCTAAGATTTTTAAGTACATTCATACATAAAATAGCATTTTTTTGCTTTTAAGCTTGTCAATACACATTCTAAAATAAATATATAATAGTAGTCTATATAATCACTCTCAATACCGAGTTATCGTGGTTAACATAACAATTAAAACATATTAATCAAATTTTATTTTTTTATTATAACAAAATGAAACACATATCAACAACATATTTACATACTAAGCGAAGTCAAAAGATCTACTCGGAACGGCCCTATAAATTAAATTCATTTAGATTAAATTCAAATACTTTTGAAACTGAATATTACAATTATTTTGTCGTGTATAATTCTTCGTCTTTTATTAACATACATTAAAATTATTTTTAGCTGATTCGGTTTTAGCAGGACTTATGCTTTAAGTGTGTTATGTTTATTATCAGGCAAATTTTAAGGATTAATTTTTAGTATTCAATTGGTATCACGATTGTGTTGATAAAGCCAGGACACTTCAAGGCATTTAAGTCATCATGTATTAACCATGTGTTTTATTCCAGATCGCCGCAATGGCTTTGATAGCTGTAGCAGCTGCCGAGCCATGGATCCCATATCCCTACACGTACGCACCGACCTGGCCCGCGTACGCTGGCCCAGCCTATAGCAGTGCGTACACAATCGCAGGTCCTTCCGCTGCGTACACAGGAGCGGTGGCTGCCCCCGCAGCAGCGTACACCTACGCAGGGCCTGGCTTATACAATGGCGCGTACGCTGGCCCATTAATCGCTGACCCTTACTACCCCTTCCTGAAGTAAATCCGTTACTCGTAGTACGTATTATAAGGTTAGCTGATTATTGGAACTGTGTCAATGATAAATAAATTTTGCTGTTGAATTTAATTATCTGTCATTTTATTTCTATAAACCCATTTAATTCAGAGGTTATTCTGAACAATAAGAAAAAAGAAACCAAGTAGGCACTATTAATCTGTACTAATATTATAAATCTGAAGAGTTTGTTTGTTTGAAAGCTAGGATCTCGGGAAGTACTAGTCCGAATTGAAAGATTATTTTTCTATCGGATAGTCCATTTATCGGTGAAGGCTTATAGGCTATAGAACATAACGTTACCATCAAAAGAAGCGGAGCATGAATCAAGAATGTAACAAAAACGGGAAAAAATATTCCTTTTTGAGAGTTTTCGTACTGTGCTTTGACATGACATCATGTGTCTAAGATTGCGTCATTGAATATTATAACCTTTGTTAATTAAATTTGTTTCTAAATCTGAGTTGACACGACCAATTTTCGACAGGTGGCGTAGCAGGTAACTGAAGACATAGATTTCGAATTTTTACACTCGATGTCTTTGGCTGACGAGGCTTTTTGTTTGAAAGCGATATTCTCAGTCATTCCGATTTCAGTCATCTTTCACCGTTGTATATGTACGGGATCCCGATGAGTGCTATATATGTACCACGGGAGAAGCCGGGGCGGACATCTAGTGATTAAAAATTAGCGAGTTGTAGAATCATGCGATTTATTCTCAAACTTTATCTTTTGGGTAGACTATCTAGACTTTTAATTTATCATTAATAATTAATTAAAATTACCTAAGTTTTAATTGTGTTTTAGTGAGAATTATGAGATCTAATAAAATCGCTCTGAAAACTAAAAGCAACCTGTACCCTCTCTGCAAAACTACTGAATGATACAATACAATACTCTTATTGAGTTTAAATATACTCTGTAGATCTACACGCGTCACGATCTAATAACAACATATGCAGTAAAGACAGCGTTCACTAAAATAACAGTAGCTGTCCTACACAAAAATAAAGGCAGTAACAACATAAACAAGTTCATAACTTAGTCAATTTGAAGGTTCGATAAAATCCTGTTACCCTAACGACTTTTGGCTACTGTGGTAGATTTCTGAGAAGTTATTTCTGAAGCTGTAAGGGGATACTGTGATACAAAACTTCAAAAACGAAACGAATCTTCAAAAACACCGTGGTTTTACCTGAGAGTTTCCGTATTTTTTTTATTCTAAATTCGTTCTAAATTTTAACCCGATCCGTTCAGCCTTTACGACGTGATCGAGCAACAAACATCCAAAACTTCCAAACTTTCACATTTGTTAGTAAGATGGGCATATACAGCTGTTCTGCTCTCTTTATTAGTCTCGTTTACGTGTTTTGAAGTTTCTGTCCTACAGTAAATTTATGTACGCGTAGCTGGATGGCTTTATTCATTACTGTGTTCCGGTTTGAAGGCCAATGTATCCAGAGAAATCACTGGGCAGTAATTTCTTTGGAAACATTGCCCTTCATGATTTTATGTAGAGAATCTTTGGGTCACGTACAGCCATTTGGCTTTTTTCATACGCCGTTTAGTATCAACACCCAAGATGATCAGCTATGACTGTCATCTCATCATGAACGTCTGGCTACCACGGACTGTAATTATTGACACATAGGACATACATTGAAAATTATGATTATTTTTCTCTGATAACCACACAATGAACTTTACAAATTTTGCTGCTGAAAACCAACAACTTGCATAAATATTTGCATTGCATTGCATGCTTGATTTGCTTAAAGATTTTGTTTTAGAAACCAATAGAAACCAATAACTTTATCGAGATAAAACGTAGCGTAACATTTTAATCTTGGTAATTAATTTATAACATTTATGGTTTTATTCAAATTAATTAAACCGTTACACGTAGAAAAAACATGCACTTATAAACACGTAAATTATTGCCGTTAAAATTTATAATTATTGATTGTGATACAACTATGGTACTGCTTCCTATATTCTAATTTGGTTTAAACTTTCAACATAATTATAGGTACATACATAAAGCAATCGTGATGATTACATTCCAAATTTGCAAAAATAACATATTTTCATTAACAACCCATTTAATTTTGGCACCTATTTCTAGCGGTTTGTCCTTTAGATTTGGTACATCAGTCTCTAAAGGCTTGTTCGCATTAGGCTAACTAGTAATTAGTCTAGTAGAGAGTAATTTAGTAGCTAAAATACTCGCTACCATTCAAAAATCGTTTGCACCGTGCTATAGTACAGTTCACAAGTGAGTAGCGTTTCGCAACATGAAGATCCTACAACACAATAAAATAAATGAATGAATAAGCTAATCTTACAGAATCGTAATGGCTATTTTAGAAGAAGTGAATGAGGAAATTTGTGTGATCAATAAAAGAGACGATCTTCTTAGCATTCCATGGATTCACCGTGCGGGTGCCGGGTCCATCGTGTGGCAGAGAGAGAAAAACTCGAGTAGTTCCCGAGACTTGTGACTCAGGCGTAGGTTTAAGGGCCCCTTTCTGACGTACATCAACACTCACCTTCACCACTCGCTTTTCTCTCCCTGCCCAGCCAAATCTGATATGAGCCTACTAGTGCAGCTTTAGATACTCGTTCTAGTATAGAACTTACTGCACTTCTGGATAAGCCAAGGTCTTTCAGTAGGTTATAGAGAGATTTTGCTGGTATACCTCTCGCTCCCACTTCTACAGCGTATAAACTAACTACATAGCCGTTTTTGTTAATTCGTTTAGGAGGTCGTAATACTTATTTTGTTTCATCGCGTGGTCTTTAGGTATATTAGTTTCCCACGGTACGGTAAGTTCTACAAGGACTATGCGTTTCGTAGCTCTAGAAAAAGGAAAATGTCCGGTCTGGATGACGAAACACCCACATCTTCTGGGATTTTGTAGTGCTTTTCATACGTGTCCATTAAAATAGTCCAATCAGGTGCTGTACCCAGGATTGAGTAAGGCTTGTTCCTGGAGTTTGAAGTTGAGCCTGCTTTTACAAAGTTGATTTGTCTTTTGTTTGTCGTCAATCCCTTTTGGGCTCTAGCTCATGAAAGGCTCATGGCTTCACGTATGATTTCAAGTACTCTGTCATGACGCCGTGAATAATGACCCCATTAAGGAGCACCTTGCATCCCACCAATATGTGCCTTGCTGTACATATCGCCTCTCCACAAGTATAGCAACATTTTTCAGAGGCTTTTCCCCACCTTACCAAGTTACTCTGGTCAGGGAGGGTCATTTGGAATGCATTTAGATAAAATTTTAATAAGGCAGGAGACCAGTCATAGATCAACATCAACATCAACATTGTAACCGTTATTTTCGTCTTGTTGTAGAAAGGTTTTTACCATGTCTCGGTCTTCCTTTTTCCTTCTCGCACCCAACCCAGCAGTATTTACTTGTGCACCTGCCATAAATTGTTCTTAGAATTCAATTCAAATTGTTCGTAGACTTCAAGTCTAGATTCCAGGTCTGAAGCAGTTTTGTCTTTTGGGAGAGATGTAATTAAGTCGTCTTGCGACTTTCCCAAAACATGCGTTTTTGTAACTCTTAGGTGTTTGTAAAGTTCAGACGGTTTCTTTAGTTTCAGCCCAAAACTATTGTGATCCCTAAAAGAGTAGAGGATCAGCCGGATTTGCCAATCCTAACCATGACTTCAATATCTTTATGACATTGGCATCTAGCTTTGCCAGGAGAGTTTTACCGATGTCATATACTAGGAAAGGCCAAGTGAGACGTGATGTGAGGTAGTTGTCATATATCCATGCTTTTTTGATATTGCTGATAGGCTGCTGGTCTACCTTATTGAGGTTGTTCATGAAATTTTCAACAACCACCTCTAATGATGGTGTACGTCCTTTGTGATCTATCTTTCTACCAAGAAATTTGAAAGGCACTGCCTCTGCAATTGTGGCAACTCCTTGGCCACTTATGGAGAGTCCCGGATCGTAAGACGTATATTTGGTATTTCGTCTACCCAGACAAAGACAATGACATTTAGATGGTTTTGTCCTCATTCCCTCCGTCCATGTACAGAACTCATCGACTTCGTTCAACAATTCTTGACACTCCATTGTCCATAACATCATCCTGCTGAAGCACAAGACGTTGGCGTAATTGTACCTACTCATCAAACATATCACACTAACATAACACACTGGGATAGAAGCCAGAAATTAATACATGATGAATCAGATGACATATATGATACAACCGATTAAAAGTTAAAAATGAAAAAAGAAGAAGACTTTATCAGCTGACTATTATTATCATTGTATAAATTCAGACCAATGGAAACTGCGTTGCCAGACATATTGCATGCCTCTAGAAGAAGAGGCCAGTTTGTATGGGTCAATTATTTAAATGTTTTGTATCATCTTATCTTACCTGCAAACAGCAATAAAGATTTTTGTATTTGTATTTGTACTGTTTAGGATTACGTGTAAGTATTGCAAGGTCGTCCGCAAAGGCCAAGATTGACTCAGTGTACTTATTGTTAATTTTAAACCGGTAGCCCCATTTCTTTTCACGGGATATTAATTTGTCTACTAAAATATTTATAACTATATTAAATGCTATTGGTGATAAGCAGCACGCTTGGAATAGTCCTACATTGTATTCAAGTGGTTTTGTGTATTCCTTGTTTACTGCTATGACGAATTTTAAGTGGCAATAATAAGAATTAATTATGTCAATAATTTCAGCAGGAAAGTTATACCATTTTAGGGCAAATATCATAAGTTCATGCTGGACAGAACCAAACGCGTTATCTAGGTCTATCCAGCAGACTGTTATTTGCCTCTCATGTGTTCTGGCATCTTTCAAACTTTCTGCTAGTAATGTATTGTGTTCCAGGCACCCAGAAATACAAGGCAAGAACCCTTTCTGGTGATTGGGCCTGAAATACTTATTGCTAGTCATAAATGTGGTCATTTTTGTTTGCAATATACTGAAAAAGATTTTAGAAATTGTATTGGTTAGGGCTATCGGTCTGGTGTCTTTGGGATGAGTTACTTCCTGCTTTTTAGGGATGAGGACAAAAATTGCTCTTCCGAATGCTACTGGGACTTGCTTTCTTGACCAGATCTTAATGAATATATTCAAGATATGTTTACGAACTGATGGACACTTTTTATACACTAAGTAAGGAATGCCATCTTTATTATCAGTTATTCCACAGACAATTTCGTATTTGGAAAATTGTTTGAAGTTATTTTTCTCTCCAGACTAATTCTACAAGTTCGAACCTGTTTTATTGGCGAGCCAATGAGCGCACCGCTCGCAACGAACGCGTGGTAGGGGGTGCTACTCGCCCTTTGAAAATAGAACAAAATGGATTGACTCGACTAAATCACTTCCTAAACTACTCGACTAAATTTTCACTGTTCATACACGTTTAGTTGCTAAATTACTCGCCATTAGGCTAAATTACTAGCCTAATGCGAACAGGCCTGAAGGGCAAATCCGAAATATTTATATTTATCGATAAATCAAACAAGCTTTAGTTAAATGCTTCGTTTGTCACAAATTCGGTTAAAACTGTCAATGTTCTTGACAGAACTCGAATAGATCAATTTACACCCACACCATCATCTAAATTAATTTAGCAAATCTCATAAAAATGTGATATTAAAAACCCGTTTATTTCGAAGATTATGGATCTATATAACTGACAAAGAATAATGTACGAGTTAAACTGCCATCGGATGTTTTTTTTTTTTTGCTAAATTGCTGAATGTTGGAGTGAAAAAATGCAAAAATATGCTAAACTCAGGTAAACTAAAATAGAAAACATTTACAAAATCGTTCAGATATTGAGGTCTACACAATGTTTTCATGTTCTGAGTTCTTAAAACAAAAAACTTTTATAAAACGCGAATTAGTTCTTTTAGTTCTTCATTTTCCAATAGCTGCATCTCCCTGTGTTGTTATGTGGCATGCTTGATGCTTAGCATCAGGAACGTGTCGTACTCGTCTCGTCACCTTTATTAAAAAAAAAAATAGACTGCGTTTCACCATCAGCTCTTGATAAGCGAGTCTGTGGGCGAGGATGTAACCTAGATAACTTATAGACTCTACACAACTGCTTGTTATTGCATAAATAAAATAATAAACTTTTATTGCGACAAAAAATTACACAACTTGTCTTACATGCTATTACAAACTAAATTTCAAGCAATAAGGATGTCAACACTAATCACCAATTAATGTTTTCTAATTCTAAATTAATTTGTTCCATTGTGCTTACAATTACAAACATAAATTTGAGTAAAAACTAAGATCAATTATCTACACTACACAGGTTCAAACTCAAAAGTAATAATTGTGGCAGGCAAAATCGGCGCGCGCGCATAGCAATCTTAACAATGAAAGAAAGTTTACAAACAAACATAGTTTACCAACTTCAATTTACAACACCATACAATCTAAAACATTGAATATTGAAAAAAACTACGGAATATGTATATGCTTCATACATTTTTTTCATGCATAAGGGATAGTAAAATATGCTGTATTGGCCTTAAAATGGCAACATGGCAACTCTGAACTGGTCAAGTGAACTAGTTTTGAAGGCGTCTCCCTCCCATATACGTTCAAGGCCGAGGTCCGCATTATGCACTATCGTCCAATTAATATATTCATAGGCGATAATTAAACGACATCCAATCTTTATGATCCAATAAATTTAATCCAAAATAGTTCACAATAATATGTCACGTCAAAAACAAACAAAAATAGAACTTAAATGTGGAATAGGTATCATCGCATATTTTGCGATCCATTAGTAATTAAATCTAGCAAATTAGCTGAGCTCTCGAATCGTGATTTTATGTGTATATTAATAAAATAAAACTTATAAAAGAACCATGAATACATTTTTAATGGTATTAAAACAAGTAGGTATGCATTAGTGGTTTTAGCATTAATTAGTGTTGATGGCGTTCTTAAATTTTATTCCACCCATACTTTATGCACATGATATTTCTATAAAAATAATAACGAAATCTAAAAATAATATTATTTTATCTATCTCTATTAACTACACATAAAAAACTTCTACTTCGTTCAGCTCTTGTTTTTACTCAGATTACACGGACCATGCCGTAATTTTCCCGTGAATGAGAAAAAATATAAAAATTATCCTTACCGTATACTGTTTTCATAATTATATTACTTACAGAACCATTACAATTTTATTGAGTTTTATAACTAAATCGCAGTTAGTAATAAACTATTTATCGATTACAAAACACATACTCTTATGTTTCACATACTCGTGACAGCGTGTAATTCCATTCTACTGGAACCGGATCCGCCAGATGTCTAATTTGGCATTAAGCAAAACTCAATGGCATGTAATAAATTCATAAACTGTTCACATTTATCTCATTTTTAAGATTTTTTTGTTGACAATACCATGGCTTATTTTAGATCTATGCATTTTTTACCCTAACGTTCTGATCTATATGTATAACAATAGATCTTATAGCTGCGGGGGACTAGTGGTTACGACGTCCGATTCATAATTGTGAGATTGTAGGATGTAACCCTGCACTTTAGAGTTTTTTATTAGTGTAGATTGTAGAAGTACAAGTTTAGTATCACTACTGGTTTTAATGGTCAAGTAAAATATCTTGGAAACCGGCATGTTCCAGGAAAGATATTTATGATGACTTGCCTCATCTACCAAACCACTCTTGAGCAGCATGGTAGTTTATGCCTCTGACTCTTTCTTTATGAGAAAACGCCCTTCAAAAGCTTCATCAGTGGGAAACATGAAGTTGACTTATACTTACAATCCAGCTTTTTTATTTAGAGGCTCATCTCGTCATATCGAAATAAGTTAAATGACCTACTTATTGCTTAACCGTAGAATAAACTGCTTAATAAAAAGTACTAAACGACAATATTAGTTTATAAAAATCGAGATATAAAACAATCGTCTATATTCGAAATAAGTTTTCTAGTAATCTCTTCAATTTAAGTAGATAACTTCGTGAGACATCCTTGAAACCATTTTCAGTAATAGAGCAGCTACGATTGAACTATTTATTCTAGAAACTAAATCAAAATGGTAGGTATTCAATTTTTTATTCCTATTTCTTTATACTAATGATCTCGACGTGGTCGAAATTCGACCAAAAAACATTGTTAACCAACTCTTTAATTGCCCACAGACTTTTACAATAAACAAAAGAGAATTTTGTAATGTTATTTTTTTAAACAACCCTATGTATATTAATATTGTAAAAACTTAAATAACAGAAATCGAATTAATGACTGAACGCTTAGATAAGTTATAAACTGAACGAAAGTCATATATATTTTTTTAGTAAAAAAGTGACGAGACGAGCAGGACATGTGCCTGATGGTAAGCAACATGCCTGCCACATAACAGCACAGTGACACGCAGCTATTGGAACATGAAGAGTGCAAATTATTACCTAGCACTGCACTGCGCTCGTCACCTAGATATCTAAAAGGTTATATCCTATAATTTCTATGGAAACATTGCCCTTCAAACCGGAACACAGTAATGTTTACCCATTACTGCTCGGCGGTAGAATGGCGAAGGTGTGGTACTTCCCCAGGTGGACTTTGCCAAGAGTCCTACCACTAAAATGTCAAATACGAGTGCATGGTAGTAAGTGTAATGCTTTTTGATTTGCTGTATTTCTATGCATATTTTTTGTAAACGTTAGTATAAGGTAGTCTGTGGAACGAGTTACCTGAGAGAGTTTTTCCTGATGATTACAATCTTGGTCTTGGTCTTCAAATCGAGAGTGAGTCGTGATGTTTTTGTAGGCACATTTTATCGTGGACCACATCGTGTCGCTTAACATCAAGCGAGAAAGCGAGATGGCGGTCAAGTGTAAACCTATTCTTTAAAAAAAATGTATACTTTCCGTATTAATTATTACGTTACGTTATATTTTTTATAAAAGTTTTTGCTTCACATATTAATACTAATATTTAAGCAGCATTTATTTTAGTGACTGCTCTTATTTCGTATGCAGCCATTCCTGCATAGTAAGGTCAATGTATTCCAGATTGTTAAGGCACCTAGTATAAAAATGCATGAATCCCTTCGAAGGACATCACTCATCCCTGTGAATTCACCGCTCATCATGTACAAACTGGTAAGTTACAAGGATAATATTATTTCTAATGCAATTCCATTTCATTGTTTATACTAAAGACTCAGTAAGATCACAATTCTAGAGGTTGATTTTACTAAGGTTTTAAAGATCTTGGTTAATAAGTCAAGGTAGTTGTAGTTAAAACTAATTGTAAGTCATAAGGACTGCCATTAGAAATGAAAACCAAATAACTTAGAAATTTAGTAGGTATTAGAAACAAAGAGAAGGACGTTGTATGATACGTCACATATATGGCTCTGTGTATATTTATATACTGCCATTACGCATGTCAATGGCGAGAGCTCACAGAATTTTACTGAACCAAAAAGGGTCTAAGCGCACGTCCCGCTGCGCTGCCGTCCGTAAGCTATAACGTCTATATGTGACATTTTACCTAAATTTACTTTTAATTGCCATCATACTAAGAAAACAAGAACAAAATTAAAAGTTTTGAGTAACCCCGACTACCTCGGATTTGTTATCTGTACAACATTCTACTAGTCAAGCCCTTTCATTTGATACCCATATTGAGGTAGGTTGTAAAGAAATATTTTGTCCGCCATTTTATGGAGACGGCCATCTTGAATCGATAATAAACAAACATAGCTAAGAACATCCGCACGGATATTAACTTTCAAATAAAAAACCGCATCGAAATCGGCCCAACCGTTTGAGCTCTACGGCGTCACACACAGACACACAGACAGACAGACAGACATCGACGTCAAACTTATAACACCCCTTTTTTTTGGTCGGGCGTTAAAAATCTCTATCGATCTATCTAATCAGTATCTTCTTAACAGCTCTAGTTTTTTTATTTATAAATTTGAGACACGATGTCAAGGAACTACCCATGTACAGTGTACACGACTGCAACACATAAACGTCTTTAACTACCATTACCAAATGAAGAACTATAGTTATTATGAAGTTCTCAATTCTATATTTCCATATTTTTAAGTCTTTTATAAGTTTATTGGATCTCACATGATAGCCTTTTTAAGCTATTGCATAGCTTTTATCGCGGGCCTGGGGACCGAATTTTAGTGATCGTGCATCTCTTTTTATGTTCACAAGAAAGAGGGATGCAAGACCGTAACGCCGTCCTCCCCACTCGGTCATTCGACCTTGAATCTTATTTGTATTAGCTTTACAGGCTAAATGCTCTTAGCAGTGTTGCCAGCTTAACGGATTTCCCGTGATATTTTTATGGTAAACAAATGTCACTCCTCAAAATAAAAACAATTCCGAAAAATTGTTAACAATCCCTATTGCTTATGTTGATAAAAATGCATGCAACATGCAATAGCTTTACCGCGGCAGTCTCCGAGTGCCACACTTCTTTTTACATACTCCCGGTTTTTCGCTTTTAACTCGAAACTTGGTTTTGGTAGTTAGAGGCATTTTAGCTTGTGGACGGCAGTGCGCTGCTCTAACGCTACGCCGCTACTTTAGCATGTGGGTAACGCGAACCCATATTATTTTCCCCTACTATAAAGTGCCCTAAGTGACCAAATAAGATTTTAATTCCATAAATAAAAATGCGGTGAATATTTAGATGCGACCTCGCTTAAGTTTATTGTTTGATTTTTAGAATTCAAATTTATCCTAGAAGTATGTATTCCTACAATAATTCACCTTGATTCAAGGCACCCCGAATCTCATCTCAATGGCAGTAGTTGTATGTATGTAGGGAGGTTTCTTAATATTTAAAGCAAAACGTCATAAATGAATTTGGAACCAATTTGGTACTAGTACATATTTATGTAGATAGTGTGGAATATTTATTTAATATTTTTTACCTATGCTAGAAAAATAGCGGGATCGGGAACTACACGGGTGAAACGGCTGGTTTTTTTTTTTAACTTTTATAGGTTTACACTTGACCGCCATCTCGCCTGATGTTAAGCGACGATGCGGTCTACGATGGAGCGTGTTTACCTAGAAGAAACCGATTCACTCTCGATTTGAAGACACAAAGATTGTAACCATCGGGGAAAACCCACTCAGGCAACGTATTCCACAGCCTAGACGTTCTTATCACAAAAGTAGAGTCAAATCTCTTCGTTCGTGTCTTTGGAACTTCAACCATGAAACGATGTCGCTTTTTCGAGCTACGAGCATTCCGATAAAAAAGGGCAAGGTGGTATCAGATCATGCAAATCAGTCGCACACTCTCCAAAGTGCTATTAACTTCTAATAATAGCCAATAATAATGACGAAAGAAATTTCAAACTAGATTCTTATATTAACCTGTCTAGTGTCTATATTACAGTAATCGTAGCATGTAATAGCCATGTCGATTTCCGTTGAAAACAACTACCTGTTGTTCTAAAAAATCCTTGTCCCATAACATAACAACCACCTTAATACTCAGCCTAAGGTCTTTGGCTAGGAATAAACGCTATTGAATTCAATAGGGTTAGTCACAGACTTGGTTAGTATGTCAGTCACGGATGTTGACATAATACTTCATAGTCGGTACCAAAGTATGTGAAAAATTTGGGTTATACCGTACTTTACATAATAATATAGGTATAGTTGTACTACTAGAAAACATTGAGTGTTCGCTGATAAAAACTTGAATGGTTTATTGTGACTGTATTGTGGATCGTACATTTGGCGTATTATATGTATGTTGACCACGATCACCACATCGTTATTTACGCGCTATATGATAATGAAATAATGAGAAGAATTACAGGACTACGTACGTACGTAGTGTCATGCTGTGTTTACAAATTATTTAGTTTTATTCACTAGTATTTTTTTCCAGCCTACAATTTAGAAGAAAGCTATTTTCTAAGTAACTGTGCATTTTTTCGGAATAAAAACATTAGTATTGTCTTATTTATACATCAAAGTATTTTTAATGTGGTACTTTACACTCCACAAACACCTGGTTCTGAATTATTTATTTCTTTCAAGTATTATATATTATTTATTTTTTCATCACAAGCGGCCCAATAAATGTTCCCACGACTGTGAATCGGGGCCTTCTCTCGCAAGGAGTCCAGGCCATAATTAACCACCCTGGCCTAGTGCGGATTGTAACATGTTGGTTTTCTCACGATGTTTTCCTTAACCGTTTTAAATACAAAGTAAGTGACATTACGCACATGACTTCGAAAAGACCAGTATACGCGAGGATTTGACCCCGGCTCTGCGTCGACCGTCGCCGTTCTTCCGACTAGACCAGCCGTAACTTTGTATATATTTTTTATTAACAAATACAAATATTTATATAACGACTATTTGGGGTAATACCTCTAAATGAAGAATATCAAAGTGTTGATTTTTTAATGTTTATTTGCTCGATCACGTCGTAAGAACTGAAACAACGCGGCTAACAAGCTGATATTTGGAACTCAAATAGATATGCAATAATAAATAATTACTTAGGGAAAAACTATTTTCTGCATTTTGTGCGGACGAAATTGGGGTCAATACTTAAGCTATAGGTAATTTTTAGTTTCTGACTAAGTAAACTACTCGTAACTGAAAATGTAATTCCAGGTATTGCTGTTCGTTCTCGTCGCTGTTGCCTCGTCAGCACCAGCCGCTGAACCAGAGGCTAAACCAGGAGCAGCATTCATCGCTCCAGGTCTTCCAGCAGTTTACAGCCAGCCTTTAGGCATTTATCCTGCTGCACATCTAACTTACAGCGCTCCCTTGGCTACGTACCCTGCGTACCCAGCCTACCCTGCCCCTGTCACTTACAACTAACTTTACGACATTTGAAACACTTTGGACGACAGGCTAACATTTTTTTATTGGCAGCTGTTGGTGATGAGGCAATAAACATCTTTTCGCCTACTCGTGTTTTTTATTCGATCTGATCTATTTAGGTACGCGATAGTAATGAATGTACCAGCGTTACAAGTGGAAGGATTCGGATTTTATTTCCGAATTCGTTTTACAAGGAAATATAGAATCATTTTTTAACTGACCTTGTGGCTCAGTAGGTTGTAAATCTGCTCACTGAACTGTAGGTCTAGGGTTCGGTTTTGAATATGGAAGTTTTTTTTCTGTGTCAGGGTGTTTCTTCAGTAAATATTTAAAATTATAAATGTATTATTTAAGTATATTGTAAGCTGTCTGACTTCCGTAGTATATAGGTAGTATAATATAGCCTTTGTTTAGTTTGGGACTAGACGATGGTGTGGGGAAAAATATCGAAGTATTTTAACTTATTCTATATATTAATAGTGCAAGTACAAGTTTATCTTGGACTAATAAGCAGTATGTTATGATAACTTATGACCTGTTCTAACTTAAAGTGTAGTGATTTTTCTATTCTGCCATAAATTCTTTTTTTATTTCGCACAGTTAGCAATGGCAAATGAGAACCTATATATATTACTCGTATGATGAATGCTTACCTTTTAAATATCTACCATTGTAATCGATCATATTGAATCTGTTTGAAACCAAGTCACATCTCTACAAAATATTTAGAATGGCCGGAAGTACGAGTATCTAAACGTTTTAACGCCTATATGCTTCATCATAGAGTGTAGCTACCAATTTATAATATTACTTTAAAAAAACACGTACGTATACAGGGTTACTGGTGATCAGCCTGCATCCATATTCTGTATATTTAAACAAACAACTTTTGTTCTACAACTTTTGTTGAAACTCCATATATATATAAAAAAATGTTTGTTGTCCTCTCTATCACTAGCGGCTGTTTAGTGTTAATTCACTTCAACAAATCATTTATTAAGCGTTAAAGACCGCGCGCGCTGTTGTTACGAATTGTTACATAGAGTTCGATGCTAATAGCAGATTATTCACCAAGGGAGTAAAGCACTGTCTTGTGCTGTAGTGTCCCGAGTGAAGCGAGGGATCCAAGCCGCCTATGACACAAGACAGTTTTTTACTTCAGAGGTGAATACTCTACTTTTCATATCTTCTGCGAGGCAATTAAAAGAAAGGGCTATGTAAAATATTTTAGGTATTTATTTTTCGATTTTTCCGGAAGTAGATTATTAATAATCCCTAAAGCGTCCAATTTGATGAACTCCGGGGTCAATTACTATCGCTTGAAGACATTTTGGTGTTTTTTTAAGAATTAAAGTGATACAATTAAAAACTAACAAAATTAGACTCAATGGCGCCTTTTCATATTTTCTTTTTTTGTGTTTTGTTTCTGTGCGTGCGGGTGGCCAGTTCGATATTTGGAAAAAAAGTTCGATTTTTTAATAAATTATTTTTACAATGGTACGTACTATGGGTAAGAATTTTCATACGAATTTTAACGTTCCAAATTCAAATCATTTTAATCCCTAGGGGAAACTTCTCAAGATTACTTACCTCTGCGTTTTGAAAGGTCACAATCACTTGCTTTGTTTTGACGTTTCATGACATATAATTTGATTTTGTCAAGCAGGAGACATGAAAAATCATTTGCTTACTTTTTTTATATAGAAAAAAAATATTTTATAAACTGTAGAACAAAAGTGGACGTAGGAGCTGATTACCAATAACCCTGTATACTATGACGGGATGAGCAAGACATGGACCCATGACGTCATGAGATGGTAAGCGACACGCTTTGTCCATAACAGTTCGTTGCGAAGCAGCTGTTAATATATAAAAGAAAAAAAAATAGAGAAAGATAAATAAAAACATAAAAGAGTCCAAATCACTGCCCAGCTTGATACTGCTCTGGTCATCTGAAGGTGTAGTATCTGAATCTCACTTAGATAGAGAATAAGTATACGTAAACTCTTTGGAATCTCAGTTATCATCATATTAATAAATGTGGTAAGAATTTAGGGCTTATAGTATGAGAAATGTTTTTATACTCATTGAAGCTCTGGCAGCTTTGCGAAATTTTGTCATTGAGGTACTGTTACTTAGTTTAAACTACGCCACATTCCATGTCCGGTCCGGTTTCGCCCGTGGTACATAATATATAGCAGGGATCAAGTAAATATCCAACAGTGAAAGAATTTTTGAAATCAGTCCGGTGTGCCCTGAGATTAGCGCGTTCAAAAAAACCTCAACAGCTTTATATATTAGTAGGTGTAGATTAGAATAGATTCAGATGTGATTAGTGTTAGGTATGTGGTGTAGTTTTGTTACTGTAATTTAAATTTATCAGTAAAGGCTCCGCCCGTTAAAAAAGTGAATTCTTGATACAGACATTACATTAGGGTACATATCTATCAGGCTTTAAGCTATATGACAACTTATAACCCACGCAAAATGTTCAGATCTGTGCCAATTTCTCTAATTTAATGAATGGCCAATGTTACCCTTTTGTACTACCAAAAACGTCACAATTAGCGTGAAAAGGCCCAAATCTGTCACAGGCAGGACATTTATTTGTTAATCGTTGTTATTAACTCTTTTGTCCGGCGTTTGTGTGCGCCACATAATGGCGGTAATAAACCGGTGGGTGAATGACTCGTTTCTGACACAATACTCAAAATAGACCCGAGATTTTTAATTTAGGGAGCAATCCCTGTAACCCAATACGGATACGAGACAAGCATTGACTACCTACATTCTTTTTTAGGCTATGTACGTGAGATAAACGATTTGATGCTAAAATTTGGTAGTTGTAGGCAGGTTATTCAATTTTCTCCGAATACGAAAACCGACTTGAATTTTAAATTAAACTTAGACACTCGACTAAATTTCATATTTTTCATGAAATTAACTTGAAAACACACACACGAATAAGACAGCGACTTAGGATGAATATATCATCGATGTAAATAAATTTAAGTTTTTGACGTGACAACGTCTTATAAATTGGTTTGCCGGGTGACACTTCAAGAAACTGCGTTACGCTCCGCTCACGTTATGCGCTCACAACGAGAGCGAGTGCGAGGCACGCGTCCCTTCCACTCGGGCATGGTTAGCCCGCCTAAGAGCGAGAGAGACAGACATAAAAAGTGAAAGGCACGCGTCCCTTCCGTAAAATTATTTTACCACTCAAAGTCGTTGTCACGTAAAACTTTCGCCCGTATACCGAGTTTACAGGCAACCAATTTTTTTTCTTGATATTGCAAAAACCACTACAATGATCGATACAATTTCTACGGGACAACCTCTGATGATAACGTATGATTTAGCAAATGAAAATAAAATCACCAAAATCGATTCATAATTGGCAAAAAAACTATTTGTAAAAGATATCTTTAGTTTTCGATTTGATAAAATTAGCTACGAGAATAATAGGTATTCCGTTTCAAAAACAAGAAAACAGGGTTTTCGGTAGTGTAAGTATACACTACCGTAAACCCTGTTTTCTTCAAATCATTCAAATCCACATTTATGGGAACTTTCTTTGGCATTTGAAATAAAACGATAAAATAATGCATTAAACAGATATATTAAAATCGTCGGCAAATCCAGTTCATTAAGATGATGATTTTTATGTTCACTTGACGTAGTAGGAAGAGTAAGCGTAAGGGTAGGCAGCGGCGGCGTAGGGGTAAGCAGCACCGGCGTAAGGGTAGCCAGCGGAGTACGCCAGGGGGGCGCCAGGGTAGGTGGAGACCACGCCTGGGGCAGCGTAGGTCAGGACATCAGGCTTGGGGCTGGCGAAAGCCACAGCCAACAGAGCGAAAAGGGCGAGCTACAAAACAAAATGCTTGTATCAAAATAGGATTAATTAAAAACGTTTTTCTCTATCCATATTAGATAGGTAGACATGACGACAAATACCGAAAACTAATCAGTCCGTCAGGGAAATTAAAAATAAATATTTTACACGTACATATATTATGTTTCACAAATAAAAAATGACGAAGATACAGTGTTAAGCAGTTTCTAGTGACGTCACTTCATTGTACGATTTGTTGATTATTATTAATAATTTGACAAAACAAAATATACGTGACTCACATTTTTCCAAATTTACCAGACAGGCTAATTATTATAATGGTATGTTTTTAATCCGGTCATCATCCCAATTCGAGGGCTAGTAAGACTTTATCTCATCTTTTAAGTAAGAGTAAAAAAAGTTTCAGAATGAATATAAAAAGCAAACTCTATTTTCATGTTTTATTTCAAGTGCATTTTTTTTAAAGTAGTTTTTACCGTTCTGTACCTCTATATTCTACCTAGGTTAGCAACACTTTGGGTTAAATACCTTACCGACCTATGGCTAAATGAAAAACCTTTGACCTTTTGTTCGAACCTGACTATTGACACATTTATGCCTGGGGTTAAGTACAATATACTACTATCGACATAATGAATTAGAAAATAACATTGACCAATTATTAGCTAACAATACGCCCTCACAACCCCTCTATTAAATACAATGAAGTCATTATTAAGTAAGTAATACGGTCCATTGATTGAACTGTTATATCAAACAAAGGTCACAACCTGTATGACCACACAAAACCCCTTTTAAATCCGCTTCAAAGGGTGAATTTAATTCTAGTCATTCAAAAGAGTTTTTAAAGAGGTCAACATTAGTACCCTTTTTGGTGGATTTTGACCGATTAGAATGAATGTGTCGATTGTGGACTACGAGTATAATGGAACAAATAAGAATATGCTCTACTCCATACATACGGTTCTATATAAAGGTTAAATAAGGATACATGGTTTAAATGGCCAAGCTTTAATAATAGGGAATATGTATGTAGTTTAAATAGGCTTGATTTTTTTTTTCGTAGAATCCTTAATGTCCCGCCATTATGCCAAAACAATTATTTTATTATTTAGTTAGTTATTAATTATAAAAAACATTATTTAAAAAGTGCAAAATAGGCGCGGGAAATTCAAGTTTGCGAAACGCATCACTATTGGTCGAATAAAAATGTGACGTCACATGACATGTTTTCTGCTTTAACGGTGTCGATATTCGTACCGAGCTAGTAGTGTTAGAGAGAAAAGTCGTGTTCTCCATCGTTTGATTAGCTAGCACAACTCAAAAATCGTTACAAAGTAACTGCAACACTTGCAGTAAACAAACACAGGTCGTGGCCTGTGACGTCATGCAGGCGCGGGAAAGATGGCGGCGTTTAAACTGGGCAAATTATATCGATATTTTAAATATTATTTTAAAAATCAATTTGTACATTTACAAGAGTATTTATATTTTTTATTGTGTTATAATAATTTTAAAATTGAATTAAAAATTTAAAAAAATGCATGCATATTCCCTATTCAAGCCAAAGATATACGTAAAATTAATGCCGAAACAAAAAAAAGGTTATGAAAAAGACGATTTAAGGTAGGTTATTTTATGTACTTTTCTTATTACGGCATATAGAAAGGGCTATAAGTGGAATTTCCAATGTTGATTCAAGGGCGTCGACTTCGGGTCGTCGAGCAACAAGTAAGTAGACTCCGTAAATTATAGTCGTTGCTATCTATTTTTAAACCAGACTTCGTCGATCTATTTGTATGGTTTTTTCGCCTAATAGATTCACAATATCTTGTTAAGTTTATTGGCAGTTAATTACTAAGTATGATCATTAGGAAAGATACGCTGTTTATATTTTTCTACCAAGTATAATAGTAATAATATTTGAAGTGTATTTAAATAATTAAAAAAATAAACAAGATGACGTCAATTTATTATTTGTACTCTTGAGCCCTGAGACACAGGAATATCGCCTAGTTCGGGGCTCGCTGCGAATTTGGTACATATATATTAATGTATGTTTGATGAGTAATAAAGATTTTTGTTTTTTTTTTTTAATTTACAGTACCTAAAAGTATTTACAAATATATTTATAAAAAATGGATACGTATCAAACACAAAACTAATCTGTTATCTCTTTTTCTTCTGAAAACTATGACAGCCGTTACTTATTTAAGTATTTTCGATACTTAATGGAATGTGAGTTGAAAATTTCACAAAAATTTATAAGATAGTAGAATGCAATAAACTATATGATGCTAATAACTACTTATGGTTAGGTATTATAGAGATCTAAATCTTTTTCTCAAACAACTTTTTTAATCAATAGGTACTTACCACCTTGGCGAACATGTTGTTGGTAATACTTGAGATTGTTTTCACAAGTGATAATCGTAATGACAATGCCCAGGTTTATATACTTTGATACTCGACCACGCCTAAGTAAGAAGTTGTCACAAAAAAACGTCCTTGATCTTCAAATCTGTGTACCCGATACCTGTACTTAGCATTAGATATATCAACGCATAATCTATATCCGTGTTCAGGACCCATCTATTATTAGTAAAGATTGCTTCGCAGTGGGTGTGATAACGCCCATACAAACGTACAACATTTAGGACGCAAAACATGAATTCGAAATGATTTAAAAGCATCTTGGTCGGCTGTGTTATAATATTCATATCGATATCGAAAAAGCAATAAATCGAATAAAATTAACAATAAGTCAAGATTACAGCAGATTACGTGTTTCAAACGTCAATAAAAATTAATATAGCCGGTTTGCAAGATGAACGACAGCTGTTAAATTGTAAATTTTGCGTCGGTAACATGAATATGGAAGATCATAACTGTTTGAGGTGCCCTTGCGATTAATGGCCTCAAGTAATCTCTACTACCCACGGAACTTTGAGCTAGCGCAAATAGGGCAGGGCCCTGCTAACCTAATCCGACTGTACTCAACAAAGTAGGTATATAACTCGTACGAAGACTCATCTCACCTCGGACAGTAAAGCTTCGGGATGGACTGCAACAGGCAGGAAAGATCAAGGAACGACATAGCATCCCAGAGGAGATGCCCTACAGCTCTAGCGGTGAAGATCTAGCACCAACCAGCTTGTAGCCCGTATGGTATGAGTAATACTCGTTGAGTAGGTAGGTAGGTACAGTAAGTAATTATGTATAGTTGTATAGTGAGCATATGGATGATGTTAAACATATAGTTAGTTAGTAAGTTTAAATAGTACCCTGCGTCTTCTACGCTAGTTCAAACATCGGCAGGCATTGAAGTCGCATTATGCCAATGAAGGCTGTTAAAAACATCGACAAAGAAAATAACATTTTATATAGATTTATTTGTAGGATATAGGGTGTATATAGAGATACCGCCATTCAAATTTAAATCATCTGTTACCACCGCGAATAGTAAATAGGTAAACATTTTTGTAAAATAGCAACAGGAGACACGACAATTCAAGTATTCCTTAATTTAATTCACAAGTTTACAGGTACGCTGAATAGCTGTACTCAAGCGCGGATCCAGGGGGGATCACCCTGACTGTAACGCCCCTGACTATAACGGTGAAAGAAAACATCGTAAAATGAAAATGAAAAAAACGAAATGCTCCTAGAAAGACATCTGCCAACCACCATTCTGCATTCGACCAACGTAATGGGTTAGCGCTTTGACTCTCTCCATATGAGAGAATGTCCCGAGTACCAGCTGAGAAAATACATAAGCCTACACTAATGTCTTTAATATAACCCTAAATACTGTACACAATATATTATTTTACGTGGACGAAATGCCTTTATACACATACCTAAACGGATGGTACGGTTATGTTGTACTCAACAGCACGAGGTATATCACGGTCCCGACTGACTCCACGTTGTTCCACCTTTACCGCATTTGGCGGGAACACAGGGACGCTTTCGCATAGAGTTACCATTTATTAAATTGAGAAATACTGACAAAAAGCCTGGTATTTGGATAAAAGTCCGGACACTTAGTTACCGCTGTATGGTAGGCATGATAGTAGACGCTCGCATTGTGAGGGGTTAGGATGCGGGATGCGAGCGGGAATTGTTCTTAACCTGATATTACTAAATATGTAGTTTTATTACTAATTTTCGATCTATTTATAAAATCCGTACAAATTAGGAAACCGGGACTACTATCTAAAAATGCGGACGGATGGTTACTTTCTAAATCTTCTGGGATCACTCCGTCTGCCCGCCACCCAGCCCACCTCAAGAGCAAATGTCCTATAACTGACGCATCAGATCACTCAGGGCACCTCGGGATCATCTAAGAGATCAATAAGTAGGCGCTAATGGTCCACCCTCACATCTGGGCACCATTAGTCCCCTGCGACAAGCTAGATGTTCAGCCTCATCGGATTTCACCATCACCATATACTACGAGTATACTTACCTTGAAGAATTCTGTTATAAGAAAAGTTTTAATGAATACTAACTTAACAACACAACACCGAAGAAATGTAATGATTTATTTTCCCCATTCATAGCTCCATACGTCTGTAATATTAGGAGCAAGATTACAACTTCCAGTTTTGGAATCATTCGCGATATTTTACCGTAGAATAAAATGTTCGTGCCAAAGATACTGTTTTCCCCATTTTTTTAATTCCAAATTAGTCTAATCTAATCTATTAATATAATATGTATATTGCATTATAGATCACCGTTGTACCACAGAACCATAAGTCGTGGCTTCGAGTCCCTACTGAGCCACAAGGTCAGTCCAAATAAATCTTATTTGCGTTAATGTTATTTGTTCTAAGTCTATTGCAGTAATTTCTAATCAATTCATAATAAGTCCAATATAATAGGTTTATGATTGCCCTATAATAATCAAACCAGTTCTATTATCGGATTAATAAAAGCAATGTTTTTATGCAGCTGACATTTTGATGTAACGATACGAACACGACAGAACTGAGTGAACTTTTCTTAATTACCCATTTAGAGTGGTCGTCGAAAGATTGTAAATCACTGACATATTTGCTTATAATTGTTTTAATGTTTGAAAGCTTCGACTCATTTAAATATACATAATCTTTGCGTGAAATTAATTTATTGAGCATACTTAATGACGTGATGCTTTGAGGTAGGTAGATTAAAATACATATATCTTTGAAATATAAAATGATACTCGTAATAATCTGTTACCAAAAAACATTTAACATAATTCAGTTGTTGTCATTAGATTTTTAGGCATTTCTTTCGTTACAAGTTTCTTGTCTAGATATTTACAGCAATGTAGACTTCCGTTAATTGAATTAAAACACAAACTAGTTCAAAAACGATATAATACAATGACCAATAAACAATAACTAAAACATATAATCCGAAACTTACTTTACACTTTTTACATGATTAAACTTTAATTAAAAGAGGTTTCAGTAAAAACCGTATCCGTAGTTGCTGTATGGAGACGCTCCGTAACCCCCGTACGAGGAACCGTAGCCGACGGGGTTCGAGTACCCAGAGTACCCGTAGTACCCAGGGTACCCAGACGCGTACCCGTTGTACCCATACCCGGAGTACAGTTGGGGCCTCGCTGCAGCCAGAGCGAAGAGGGCGAAGAGAAATACCTGCAAAAATTAAAAAAAAAAACATATTACTAGCAATACGCTATACCCCACGCTTCCACCTGCTTAGTTCCAGATGTTATTATTTTCCCGGGATAGAAATTAACCTCTTTGTTACCCTAGACGTCTATTTCCTCTAATACAATAATAATAATACAACATTGGTGGGCAATTCACACACAACACCATCTGACCCCAAACCAAGCAAAGCTTCTGCTACGGCGGGCGGCCAGATAGCTGATATACATATAATACTTATACAGTTTTAATTACATACTTATTATACACAGAAACACCCAGACAAATACAAATATTTGAATTAATCCCACAAATATTTGCTCTGGGTGAGAATCGAACCCACGACCCTTGGCTTCGCAGGCAGAGGCGTTATCATTATTTATGTATCAAGTTCATCCTAACTTCTTCTGTAGTTTATGCATAAAAGAGTAACAAATATCTGATCTCGCAAATTTTTGCATTTATGACATTAGTAGGACAACTATATTTTGATAGATATTCTGCTTCCTCTATTATTTAGCTCTAAACTAAAGAAGTTTTTTGGTATGGGAACCAGATAGGTATAGTATATCGTTCTCGATGGCGTGGTTAGCAATGGTTGACTTCACTAATTGTGAGCTCCTTGAACGTCTGCAAAACCTAATTACCAAAGGATAGATGCTATGAATATTGACGAAGCAAAACGCTCGCCTATACGACACTTTTTTTTTTGTAAAGGAACCTATCGCGCTTAGCTTTAGATGGTTTCTTAAATAATGACGGCTCAGAATCTTAAAAAAATATATATTGATTGAAAATATAGATTGAAAATGATATTAGTTCTTTAGTGAAAACCGTTAATAAAGTTTTTCAATACGTCAAGAAAAATATACTTTTCTATTTTAGTGTTCAATATGGTATCTCTAATTGTAAAAGTTGTTTTACGTAAGTTTTTTTTTCTATACTTGTCTTCAACCTTTTTTTGTTTTGACCGGAACCAAATTTTGGGTAGCCAAAATTTGGTACCTACTTACCTAAATACCTACGTATTTGAGGCAAGCTGAAAACTTGTCACATAGTTCTCCTATTATATCCCAATATTCCCAACACGGAACGGGGAACGGGCAACGGGACTCAAACATGGCTGGTGAGTAGCGGATAGCATGTTTCATTACTACCTACCTTAAATTTGGTGCCGGTCAAAATTAAAAAAGATTAAAGACAAGTGTAAAAAAAAAATGTTACGTAAAACAACATTTACAATTAGAGATACCATATTGAACCGTAAATAGAATCGTATGCTAACAACGCACACAGAGGGCAAAAAGACCGCGCTGCCAGTATTCTGCCGCGTACCGGTGGCTATTGTTTCTCGGTCAAAAAAGTCCTGTCCATCCGCCGCTGTTTGCAAAGAGTCTAAGATTAAGTCCAAGCTAAAATACCGAACACGGAAATTTAGAAACGATATGCTGGCGTTTACGTTTCCAAATCCCCAGATTATTTCACGAGTACGTTGATGTAATTTCTGAATATTTTTGAAACTAATGCATTGCATGCGTAAAGGACATTAACAATAACAACACACACTTTTAGAATTCCAAATCAGTGGCCTGCCCTAATTTCACGGGATACATCGGGTTTTAAACAGGAACCCATTGCATTTCAACCGTCATGTTGATTGACTGATTGTTCATGATTTAACTAACAAAGGTGTGATGTTTCTTCAGATAAACTATTTGTGAGGGACACTCTTTCTCTAATTTGTTGTATCTCAACTGTATGAATTCCGACTTGACCGATGTTCTTATCATAGTTATGGCCAAAGAAAATTCTTAATGTGACAGTAGTACCTTTAAAAAAAACTTTTATATAATTATTGATTATTAAAAATCTACATTTGTTTCTATCAATTTCAATCTACGCAGAGTTTTCAGGTAGTTAAGTCCTCAGCATTGCTATGCTGAGATTTAACTACCTGCAGCAGAGACAGGGTGCTCCCTGTATCTGCTGTATCTATCAGCGTATCTATACTAGGGTCATTAATCTAAATCCTAGTAAATTTTCCCATCAAATTACAATCTAACACTTCTGACCAAACCTTCAAATAGTCACTTACCAACTTAGCAATCATGTTTGTCTTGTAATAACTCCTGATCCTGGACTGGTGCACTGTGACTTTAAACTGGTACTGTCCTGATTTTTATTATTTCTTCAACATTTATAGGCTGTCATTGTCCTTGGGAATGCTTGAACAATAACAGAAAACCTATACATATGAGTCTCAGTTGGGAATCCTATGTAAATTATGAACTCAGACAAACGTACTGTGGACGCGAGCTACATAAAAATTAGACCGTCTTTGTTTATAAACTAAAAAAGCATTTAAAACACAGAACAGGTAATGAAATAAAGTATGTTATATTCGGGTTTATTACTTCTAGTACATAGTCGGGATATTTTTATGGCTAGCATTTGCAGTGTCTAAAAATGGTGAACCATGGTCATTGCAAAAAGTCACGCCTTTATATTAGGTACAAACGGTATAATATGCAAAAACCAATTTGGAGTAGAGTATGTATTATTTCAATAGTCTTTGTTTTAGTCTTATGATTGTTTGTGAACGATGTAGGTATTTGCGTTGGTATTGTAATTAAATCAGCGGCGTATGAGTCGTCTGTGTAGACAGAAATTTAAGTGAGTTAAGAAAAATTCTGTTCACAGACTGAGTGCCAGAAACCTCAACATCACTTTTGAAGACCCAACCATAGTATGGGGTGCCCCCACACGTATGGGGGTGTCATTCGAGTTGCGTGAATTAACAGAAACGGTATCCTCTAAAGTGACTCAGAAAAAAAAAGAAACAGCTATGATGTCCATCAACATTTTACTCAAGCTGGGTTTTACCTAATGCCTAGTCATACAAACATAATTTAATAATTTTATTATAGTTTTATAGTTTAGAGTGACGAGACAAGCAGGACATATGCCTGATGCTAAGAAACAAGCCACCCACATAGCAACACAGTGATACGCAGCTATTGGAACATAAAGAGTCCAATTAATTACCTAGCACTGTACTGCGTTCATCACCTAGAGATAAAATATGTTTATCTCTATGACCTGTAATTTCACTGAAAACAATGTCTTTCAAACCGGAACACAATCACGTTTTCACATTACTGCTTAGCGGCAGATTAGCTGTCAAAGGTGTGGTACTTCACCAGGCGGACTCTGCAAAGATTCCTACCACTAGGCACATGTTTATGTCCAAATTAAAGAAACTTGAATATTTCAGTTTCCTAATGTTAAATTAGTATACACTCGTATAAATAAATACTTTTGTGCATTTGGATCTTTAAGCAAAATATTTTTCATTAGCTACAAAATTTAAGATTTAAACACGACAAATCTTCTAGTAAGTGTCAATCAATGCAAGAAGAGGTGTAACATCTTCAAAACATGCTTTATTGATCTATTGAGCGGTCATGACTCCTCTCTCTGAGATGTTCCTTTGTTACTAACTGAAAACTCATTAGGCTCAGTCTTTCACGCGTAATTCTCACGTCATGAAAGGAAGTCAACCCGATTATGCAAACTGCGTGTAACGATCTCCATTCAAGGCGAGTCAGGATACGGATGCTCCTATTGACGCGGGATCGACGACCCCACGTGTCTCATAATTTGTCACCTCAAACAAAACAGATCATACTTAGTAAAGATCAAGGCTAAAATTTCGGTATATAAAGCTCGTTGCGATGAATTATGACATGATTCAGTACTCTGCATCTCTACTTCAATAACATGTACGCCAAAATTGTAAGAGTTTTCTATAAACTTTATTTACCGTTCACCATTTCTTTCCTTTCGTGATCTGAAAAAGTTCTTTGTTTTTTCATATTTTTTTATTCCAAACCTACATACTTTTATTAAGTACGCGTTATGGTAATGGGTCTTTTGAAGGCCTGCAGTATCAGCTTATGTAAAAAAAATGGATTGCTTATAGTGCTATCAAAACTAAGAGACAAATACTTTTCAGTGTTTTAATAAAATAAAACCTCTGTAAACAAATTATTCTTTGGTTACAGAGATTTTACCAACTATTTGGTAGTTAGAAAAATAAAAATTATGGAAAAACTATTAAATATATATGTTTTTTTTTTGAAAATGAAAAAGGTTTGTTGGCGTTTAAAAATTTTGATCAAGAAAGAAAGGAAAAAAGATTATAGGTGTCTTTCAAAATTTACTTCACTCTTGTGTTTTGTCCACAGTTTGCCCTGCTCGCGCTCTTTGCCGTGGCTTTCGCCGCGCCTAAGCCTGAGCCTTCGCCACAAGCCGTGGTCTACTCCAACAGTCTGGCATACGCTGCCCCCTACACCTACCCCTACGAGTATGCCGCCGCCCCCGTCGTTGCCCCTTACGCCGGCGCCGCAATCCTGCCTTACTCCGCGTACCCCGGCACATACTTCGTCAAGAAGTAAACGACCTCGCTAACAACCAAGACTTAAAATACACTTACAAAATCACTGATTTTCTGACATATTAATTTTGGCAGAATAATAATGATTATGTAAATGTAACTGAGATCTTACTATCCGAAAATCTGCAATGTCTTATTTGGCTAATACAATCTTTAACTAAGGATTTGCTTTTATTTTAAACCTGTATTTTTAAGACATTATAGTGATCAGTTTCATATCCAATAACCGAAGGTTATGTAATGTTATCTTGACAAAAAATGATACAAATGTTTTATTCCTAATAATCATGTTACCGTTGTCTCGAATTACTTTCAATGTTTTAAGATTGATAGACATTTTATTCGTTTGTGCTTGACCATCCTGTCGAATAATAAAATTTTAAGCAACAATGCGGTCTTCGATCTATCGTGTTGATCTAAACTAATGTGTTTACTAAAATTAATTTCCACCTTCAGTTTCACATTTTTAAATAGATTGCTTCGTCAAATAGCAGACAAAAGCACGAGTTTCAAGAAGTTCACTAATATAGGCAATTGTGTCGGTTAGCTTAGAATGATTAATGAGTTGTAATTAAATTTACACCTTGTCATCTTCGGCTTTACGGTAATTATCTCAACACGACTTGAAAACGGCACATAATATTTTGTAACTTTAATACTCGTATGGCTGAAATTACCGTGACTTTAGGTACTATATTATAACCCTAAATATTACCACAACCACACCAAATTCAAGACAAGCTGAAGTTTCGAGACCTAACCAAACAACAACAGAAGCAAAGGCGTTCACTTCACACACACATACATGTTTTTACATCTATAACATAGTCGGTGTGAAGGATCCCACACAAGAGATGACGCAAACTGAAATGGGTAACAGTTTAATACCTTGGCGTGATCTAATTTAGATTCTTCTCTTGTATAAGAGGGAGTGGATAAAACGCCCCTGCATTGCCGTAAGTAGGTATACCATATATGGGAATGCTCTTATAACAAATATGCAATTGTCTTCCAACAAGGTAACTCGAGACAATTCTACTGTAACTACATATATAAAATCATCGAAACTTCTAGTAAAAATCAAGCTATTTCCTTAAATTAATTCCAATACATTTTATTGTCAATTTTTGTAACAAAAACTATTATTTTTTGGGCATAATCTATATATTATATAAAACAACTGAGCCGATTTTTCTATCCGACACCTAGAAAGTCTAAAAAGTAACATCGGTAATATATGGTTGACATTCCGAAAATTCAAACGAAGCGGAACATGCTGTCTGAGTGGGTCACAAAGGATTGTCATCGGTTTCTTTAAAATAAACTTAACGCTTCATTTTAAACCGTATCGTTGTTTCACTTCATGTGAGACGGCGGTCAAGCGCAAATACAAATACATAAATCTTTATTGCTGTTTGTAGATAAGATGATGCAAAACATTTTGAAAATTTATCCATTCAAACCGGCCTCTACGAGAGGCATGCAATATTTTTCTTGTAAAACAATTTGTCTTAGTTTAAGTCTAAAACAAATTGTTTTGCCAGACAAATGAATTTATGCCATGAAAAATAAATATAATAGTCAGTTGATTAAAATCTTCATCTTCTCCTCATTTCTGGTTTCTATATGCATATATTTGGATTATGACCTTGAATTTATCCTTGCGAGAGAAGGCCCCGAGTCCCAGCAGTGGGAACATTTAGTGGGTTGTTTGTGTTTTGCGATATGAGAACGATTTTGTTTTTTTATGGACTTAAATCTTTTAAGTATTTGGCAATGAACTATTTTTTATCTTGGTAAGAGAGTTAGTTAATAATATAAAATTTAAAAAAAATATTATAAAAACTCTCAATTCTATATTTGGAATAAACAAATACAAAAAAAATCTGCAAAAAAATAAGCCAAATCTCAATTTTTTACATCGCTTAAAATAGCCAGTGTAAATATATTAAAGTTCTACTTTTTTTCAACAGTAATTAATTCTAAAGATGAGATTTTATTTTTAAACAAACTAATAATGTAAGAAGTGATATCACAACTGTTAATGGGCCATCTATAAATTTTGTAGAGATGTATCATTAAAAGCTTGATTAAAAGTCTGTGATATATTTATTGATACAGTATACATGACGTCGCAGTAGCGGAGATCGATAAGTTTTAACAAAACACGCAAACTATTTTGATGTATTTGGCATGTTCAAAATCGAGTTTTAAAAACTGACAAGAAATTTATATTAAGATTTTTTTTTTAATTTCCATACATTTTTATTTTGACTTTGAGTACAAGCCGCACTCTGTGCTATAACCCGCGACTAACCTAAACTATTGCATGTCGTATTTATGTATATACTTTTTTCAATTTAAATTTACTAAATTACAATTATTATTTAAACGACCTTTTCGACAAAAAAAAAAGACAGATAGACAGTTTAAAATGATTTTTTTAATTAAAATTACATAGATAGGTTCAAAATTCAAAATTCCTACAATTCGTTCGTTCATATAAAATGTACTTTTAGTGAAAAAAAGTCAATTTACATTTCCGAACAAACGCTTCTATTTTATTATATGTAGGTAAAAATTTAAATGTTTTTCTTTAAGAAAATGTTTGAAAAAAAAAAGTGTTTTTTAACTATAATAGATTCGCACTTGACCATTCTCTCGCCTGATGTTAAGCGATGATGCGATCTACGATGGAGCTTACCTAGAAGAAACCGATTCACTCTCGATTCGAAGACACCAAGATTGTTCACGATTGAATCACGATTTAATTCATTATTTTTAATGTTTTTTTGACCAAGATTGTAACCATCAACCATCAAACCAGTTTACTACATGCGAAAAATATTGTTTTTGCATTTATCTTTATTTTTATATTATACTTGCGGTCAGCCCCGCCATTGCCTGTGGTACTAATATCCTATAGCACTTAAGGATCACGTGCATACCCAGCGGTGAAAGATTTGTAATCGGTCCAATAGCTCCTGAGATTAGCGGGTTCAAACAAACAAGCTCTTCAGCTTTATAATATTAGTATAGATCAGACGATCGGCCGTTTTTAGTCCCAGCGTAAAAAGCGCGGTTTTGCGTAAGTCCACGAAACCTGTCTTTCGTTGCCTATGCTGGTTTTCAGTTTCATAACCAATAAAGCCGGTGGTGATGACAAACTTGTATAAATAGCACTTGGAAAAATTCAGACATGCAGACATAATAATTGTAATTTACGACGCCACGATTGTAAAATCAGACATTCTTGCCATTAGGATACCACATCTTAACGTTACATACATATATGTCACCGTTAAATTGTAAATACCGTCATTTTAAAACAAACAATGTGAGATTATAAAAAAAAACATAGGGGTCGAATTGATAACCTCCTCCTTTTTTTGGAAGTCGGTGAAAAACTAGGGTCGGATGAGTTAGTTTTCGTGGTTTTGTGCGAGACCGGTCCCGCGACTCAGACCCCTAGCCACCTTGGCTAAGTGTGCTTGTGAGGATTGAAGTCGGTAGGGCCATCGCTTTTAGTGGTGTCTAGTCAGACACACCCACCGTTTCTCTGCACGGAGAAAGGCGCAAAAAAAGGTTACATTAGTAAAACTGATATCGTCAAGCTATAAACGGTGACATGTATACATCCACTTCCACAAAAGCCTGCTTTTATTATGACTCTGTTCATATTAACTTGTTAGAATTGTATGTAACTCGAATACTGTGTTACATAGAGTTTATGATCTACTTCTAGGTATATCAACTAATTTACAAGTAGGAAACAAAAAGTAAACCTTGAACTTCAAAATACAATGACTCGACGAAGGCGGATCTAGTAGGGAGCTATTTGGATGTGATATGTCATCTGTCACATCACTGACAGGTACAATCCGGAAGTCTTCTAGCGATGTCACTTACAATGAAGTCATACATTAGTGACAATAAAGCTGACATTTTAAAACGGAATAAAACGAGTAGTCTACCTCTTAAATTAAGACATTTTTCATATTCAAAACACTACTTTATTGACAAATAAAGTTGAAGCTTATATCTTTAGAATCGGTTGTATATTTTAAATATAAATCAATAATGACTCATTGCGGTTACTGGGTTTGAGTGCGATCTCGTAGTGTCGTCGAGTCGAATCTTCTAAACGGCTGGTTCTTTCTCGATGTTTTTTTTTTTTTGAATGTCTCAACAGTCTATATTAATTTCTTTTTATTTAGATAATATTTTACAGTTCCACATTCATGGGTTAAATTACCACCCAGGACAAATGTTCCTTCTGGTATTTCTATGTCTCTAAACATGTATTTAACATAATATAAGCATAATATTAGCTAAATTGTTTCCATAACACAAGCTTTACTTAGTTTGGGATTAAATAAATGAACGTCTGTGGAATGTCTACCAATATCTTTTATTTAAAAACGATTAAAAAACCATTTCGAAAGCTATATAGAAATTCATGTAAGTTTTAATCAGTCATGCATAAAACTCGATGTCGATTCATCAATCAAATTTATTTAAGAAGCTCCAAGTCACACTGAAAAAAGTGCCTGATGTTCTCAAGCATACCTACAGTAAAATGAGTTAAAGATTACAATCGACTCAGTTGGCTGATAATCTTCCAACAACTACAATGGTTCTCGGTTTTCTACCCGTTCCTACAGGATATGGGCAAGGTCTTAAATCATACCATTCTTATAAAAGCAAAGAATAGTCTTATTTTACGTTTAAAAAAATTATGTATATTCGACCCGTCTTTTAATAAACTTCATATCACACTTGAGTAACCAGTTAATTCATTTATATTACGTAGCGACCACATAGTACAGTACTCTGGCTATTTTTTCTAGAAATTACAAATCTCAAAACCTGCTCTACTCAGAGCAATCTCAACATAGCAACATGACAAAACTGGATATGTGGAACTGACGAATGCATTAACATTCAATTCAGTAGGTATGAACATAAATGGCTCATGGATTAAAATGTTCGTTATTTCGGTTGCGTTAGTGGACAGAATGGCAACTGACATGTTTATGGTGCATCAGTCTGGAACGACTAGATTGTGTAGAATAAAATATTGTTTAGTTCAAATTAATTGGAATTAGTTCAAATTTCTAATTCTATGATTTTTCGAGCGTTTATTCATCGTCATTTATTTCTTTTCTTAAGCCTAAGTTTTTACAATATTGATATATAAAACAACATAAAAACATTATAAAAACTTAAACCTAGTTTGCCGCCAGCAGCGGGGCAGGGCCCAAGCTACCGGTGGTTAGGGCTGCAGACTGAGGAACCTCCTGACGATGCGCGCTGTGTCAAGGATGACCGCCTTCTGCATCTGACCCTTGATCCAACCATCTAGCGAAAGTCTCTTGAGATGTTGGTCGAGACTTTTCGCTATAAGGCCGTTTGCCGACACGACTATGGGGACTATGATCGTGGAATCAACATTCCACATGGCGGTAACCTCGTGAGCCAAGTCAAGGTACTTGCTAAGCTTGTCATTCTCAGCTTTCACGAGGTTCTCGTCATGTGGTATGGTGATATCGACGATCACAGCCCGACGTTGAGACCGGTCTACCAGCACGATATCAGGCTTATTGGCGACAATAGTCCTGTCCGTGATGATAGAGCGGTCCCAGTAGAGCAACGCACGACCATTCTCGAGAACTGGCAGAGGTGCGTACTTATAGTACGGCACCTCGGACTCGACAAGGCCGTGTCGAAGAGCAAGTTGCTGGTGGATAATCCTGGCTACTAGGTTATGTCTGTGCAAGTACTCGCCGTTAGCAAGATGCGAACAACCGGAAATAACATGACGAAGAGATTCGCCTGGACGGCGGCATGCCCGACAAATGTCGACCGTACCGTCCTTCATTATGTATTTCCGGTAATTGTTCGTCTTGATAACCTCGTCTGCAATTGCACAAACAAAACCCTCGGTTTCTCCGAAGAGGTCCCCGAAGCGTAGCCAGTTCACCGACGCGAGCAGATTCACATCGGGTCCCGTTAGGGCCCGATAGAATCGCCCGTGCAGCTCCTTGCTCTTCCACACTTCCTTGCGATCATCAGTGCTGAGCACCGATGGTTTACGCCAGTTCTCGTTTGCCAGTGAAAGAGGCGTGAAGCTTCTGTCAACTGCCACAACATCGCGATGCATCCCGGACTCGCTGTTGCGGAAATAATCCCTGAGACTGCATACTTCGCGGTTGTGTAGGTTCTTGGCATTTAAAAGCCTCGACCTCCCACTTCCGCGGAATATACAGTCTCATAACAGACGAGCGCGGGTGTAGCATGCGATGAGTTGTGAGCAGTTGACGGACCTTTCTGTCCAGGGCGTCGAGCTCAGTCTGAGTCCACCTCAGTATGCCAAAGGGTATATCAGCAGAGGCATTACCCAACCGTTGAAGGCTCGCGCTTTGTTTCCGCCTGACAGAAGACTTTTAAGTACTTTTGTCAGCCGGCAAAAAAGCGCTCCTTCACCGATTTCTTAATGTCATCTGCTGATATACCCAATGACTGTGACATACCGAGATATTTGTAGGTCTCGTCTTCGGAGAGAGATCTGAGAGTTATAGTCTCGGAAAGTTGTAAATTCTCTGAATTTACTACTTTCCCTCGCTGTACATGCATGACCGCACACTTGTCTACACCGAACTCCATCTTGATGGCGTTACTAAAAACCTCCGTGGTTTTTAATAGCTCCAACAAGTCTTGGCGTTTCGGTGCAAAAAGTTGAGGTCGTCCATGTACAACAAATGAGATATAACCTCACCTCCTCTACGAAGACGATAACCTAACTCTGAATCCTTCAGCAGAGTGCTGAGAGGATTCAGACTTAGGCAGAACCATAGGGGACTTAGACTGTCACCCTGAAAAATGCCTCTTTCAATCCTTATCAAGTCCTCCGAAACAAAAGAGCTGTCTACGCTACCTGGTTGACGAAGGACTGTGACCCACTGTCCCATGCATTTGCTTAGAAAAGATTTTAGAGTTGGATTTATTTTGTACAACTCTAAAACCCTTTCTAGCCATGAATGGGGCACCGCATCATAGGCCTTCTTATAGTCAATCCAAGCAGCGGAGAGGGCTCCTTTGTTTCGTTTGACTTGTTGGCAAATGGTCGTGTCAATGAGGAGCAGCTCCTTAGTACCACGGGACCCAATCTTACATCCATTCTGAGAGGAGGCTAAAACGTTATTTGCGACTATATGCGCATTAATTTTTGCTCTCAGAATGGATGTAAGCAGCTTATAGGTGGTGGGTAAGCACGTAATGGGTCTGTAGTTCTTCGGTTCCGTGGTACTACCAGACTTTTGGAGCAGGAAGGTGACTCCGGTGGTCATGAAACTGGGAAGAGAACCCGCCTCGAGGGCTTCTTGGAATTGTGTTGCCAAACGCTCATGTGAGCATCGAAACCACTTTATCCAGAAGTTGTGCAATCCGTCCGGCCCAGGACATTTCCAGTTCTGAGCCGTCCGGATAGCACAACTAACGTCTACGGAGTCTATCGTAATAGACTCCATGGCATATTATTATTATTATTGTGTTCCATTTTGTTTGCTTTTACGTGATGGATAGGTATATGTAGTTTTTGGCACTGGCGAGAGCCCAGTAGTAATGTTGGAGCAAGTACTATATTTTCGGTAATTATGGTTCGCTCCCAGTAGAGTATGCAGCTGTTGTCTTCAAATACAATTTCATACTTATGGTACGGAATAAAACTTGCTTTAGGTATATGCAATATGTAAGTCGTCTATCTGCATTGTTCTGGAATGATATGCTTGAGTAGTATGAAACCTTGAGGAACTGAATCCATTACCTATATAATGTCATCTATATACTTTTGGTTCCAATCTTGTTTTAGATAAAGTTTACTTCCTGACTTCGTCGATAGTAAATAGTGGCATTCTTGATTACATTCTTTACTGACTTTGGTACGTTTCAGAAATATTTTTTTATTCTTCACCTAAAATTATATTATATATTGTATCTTTATATACATAACCCGTTCCACGAAGAGGTGTAGAAAATGTAAACAAAGGTGCTACCATAACATAAAAATCGTTTAACCTTAGTATTTTTCTAAAACTCTCTTAAAATATTTTTCACAAATATGATTCGACTTTACTGTGATCTTAAATACAACATACTTGGATTTGTATTGATCAAATAATGATTTATTAACTTATCTTGAAAGTTCTATATAGTAATAGTAGAATGTGGTAGATACAGTTTTAAACAGTGGCAATTTGATCTGTGTTTCTCAAACTGAGAATCCCATCACAACATAAATGTGAAGTGAAAGACAAGTTCAATATTATGATATTAAAACCAGCCAAGTCAGACTCCTTCTAATAATCATCATAAATTATAAAAACAAATCATATTTTAAGTGTTCAAAACTAGTCTATGTTATTATAAATAGATTTTAGAACTGACCATTTAAGACCATTTAGATCTCTTTGATATTCTTTAGTCGTTGAAGTCAACAAACAAGGCATATAATATCATAATACTGAACTTTGATCTCACTTCACTTAAGTACACGCATGTTTCTGATGGGATACCATTACTTTTTGCACGTAAATTATAAGACGTTTATCTAATGAACCACCCAAGTAATGCCTATTTATTAGCAAGAAAATCTACTAATACTTATTGTAAGTGCAAGAAGAAGAGGAATCGATCAAGAAGATCGTCTCATATATACAGGGTGTCCCATAAGTCGACGTCAAGCCGAAGTCGCATGATAGGTAAGGTCATAACAGTCATCAGAAAAATATAAAAAATATGTCTTTTATTTTTTAAATTATTGCAAAAAAAATATTCGGGAAAATGTACCACATGTAACAGTTTTTACTTTCCTGTTGCTACAAATCTTTACTTTTTGCCATTTTTTTTACTTATTTCATCCTGAATAGTGCTTCTGTAATTTGTAACCTTAAAATCTGAGCTAACTGCTCCAGCTTGAAAAAAGATGTCACGTTTTGCAGAACCACGTTTTGAAAATCAGTTTTTCGCCCTACTTTAACTGACGGTCCTGAAAAAAAATTATACCACGCAAGTCTGGCAAGTAACTTTAAAAGTTAGCGCATGTAATAAGGATTCTAAAGTGGTATAACACTTATTACATTATTTTTTAGATCGGGTACAAAACATATTTTTTTCAGTCGCTTTTGAATAATTTCTTTGACTTTACTAAAAGTGATTCTAGTGAACTCAAAGGGTTCCTTAAGACCTCAAATTTCAAATTCTCGTTTGAACGAGTCATTTCATAAGGGTAAGAGAAAGATAGAGACGCTTATGAGACACAGAAGCAAATTTTCAATGGTAACATTTATTTACAAAAGATGTTCAAACTGTTTCCTTCAGCTGCAATACAAGCCCGACATCTCCTCAAAAAAGATCTTGAAATCAGACGGGCGAATCTTCTATTATTGACAAAATCAACTGCCTCCGGAGTTCTCTCTCTCCTCTCTCTCTCGGAGCTCGGCTACATTTTCGATTGGTTTTGAATACACCTTTTCTTTAACTGCTCCCCAATAAAAAAAATCCAATGGATTCAAATCAGGTGAACGGGCTGGCCACGAAATCGTACCAGACCGCCCTATCCATCTGCCCGGAATTTATGCGCACCACATATTTAATAAACGTATAATTATAAAATAATAGAAATAAGACAAAAGGTTGGAAACGGACTTAATGGAATATATTTAACCTTGTTATGTGACGGAAATCTAAAATGGCAAACAGAGACGCTTACAACGAACTATCTTCTAAAACAAAGGTTGAGAAATTTTAATGCTGGTTTGTCATATTGAGAGTGACATTGATTTGTTTACATTTTCTACACCTCTCCGTGGAACGGACTATAGCTATACCCGGCCAGGCTTCGCTGTGGCACATTGTGATGCAAAAATTAGATAAAAACAACCCTTGATGCGGATTATATATCATTGTAAAATTTCAGCTTGATCTGTGCAGCACTTTTTGAGTTTTTGAAGCGTACACAAACCCACATAACATTTTTTCATATAGAGATTCCTCTGTATGTGTGTTGATAGTGAACTCCTCCTAAACGGCTGGACCGATTTCAATGAATTTTTTTGTATGCGTTTGGGTAGGGCCCTGGATGGTTTAGATTTACAAATCAGCCCGACAGATGGCGCTGCAGTTGGTATCTAGCGAAGTCGGTTATAGTATGAAACTCGTTAAGCTATGGAAATAGCTATACTTGGGGTTTATCTGAAGGATTGTATCTTCAATGAAGTAATTTGCCAGAGAACTAAAGTCACGTAGTCCAAACGAACGAACGAATATCATTGATCGAACTATGCAGTCGAACCACGTTGCCAGGACGAATGCCACAGCTCAGCGCATTAACGAACTGGAGTTGGAGTGCCAGTACACCGGTCGTACATACCTACATATCTATTGCAGACCCAATAACGATAAACGGGTTCCGAAGTGGCGACCGTGAATCGGTATACGTAGTGTATGCCGCCATAAGTTTATAACTGGATGGAGTGACAATATACGAAATACTGCTGGAGATGTCTTCAAATCGAAAGTGAATCGGTTTCTTCTAGGTAAATACGCTCCATCGTAGACCGCTTAACATCAGGCGAGATGGCGGTCAAGTGTAAACATATAAAAGTTAAAAAAAAAAGATACTTGGAAACGTAAAACCGAGGGTCCGGCTGAGTGGTGTACTTTAGGAGAGGAAAATATCCAGCAATGGAAGAAAACAGGTTGATGATGTGTATACTATTATCATAATAACAATAAATTTTCCTATCATTGGATTAATAGAGAGAAACATTATCTATTTATATTTATGTAAAATCTATCCTTGACATATTTGTCAATGGCGAACCCAGTCAGGAACGGTTGTGTACGCGCACTTGGCTGGCAAAATATCCTATCGCATGACGCATAACGCAATAGGTCAATCGAATTGTAGGCGTAGGTGTAAGAAGGTTCGATCTCGTTAATGCTTTGTTTCGAATTTGTGTAAGTCGGTGGTGTAGAGCTGTAGATCAATATCGGTAGAATTATTGAGTTATAAATAATATTTGATTTTTTGTGTGTAACCTATGATCGTGTATCATCCCAGACTCTTTTATGTAGTAATCCGAAAGATGTCGCAGTTTTTGCAATCCTGGAAGAACTTTCAGTTTCAAGACAATAAGTTAGTAAAGCTCCCAATATATCGAAATGATGTAACTTCTTCTTAGGCGTTACCATCAAGAGTAATGGGTGTCGGATTTGTATTTTACAACATGCAGATGCGTTTTAAAAACGCTTTTAATTAAACCAAACCGTTAACAGGACTAATTAATACGGTATGCAGGCTACGGACACTGCTTGCCATTGAACACACTTTGTCAGCGTAAAGAGCATTCAAGACAGAAAGCTCATGCACCAACCTCTTTGCTCAAAACGGCTTAGATAAAAAACCCCATTGTCTATTGGAACACTCGGGTGTATTAAACCAGCAGCAAACCGATAGAGCATTCTAAAAATTCGTATCTCGGGAGTCAATTAGTAGCGCTCCGCGGTTTTACCCACTTAGTTCCCGATCTTCCCAATCCGGTATAAAAAATAGCCCATGTGTTATTCCAGACCATCATCTATCTGTGTACCAAGTTTCTTCCAAATTTTCACTGTAGTTTTTGCGTTAACGAGTAACAAACAAAGTAACATACATTGTTACAAAAGCATCGCATATATATATACGAGTAATATTTAGTATTTTATTTATTTAGGATGAGAGCAGGTTCCATACCACATCCCTATTCTCCGATCCTGATTACTGTAATTGAAGAAAAAAATGTTTAAGTTTTAGAGAAATATCTAATTTATTGTAGACACAAATTGTACATAATTTAGATAATAACAAAATATAATTAACAACGATTTCAGGTTTTTGACTGACAGGTTTAGGATAAACCAATATTGTTTTGTTTTTATCATCACTACATAGTATAAAACAAAGTCACTTCCCGCGTCTGCCCGTCCCTATATATGATTGGATCTTTAAAACCATCAAACAGATTTTAATGCGAGTTTTTGAATAGATAGAGTGGTTCAAGAGGAAAGCTTATACATATAATACGTGTATAGAATAACAGAGAAACACGGACACTTTTAAAGGTTTACTAATGTAATGTCATAAATAAACACATTTTTTGCGATTACACTGCAAACGTCGGCTGAACCCTATGAGCTAGATCAAAATAATCTATAATACTGCAGTATTGTACCCCTTTAAAAGGTCAACAAAAAAGTTTGCAATAATATATGTTTATCTCTTAGGAATAACCCACAATAACCATTTTTATTGGTACTTATATTTAGTATCAGCATTGCACCCGTGCGAAGTCGGGGTGAGTCGCTAGTTCAGTAACAAAAAGCAGTAAGTTAGTCGCATAATATTTCCTTGAACACTTTCTGATTTGTGAGACGTAGATTTTCATCCAAAAGCTACGTACGTCAATAGCAGAAGTTCAGACGATTGTTTGGCCTGTTTTCGTATTAGTCACGTTTTCATTGCGTAATTTAGTAGGTACAGGTGCTGGATCCCCAAACAAAATCAATATCAGATGAAAGACTTGTTCAATAATTGCGAGTTAAGCAAGTCAAGCCATAATTTGTCGTTATTTGAATTAATAATAATCATATCGCCTATAAACCAGTTAATTCATATTGACATCTAATCACAAATATTTTAATGATTGCCGGTTTCTATCAGGACCAAATTAAGCCTTCATACCACGCATTTAGATCACAATTGTTTTTCAAATCGAGGAAAATGATATCAAAAATAGTCAGTATAGACATTTATCGCCTTATTTCAAACATTTGATTTCGTTTAAAACTATACACAGGACTTAATCGCTTTCGACTGGCCTCGTGGCTTAGCTGGTAGTAAGTCTGCCTGCGAAGCAGAGTCGTGGGTTCGATTCCCACCCAGTGCAATTTGTGTGAAATACAAAATAAATACTGTGCCTCGGTGTTTTATGTATGATTATAATAAGTATGTATTTGCAACTATATATAGAGGTATAAGTATTATATCAGCTATCTGGCTTCCATAGCCAACTTTGCTTAATTTGGGATCAGACGGTGTTGTGTTGTGAAATGTCCTCCAATATTTATTTATTTTATTAATTTAAGTATTAATTATGATTTAATTACCTCGATATTTCAGCAGCGGTACCACTGCTGTGGATTAAATTATAAATTAGATCGCGACAATGATCTGAATAATATTTTCAAAATGAGTTCAGGCCGTGAAAGTATGAGTAGTTTTTAAACTGTAGCGATTTTCTTACGCTCTATCCAAAAACTTATAATTTTTTATCGGTAATAAAATATACCTTTATAGTTATTTAGAATTAGAATGCTTTAAGATTAAATTATTCCCATAATAATTACAGTAATATACATTTTCCCTATAATTTTATGTTCATCAATATTTGTGTGTGCAATTTGCCAACAAACATAGGGCAAATGTGTTTGCGGCTATTTCACCTATTTAGACACTATTATAATCTATACTTTAGCTTATCATACAGTACCTAACATAAATCATTTGTTAACTTATCACTAAATACAGTGTCATTGGAACTTGACACTAAATACAGTGTTATTGGAACTTGACACTAAATACAATGTTATTGGAACTTGGTATCGAAAAATTTAAAGCATGTCTCTACTACTCAATATTGTTATACAGGACAACTAGCCCACCCTGCGCGCGTTGCTTTGCCTCCTATCGAAAATTGGTAGTACTAACTCAGGTTTAGAACAAATTTTATTAGCAAAGATTTATTAGCAATCTTAGACACACACTGTCACGGACTTCAACACACGTCAATGCACGCGACGAAAGCTCTCAATAAGGTATATTTTCCCCCGTTTTTGTTACATTCTTCAGTTCAGTTTGTTACAAGTTCAGCTCCTATTGATAGGAGCGTAATGTTATATAGCCTACAGATAGCTTTCCTTGATAAATGGACGGACTAATCAACAGAAAAAGATTTTTTCAACTCGAACCAGTCGATCCCGAGATCCTAGCGTACAAACAAACAAACTGTTCAGCTTTATAATATTATAATGTATTAAGTGCTGATTTATTGCCAAAATTTAGAACTATTGCGATAATTTGCAAAAACTACATCAATATGCGTCAGCCCTCCCGTCAACTATACCGGCCTGTGGGCCAAGTATTGCAAACAATGCGTGGACGTTTGTACAATGTTGCTATGTTTTAGAGTTTTCCTCATGTCAGAGGTATTTTGTGAATTTGTTAACATTTGTACAACTACGTCGATTTCTTGTAAGGGTAGTAATATATTATGCAGTTACGATATCAATACTTTAAGGTAGAAATAGATAAATTTGGATAGAATTGGAGAATATTCAATCATTTCTAAAAAAATCCAGATAGATCTTAGCAACGTCAAATAATAATTTAGTAAGCATTCTTTTTTTTCTGGGCAGAGCCTTTATTAACAAAACTAAAATACAATGAGAACTACATACACTACACTACAAACCTAACTAACTACTTACACTAAGTACACCTGAATTATCTATAGACCACTGTAGGTCTATAGATAATCAAGATGTTCAAGCCCACTACCAATCGGAAGCGTACCCAGCATGCTGGCGGCATTACCACGCTGAATGGCAATGCTTATGCGTTGGGCCAAATAAACGCCAGCATTTTGGTCACGCGTCGCGTCGACCAAGCGCTCGGTTAGGCTTTTGAAGATGAGGTGAGCTCCCGGCCCCCACGGTCCCAATGTCTCAACCGCAAAGGGCTCAAATATGTAACCACTTCCGAGGGTTGCATATTTGCGCCGTTTGAGTCGCTCAGCTGAATTAGCCGCTGCACCGGCCCTACTATGTGTCTCTGGAAGATGTGATGGTGCCAGAGTATCGACGCAAGTTGCGTCCCATACTAAGGGCCGACCCAACTTCCAAGGCACAACAGTCATGCCGTCAGGTCTTTTGCCATCGTCACGCGCAAGACCACTCGGTTCGAGTATGGCTGGGACATTGGCGGTGGAAAAAGCCCGGCGTATGATGTCGTTCAGGCAGGCGTGGCGGCCAATACGACCCGCGCTTTTCGAGCAAGAGAGACCATGGTGACCAAGTTGGTCGACGGCAGTACCACAATGGCAGCGATGGGCTTCATAGCACCTGGCACCCAAGCGCAAGCTAACAGCTAGACGAAATGCAGTTGGATCTAATAGGCTACCGGTATTGAAAGATGGCAAAGCTTGTAACCAAAGGCCCGATTCCCACACAGACACAGCAAGGATACGAGCACGATCCGCGATACTAGGACAAGTATCGAGAAAAGAGTTCCCTGCTAGATCGCAGATCGGTCGATCCCACTGTCTCTGAGATGACAGACATCTGGGGAAATCGTTGTTTGGACAAGCCAGCCTCCAAGCATTCTTAGCCTCGCACAAATTAGCTACTACTACATCCGAATAGCCTAATGAGGGTGCGAGAATTTTTTCGATTAGATTTTGAGTACTATGAACTGAGGACAAGAATGCCGGTAAAGCTACACTTGAAATTTGGCGGACCCCTAGGCCTCCCAACCTTATGGGTAGTGAGGCTTGTGACCATGCCCTCAAACTCAGGTCCACATTCAACACCGATATTAAAGATTCCTTTACGACATTGTCTAAGCTCCGAAGGAGCTCACCATGTTTCCACAGTGGACTACATCGTAAAGCGTACATAAATTTCGGAACAAAGAGACAATGCCGAATAATTGTAAACGCCATATGGGCGTTTACTTTTGAGTAGCCTATCGGAGGCTCTCGTAAAATTTTGAATTTTTCCTCGACAAAAGGTGTAAACGACTCATCTAATATCGGTGAACCCAGGAGGCGCAAGGAATGTTTGTCAACTGATTTGATGTTGGGGGCCAGATCATTAAATTTCTGTATTATCGAATCTTTATCTGGACATGTGTCGCAAACGAAAAGTTCGCATTTTGAGAAATTTAGTTCCAAACCAATGAGACGAAAACCGTCTATAAGTTTTTGTAAATCAGTTAAAACAGTATTCACATCGCCCCCCAACGTTCCGTCGTCCAAGTACCAAACGTTTAGTTTGGACTGGAGACGTTGAATGATAGGGTGAATGGGCAGGGCGAAGGTCGCAGGGCCGAAGGGATCACCCTGTTGACAGCCAACGGAGGATAGCATATGATTGTTTTGATAAGTCAATTTTGTGGGCTCGCCATAACATTGCCAAAGAAAATTGTACAGATCAGGAATTTTATCCTTCACTTGGGCCAACAGGGCTCCTCGATCAACCGAATTAAAAGCGTTTTGACGTCCACCTTTAACAGCACCTCTCCGCAATTTTGGTGAAGGAAGGTCCGGACAGAATGAACGGCAGCCTCACATCCACCCGCGAACCAAAGCCGAGTTGTATTGGTTGAAAAGGGAGCTCAAAGAGCAACCTTTTTCCTACAACCCACCTTGGCAGCAAGGCGACGATATGTGGTGCCGACAGCGATTGGCCTGATCCCACCATCTTTTTGGAAAGTGCGCACAGATTAGCGCCGTACAAAACTTCGACAATGTCACTACTGACTCGACCAGATAACATGAGATTAACTAAAGAGGTTAGATCTCTCAAGAGGGACTCTCCGACCTCACCAGAGCTAAAAGATAGAAGATCTTTTAGATGTTGAGGTGTCAGGCCATCTAGGCCTCCGGCTGAGCCACTCAAAAAAGATGTAATCGTAGCCGTAACCTCCTGCGATGTGGCCTCAATAGTGACGTCATCTGATTGTGGGGATCAGGAGGTGGAGATTAGCTGTCGCAGGTGGATGTTTGTCACGAAGTGACTGAATGGTGTGTGTTGTATTTGGCGCAATAGTGTCACTGGAAAACAGAATACGTGCAGCGCCTTTGATGTCGCCATCGCTAATTTTGTTCTCTACTATCTTAATTATAGCCGAATCATCACTTTTTTAGAATTTATGTTATTCCGCTGCTTAGGCGGAATAAAACTACTCAAATCTAAAGGGGTTTCCACTGATACAGTGTACTTAATGCAATTTTCCTTGACCCTAGTGGTAAGGGACTTTTTGCTCGACGGTTCTAAAGGTACATAAAGTACACTGTATGGGAAAGTGAGTAAATGTTCCCAAGCATCTTTCGAATTTTGTGACAGAACAGTTTTGATAACAAACGATAAACTTTGAGCCACCGAAACACGAGCACCACGCGGGATGCGCTTAAGGATCGGAAATGAATTTTCAGTGAGCTCAACACTTCCCAAAAGGTTGGGAAGGCGTAGCAGCGCTCACGAAGCTGCCACTTGGGGTCTGCTTACCCGCAATCGGAGCCGAAAGCGGAATTTGCAAATTTTGTGACATTTAGCCCGATGAATTTTGAGCCCTTTTGTCCCTTAAAAGTCGCACTTGGGAACATTCTGTGCACTGTATCATGGGTTCCAACGACACTATATTAGACAACGCATTGCGTCCAACCGGGGTGCAAGATGCCATACTATGACTAAAACTAAAAATAAATAAAAATTATCTTAGTGTCCCTAAATGACGACCGCAAGACAACGAGACGTCAGGCGATGACGTTGCCTGAGGAGCGCGCAGGCTCGCCGGATAGCGTCGTCATGGAAACAGAAAAACACAACTAAGCGGTAATCTGTCAAAATATATGGAAATTATAAGAACTATGAAAAACTAATATCTGGACTATCCCCAGCTCTACAAACAATACCTTGCAAAATCCTTAAATATACTTGCGGCTGATATAAAGAAACCAGCCTAAAAACGAAGAAAAGCTGAAAGGAAAAAATAAACCGAAAATTTGCCAACTTGCGTTGACAAGTTTTTTTTTTTTTTTTCTTGTAAGCATTCTTGTATCCTACTAATATTATAAATGTCAATGTATGGATGTTTGTTGCGCAATCACGTCGTATCGTATGAACGGATCGGAGTGAAATTAGAAACATAGATTATAGTCTGGAACAACACATAGGCAACTACTTATCCCGGGAACGGGAACGGGAAATACGCGGGTAACGCCGCGAGGTGCTGCTAGTAAAGTACTAAGTTTTGATATTGGAATGTTTGGATGTTTGGTGCTCAATCACGTCGTAACGTCTGGACGGATCCGGTAGAAATTTGGAACACGTTTAGATTATAGTCTAGAAGAACACATTAGCTACATTTTATCCAGGGAAAATAACGGGAACGGGAACTGCGCGGGTAAAACCGCGGGGCTCTGCTAGTATTGAATATAGCCTTTAGCGTCCCTTTTTAAATCTACCCTGACGAGCTCCCACGCAGTATTATTAATTTACAATAATTTCCACACAATTTTGTGGCTTTAATTCAGGCGGGTTAAAACTTGAAATCTGGCAACACTTGTTGAAATTGCCGAAGCCCATGCGCCGACCATGTTTGGAATACTGATGGCTGGACCAACTCTTTGTGCACCGCGTGTAGTGATGCTTATCAACCTACTGGAATAAATATCTACTTATTTATCCGCGAACTATTTAGTAATTGACGTTTACTTAACGCATTGACATTTGCCTTTAGAATACTCGTTTGACTTTTATAAAAGAAATGTAATAAATATGATGTAATTATGCGTTTTCCAGGTGCAAATTGACTTGTCAAATAGTTAGGAAACGCTCCACACACGAGTCCTAAAATTAGAGGAAATGACGTAAAAGTAGTGAGGAGGAACCTACATTGGTGATCCACCCTATGATTGGTGATTTATGGTGTGATGTAGGGTCCTCCCCCACTAGTTTTACGTAAATTCCTCTGATTTTAGGGCTCGTGTGTAGAGGTTGTTTGTTTTTGTGAAATTTCTCTTACAAAATAAAAAATAGGTGCCACCTATGGTGAAATTGGGAACTGTCTATGACAGGTCTTTTTGCATCTTGAAAACACCCACCCTATTGAATTATGATTTTCCAACCGCGTATACAAAACTTATCTTATACATACTTATGATAATAATAATATAAAAATAAAAAAAACCCGCTGTCACGACTGGACGCTTTTTTACACCGCGTTTCATTTTACTTATTTTTATCCGTTTTTATCAATTTGATACTATATATTAGCACACAACATAAAGTAAAATATACAGCCTACCGAAAATACACAGAAGTAATAGATAAAACGTAAGTACAAACTAGAAAATCCAGAAAATGCATTATGACAATAGAATGTCAATCAAGACAGCTTTTGTAAACAAACTAAAAAAACGGACGAAAAATAACAAAATAACATGATAACGCGGTCAAAAACAAGAACAGAAGCGGAAACATGTAGCGCACGCCCAACACCAGCCCAGATCCCGTCACCGCCAAGCCTGTCGTCGGAGGAAGAACCTTTCTTGACACCCCGCGATACAAGTGCTACTTCGAGTGACGAGGACGCGGTGCGGACCCCGCCGCCAACAAGACCTGGTCGTCGTGGCCGTCCGCCGCTGCCGGCACGCTTGGGGCTTGTGAGGCAACCTGCCTCGCTCCCGGCCCTCGCTACCGGTGGTGTAGTGCGTCGCATGCGATGGACTCGCCAAATGAACGAGAACTGCATGCGCGCCTATTACAGGGCTACAGAGGGAGGAACCAACCTGACCGCGTACTGTGCCAGGATGCTACTTCTGTTTCAGGCCCTTGAACCAACTGTCGCCGTATCCGCACAACGACTCTCCGACCAAACCCGGGCTATCCGACGCTGTAAGCTGTTGGATGACTCGGCAATTGATCGGATACGCCTGGAGGAGTAGCGTACTCGCCCGGCTTCTGCCTCGACTCGGGATCCGCCTGCCGCGTCGTCGACGCTGACACTGGCCTCATTGCCGACGTCAGTGACGACACTTGCGGCGCCGGTCGACCCCAACATCGAGGAGGAAGACTCAGCGAGTAGTAATGTATCCGACCAGGTAATAGAGCAACTGAGGAGCACTCTGAAAGACGCGATTTTGCGGTATAGATCCACACCTAACTCTAGGCCGCGATTACCGCGTTTGCCCACACATAGACGTAATTTGGCTTTGATGGGAGCCCTGAATACTTTGCTAGTGCCCTACCTGGGAACTAGCAAGGATTTGACTGATACCAATTCTATTCTGTATTGTGGTGCTATCGCGGCGTGTCGCGTTGCACGTGTCAAGTTCCCAGACACTGACCGTACAACGCGAACCGCCGGAGATGCATCCGCATGGCAAGTGCGAATAGAACGGCGTATCAGCAAATTCAGGACTCTTATTGCAAAGCTAATCTGCTTCAGACAGGGGAACAGTCGTCCCCGAGTTATGCGTTTCGTAACACAGGCATTCGCTGAGACTGGTATCAGTCCTCAGCACTATCTTGCCAATGTTACGGAACGTATTGACTATCTGAAGCAGAAAGTTTATGCGTGGGCAAACCGTATTCGCCGCTACAGAGAGCGTGTGAATCGATATCGGTAAAATCGCGACTTCCAGAGCGATCAAAGGAAGGTGTACCGAAGCTGGGAGGGAACTACTAGTCCACGTGTGAACGGTACGCAGCTACCGGATGTCAGCGCTATGAAAAGTTTCTGGCGCAGCATCTGGTCGGTGCCTGTCGAGCACACGGAGGGAGCTTGGATGCGTGTTATCGAACGTGCATGTGAGCTTATCGAACCCATGGAGTCTATTACGATCGACTCCATAGACGTTAGTTGTGCTATCCGGACGGCTCAGAACTGGAAAAGTCCTGGACCGGACGGATTGCACAACTTCTGGATAAAGTGGTTTCGGTGCTCACATGAACGTTTGGCAACACAATTCCAAGAAGCCCTGGAGACGGGTTCTCTTCCCAGTTTCTTGACCACCGGAGTCACCTTCCTGCTCCAAAAGTCTGGTAGTACCACGGAACCGAAGAACTACAGACCCATTACGTACTTACTTACCATCTACAAGCTGCTTACATCCATTCTGAGAGCAAAAATTAATGCGCATATTGTCGCGAATAACGTTTTGGCCTCCTCTCAGAATATAAGATTGTAAGATTGGGTCCCGTGGTACTAAGGAGCTGCTCCTCATTGACACGACCATTTGCCAACAAGTCAAACGAAACAAAGGAGCCCTCTCCGCTGCTTGGATTGACTATAAGAAGGCCTATGATGCGGTGCCCCATTCATGGCTAGAAAGGGTTTTAGAGTTGTACAAAATAAATCCAACTCTAAAATCTTTTCTAAACAAATGCATGGGACAGTGGGTCACAGTCCTTCGTCAACCAGGTAGCGCAGACAGCTCTTTTTGTTTCGGAGGACTTGATTAGGTTTGAAAGAGGCATTTTTCAGGGTGACAGTCTAAGTCCCCTATGGTTCTGCCTAAGTCTGAATCCTCTCAGCACTCTGCTGAAGGTTTTTAGTAACGCTATCAAGATGGAGTTCGGTGTAAGACAAGTGTGCGGTCATGCATGTACAGCGAGGGAAAGTAGTAAATTCAGAGAATTTACAACTTTCCGAGACTATAACTCTCAGATCTCTCTCCGAAGACGAGACCTACAAATATCTCAGTATGTCACAGTATTTGGGTATATCAGCAGATGACATTAAGAAATCGGTGAAGGAGCGCTTCTTGTGCCGGCTGACAAAAGTACTCAAAAGTCTTCTGTCAGGCGGTAACAACGCGCGAGCCTTCAACGGTTGGGTAATGCCTCTGCTGATATACTCCTTTGGCATACTGAGATGGACTCAGACTGAGCTCGACGCCCTGGACAGAAAGGTCCGTCACTGATGACTGTGACTGAAGCACTGATGACCGCAAGGAAGTATGGAAGAGCAAGGAGCTGCACGGGCGGTTCTATCGGGCCCTGACGGGCCCCGATGTGAATTTGCTCGCGTCGGTGAACTGGCTACGCTTCGGGGACCTCTTCGGAGAAACCAAGGGTTTTGCCTGTGCAATTGCTGACGAAGTTATCAAGACGAACAATTACCGGAAATACATAATGAAGGACGGTACGGTCAACATTTGTCGGGCATGCCGCCGTCCAGGCGAATCACTTCGTCATGTTATTTCCGGTTGTTCGCATCTTGCTAACGGCGAGTACTTGCACAGACATAACCTAGTAGCCAGGATCATCCACCAGCAGCTTGCTCTTCGATACGGCATTGTCGAGTCCGAGGTGCCCTACTATAAGTACGCACCTCTGCCAGTTCTCGAGAATGGTCGTGCGTTGCTCTACTGGGACCGCTCTATCATCACGGACAGGACTATTGTCGCCAATAAGCCTGACATCGTACTGGTAGACCGGTCTCAGCGCCGGGCTGTAATCGTCGATATCACCGTACCACATGACGAGAACCTCGTGAAAGCTGAGAAGGACAAGCTTAGCAAGTACCTTGACTTGGCTCATGAGTTTACCGCCATGTGGGATGTTGATTCGACGATCATAGTCCCAATAGTTGTCGGCAAACGGCCTTGTAGCGAAAAGCCTCGACCAACATCTCAAGAGACTTTCGCTAGACGGTTGGATTAAGGGTCAGATGCAGAAGGCGGTCATCCTCGACACGGCGCGCATCGTCAGGAGGTTCCTCAGTCTGCAGCCCTAACCACCGGTAGCTTGGGCCCTGCCCCCGCTGCTGGCGGCAAACTAGGTTTTAGTTTTTATAATGTTTTTATGTTATTTTATATAAATATTGTAAAAACTTAGACTTAAGGAAATAAAGATATACGTGAATAATATATACTTAACAAAAAACTTGTCTTAAGTCCTATCCTGTCTATTTGATTTTATAAGAACCGGAAAAGGCTAATTAAGAAAATAAATATATAAATATGAAAATAAGTTCAGCAGTGATTATTTATCAAGAACAACCAAGAGGAAAATTGTTTTAAGAACTGCATTACTATCTTCCCACGACAATAGACCACCAACAATCCAGACAATATTGTAGATTCACTATTTTAGGATTAAATGCGACATTTAATATGACATAGTCTCCTTAGAGTACAATATGTCTTAGCTTTTGTGTCCGAAACAAAATAAAGACTTACGAGACGAGTAGGACACGTGCCTGATGGTAAACAATATGCCTGCCACATAACAGTACAGTGAAACGCAGCTATTGGAACATGAAGAGTCCATATCATTACCTATGTAAAACTGCACTGCATCATAATCATATTTATTCATAAAAAATATTACACGTCACAAAATTAAATATAAAAGTATTACACAAAATGTAATTAATTAAGAATATAAATAAATAAATCAAAACGTCAACAATAATTCTAATCTCCATGTCATTAAACACAATAAATTAAAATAGATGTCAGACACATAAAGAATTAAAATAACAATGTCATAAGTACTATAAGTACACATAGTAAAATTACATTATATTAAAGTTAAGTTAATTTCAACTTCATAATTTTCGAGTACTTGTAGAACGCCTGCTCGACAAGCTATTGCTTTACACTGCATTTATACGATCCCCTAGAGAACGCAGTTCTTATTTCCCTCGGAAGTCTGTTGTGTACCTCCGTGGCCGCCACATGCACAAGTTTGTCAGACTTGGCGAGGCGGTGAGGTACCGCGCACAGCCGGTGCGCGTGCCGCGCCGTGTCGCGCGCTCGCGTGTCCCCCAGGTTGGAGTACTCCTCCGGGTGGTCCCTGGCATACAGCGCTGCCTGGAGACACACCACAATACATCATCACCTATAGATGTTATATCTCTAAGCCCTGTAATTTCTCTGGAAACAGTGCCCTTCAAACCGGAACACAGTAATGTATGCATATTACTGCTTGGCAGTAGAATAACGGGCAAAGCCTGTGTCACGTCATATGGCGTCATTAAATGAAATTAGTGTTTATGAAATTAATGAAATTGAAATTAGAAATCCTTAGAAAAGTTGTACGTCTAAAATATTGAATCAATTCAAATAAAATTGTATAAATGTTGTACAGAGATTGTGTCTAGACCCTGAGAAAAGACCTAAATGACCTATATAAGGGGTTAAAGGTTTCGTCTGCCTCCTACCCATTCTTTGGTCTCTTTGCAAAATCGGTTTCATAATTTTGTACAATCCAAATAAAGTGGCATTATTAGTTACATCTCCAGGTATACAATCATTTATCCTTCGTATAAATCTACTTCAATTTTAAACTCTACAGCAAAATGAGACAGTTGCATGACGTAGCCAGCGTTCACAAAAACGAAGCATTCGCTAGTCACGTGCGTTTGCAGTTTCCGTAATGACAACACTCCTTTTCTAAACACGTTTTCTACCCACTGTTGAAGCACGGGTTCTAGTTAGTATACAGACTGCAAACACTTTATTTATGACTTATTAAAAATTAAAAAAATTGCAGACGTTTTAATTGCAACACTACAACAACATGGTTGTTCTCACTGTGGAATGATATCTCGCCTTTAAAACTCATCATGTTAAATGCTTGTTCCTTAAAAAGATGTAGATTCCAAATAAGAGCAATATAAAGTGACAGTTCAAGGTAAAGTTTTATTAAACATCAATTTAACACACCACGGAATATTGAGCAGTACAACGGTGGAGTTGCAATTTCAGTTTTCCAAGTAAATATTTTTTGTTGCATAAACCTACAACTAAAGTAACGTATACCTGTCTCCAAAATTTTTTTTTTCATATCAGCAAATGCTAAAGTACAACAAGATAGCAATGTCGTATCAAAAGACGACACTGCGTCATTAACACCGTACCTACAGCTTTCCGTTACAGACGTCACAGACGTGAGTTAGCATTGACCAGTTGAAGCGGGAGTGGGCGGGATACGTGGCGTGGGTCGTATGCATCCTGACCAGCGCAAAGGATTTCATGAATTGGCTGCCATCGTCCGTAAGACCTCCATCGATATGTCGCAGCCGGATTGTATAATTCGCCGTATTATTACGGCTTGCTGTTTTGAAAAACAGGGCCGTTTTGTAATGCGGCGATTCTACGATTAGCCGCATTGTCATTGCGATACGTTCTTCAATACGGCGGCTAACGTTTCGTTGCATAGTACTACTGCTTAAATTGTAGGGTGACAATGCATACAAAATAAACAATGCTTAAAATGAAAATTAACTTTATCAATCAGAAAAAGCTGACAGATTATTTCTTGAGATATTCCTTACTATTTTTTTTAAAACATCTTACCTCTCAGATAAAACTTGAAAGCCCCTTACTTGATATTGGTGACGGTACACCTAACCTACCTAAGAAATATGGTGCCCTTAGACAAAGATCTATCTTCAAAATCTGACTCCGGGTGGGCTCTCGCCAGAAGCTCTGTATCTCAGTATCGCTTCTCCACTCAGGACCTCCCTTGAGCTTCTGGCTCCCGCATTTTTTATATACACTCTAAGGGTACCTAGTAGCGACAAGACTAGGTGGATTCGGATTGCTCCGAGTCGGATCTGTGTTCTATGTAACCTATGCGGTCCGATTTAGTCTTAGCAAGATGGACGGTGGAAACTAATAGTTTCCAAGTACCACCCAGGTGGACAAAGGTGAGCCGTCTCAAAAGGTGGACGGTGGTGAACCACCCCTATAATATTGTGTAGGATTCCGCCGAACACCAGAATCCACAGTCACCTTAGCAATTTAGCAACACACGTACTGGTTTCAACGCCATTGTTGTTGTTATATCAGGCAGCGCCATGAGTGTTAAGAATCGGAACTAAAAATTGTCAAAGAGGCGGCTAATCTCTCGCTTTATTACATTACGGCTAGCCGTGTTGAATGACGTATAACGCCGAATACATTCGGGCTGTTTTTTAATCAGCCTTTTTCAATTCGTCTAATCGTTAAACCGCCGCTTTACAAACTGGCCCTGTTTTTCAAAACGGCTAGCCGTAATATAATACGGCGAATTATACGATCCGGCTGCGACAGATATATCAGTGCAACGTGATATTGATCAAGACTACACGTTTGTACTTCTCTACTCTCAGGTAGTAGAGGAAGTTGTCCCATCTCAAATACAAATTTCAAAGACAATACTGATACTAAATAAATAATAAAACTTCACTAATGTCAGAAATATTTTCTACTAGATGTCCGCCCCGGCTTCGGCCGTGGTACATTATGTAGCACTCATCAGGATCCCGTACATATCAAACGGTGAAAGAATGACTGAAATCGGTTCATTAATTCCTGAGAATATCGCTTTCAAACAAAACACCTCTTCAGCTACCTGCTACGCCAACTTTCGGAAATTGGTCGTGCCAACTCAGATTTAGAAACAAATTTGATTAGCAAAGGGAGATGTTTAATCTGTGAGTAAAGGTGAGGTATGTATTCTGTGGCAAAGGTTTATATTCAATGACGCGATCTTAGACACATGCTATCATGTGTCATGCCAAAGCAAGAAACGTACGAAAAGTCTCAAAAAGGAATATTTTTTCCCGATTTTGTTACATTCTTGATTCATGCTCCGCTTCTATTAATAGTAGCGTTATGTTCTATAGCCTTCCTCAATAAATGGACTATCCAATAGAAAAATAATCTTTCAATTCGGACCAGTACTACCCGAGATCCTAGCGTTCAAACAAACAAACTCTTCAGCTTTATAATATTAGTATAGATAAGCCTGAAGTTTGTAGCTGTAACCGTACCTATTGTACCAATTATTTCGTCGACTGCGTCCATAAGCATTCCGGATAATGAAGGCATTATGCATCAGTATTGGCCTACTTTAGCCGTATGATGCTCTTGCTAATCCGATCAACCGCGGCGGACTAAAACAGATATGTGAGATACAAATTATTGCATACTTGTTACATAAGAGGTAGATAAAACAATGAGCTTTTCTGATATTCAGAATGCGAGTTCGAATTCCAATAAAATAGGTACCACTTGCTTGACTTTGCAACATCAAATTACATCTTTACTTCAAATTAGATAACAAAGCAGTTTATTGCGTCAGCGATGAAGACAGAATTAAGTCATATTGTGGGCTCTTAAAAGGCTCACAAATCCAAAATTCGCCATCATCAACAGCCCACTAAATGTTCCCACTGCTGTGACTCGGGGCCTTCTCTCACAAGGACAGAGTTAAGGACATAATCCACCACGCTGGTCCAGTGCGGGTTGGTTGACACCTGACTTCGAGATATTCTAGGTACATGTCGGTTTCGTCACGATGTTTTCCTTCGCCGTTTTAAGTTAGCGACATTACGCACATGACTTCGAAAAACAGTAGTGCGTGCGTGTGGGGTTTGAACCCGAGGTCTCCGGGTCGGCAGGCGCCGTTCTCCCGACTAGACCAGGCGTAACTATTAAAAAAAAGACAAAATCCGCTATGAAGAATGCAAACTACGGCGAATCGCTCTTACTCGTACCTAACGTCGACACAATTATAAAACATTAAACACAAACAAGAACGCGAAACGAACAAGGAGTATTAAAGCTAACTTTCGCATAATACACCCAAGAAGTACCCATACTCAAACAATTTACAGACATTCAGGCTGTATCTATCAGGACTCCCACTCTAGCAACACAAACCACAGAGTAACTATTGGTATTGATGAAAGTAAAGTCTAATCAGTTAGCTCACGTTTTCAAAACTTAAGCCGCATAAATGTACCTAAGCACAACATAGTGCAGTATAAAGTTCCCTACAGAGTATAAACTTCATGTAGGTATCCCTCACGTGTTACGTAGTCATGATATAAGGGCTGTGTTTGAGCTCTTCAAAGTTTCGTAATGTAATCAGATTATAACAGACAGGATAGGTATCACGTAACAGTCACGAGTATTATGTCATGTGTCTATATTCCTATGGAAGATTTTTGTAATTTAATTTGAATACAAAAATCTTCCATATCATGGTTGTTACACATATTAAATTAGGTGAAGGGGTAACTCGCGTGCGATATGGTCAGTCCACACCCGACGCGAGTTTCGGCCGCGTCGGGCGGCCTTTTTCAAAGAAGCCTTTTTTTGAAACTATTTGTGTTCTGTTACTTATCTATTTTAGTTCCACTAGAGAACACCAAAATACCACTCATTTAGTAGCCTCATTCCAACGTTTGGGACTATTTTATGGATAAAAGAGTTGCAATACTGATATCTCGACGACGATGCGATCTATGATGGAGCGCGCTAACCTACATATAAGAAACCGTTTCTTGGCTTTTATCAGGGAATATCCACGCAAACCGGTAACGGATTCCAAAGTTTAGTTGTTTTGTAAGAACAGAAGTGAAGTCAAATCTTTTCGTTAGTGTCTTTGGAAAATCAATCACGAATCGATGTTACTTCTTGGAGTAACGAGCAGTCTATTTATTAGACAAAAGATAATGTTTATTATATCCAGAAGATCAGCCGCACACTATCCAAAATGCATTCGTTATAAAAAAAAGGGGTTAGAGTCCTTTACAAGCACCCAGGGAGTCGCTCGAGTTGTCAGCGCGACAGACACATCTCAAAAAGTAGAAATCAGTTAGAATTGATTGTTTTTTAGAGTGTTTTCCCCATAAAACTTGGCCAAATTGGCATCGCACTAATTGATGGAAGTCTGAAAAGCCATTTTCAGACACTCGATCATATTTTCTCTCAGTGACTAGGTTTGTTGTCCACAGACATAGATATCTAACACTCCACAACGGCGCTATCATAAGTACCTATAGCTAAAAATACTGGGGCTCGACAGATTAGACGAGGAAGAGGAGATCAGTTAGCACAACGTGATTCAGACTCGTTCTTGAGGCATGCATTTCTTACAAACTATTGCCATACTTCACTTTGCTTATTACTATGCTACTACTACAATAAAATATGTCCTTAGTTTTACTTAGTCATAGATTTATTGTGATAAATGGTATCACAATAAAAGCTTTTAATATTTAGTAAGGCTTATAGTTCGGAATGCAACTAAGTTTTGTGAAATAAGGTCACAAGGTGAATTCGACACAAAAAGCCACAAACTTATCTGAAACATAGGCGAAATCCACCACTATGTATATTGTCATGAACTGTCAATCTTGATTTCGATAGTAGCGCCGTCATTAATGGGCAAAATGATTTTAGTACATGTTAATTGGAACAAGCAAGCGACCACGCTGCAAACTCACCTCGAAGACCAACAACTTCAATCAGAAGTTAATTAATTCGATCTATAGTTCATGGAGAGACGTTAGCTGCGCTGCCAGCGTCACGTGTCACGCGACGAAATCGTTTACAAGTAACGAGAGCACGCGACACGAATCATGAACACATCTACACACTCTACAGGGCATGTGACGTGTTCTGTCATGCTTTAGACATTACTAGTCCATAAAGCATGACTTAAATAATAGGAATGCTAGCTGACTACTGCAGACAACTACTACCTACTAGCAACTATTTAATTACATTTTGTCGTATATCTGTATTCGTGTGTTTTTAATTTTGTTTTTGGCACAATAAATGTTTTTTCATTTTCACAGTACTAACAATGACAGGGCTAATACTACAACCCATATAAGTACACAAATTGCGTATTATTCAGATAAGGACTTTTACGAGATGAGCACATCAGGCTTTTGATGTTGTATTGAGCATACTATTTGCACAGTACAGTGCTTCGCAGGATGTTGAATACAGAAAACTCTGGTTGGTTAATTTTATTTATGGTAAATTTATAAATGATCAGCCCGTTAAAACCTCAGAATATCTTTTCCTCAAAAGTTAAAACAGATTTTTTATCTTATCTTTAACAAATATTTCTACAAATATTGCTTTTTAATTTGACAACTATGTATGTGTTTGCTTACAAGTGCTAAAGAGCTCTTCTGACGTGTCATTGCACAGATGACCTGCCTGAAGTAAGTCTGAGCGTAATCGTGATGGCTCTTGAATAATACAAGCGGATATGTCTTAAACGCCGTATATGTATCGCTGGAGGATATTGATAATCATTCTCACAACTTTGACTAAACTAAGCTTATGTGTAACAGGTTCATTACTCCGGGACCTATTTCCACAAACGAGTCACTCTGGAAACATATGGAACCATAGTTCAGAGATAATATGTTCAAATTTTACAATGCAGACGCTCGAACTACGTATAAATAAATACTCGTTGTAACTGAGACCATGACAATTCCGGTTGGACTGAATAATGTTTGGGAAACTTCTTGTCACTCATTCCCAATGTCTTAAGACGAAAGTATTCAATCAGTACGATCCACCTGCCAGTACCCATGGTGCTGAACCGTGGACACTAGGCAGGGATAGTAAAAGTTGTGGTTCAAAATCTCTCAGCGAACTGTAGAAAGAGCTATGTTTCTCTATGTGATTCCATTCGGTATCAGGTAATCCATCAGAGTACATACCTAGAATACTAACATAGCTCAACTCTAAATTAGCAATCTGAATTTGATTTGAACTAGTCATATCTGAAGTAGAACCGACAATATGATTACTAAACGATTGTTTTAAAGACTTTGTCTCATAGAAAATGACGTCAAATTCCATTTAATCTCCACATTTCATTATAATTACGCAAAGCACTGAATATGTCTGTAACTACTTCTGAAAGAGTCGCACCAAAGTATCTTAGGTTTGAGAACACTGATGAGGCTTAAGTGAAGTTATTACCCTGATACATCTGAACTCAGATGAACCCCCCGTGCATTATTCTCTTGCTTTGTTATTCAGTACTCTGAATTTCAGTGACGTCTTATACAAGGCTACGCATAAAGGTCCTAGTTACACTCAATATAAAAATAACAGATGTCAATTAGGGACCGACCTTAGATAGCGACAACAATGAAACAATGTACTTATATATATATAAGATAAGAATACTCTCTATTAAAAGACACAAAAGAGGACAAAAATTGCAAAAGAAATAAAAGAATATTATAAACTAGACATTTTAATTGGTGCTTCTATCGCTTAGAGCGATTTCTTCCACGCACGAAGCACGGATAGAATTACTACACACAGTAACGCGGACCTAAATATACCTCATAAATAAATCAACAAATTATATAGCTAAAATTAAACTAAGCATAAACATAAAATATTGACCATGTACAATACACATAGGTACTAGTTTGAATATAAGTAGGTAATTAATATTACAAATTCAGTAGAGTCTGAAATACATTCTTATTGCTTGTTATTGTGTTTTTCAAATTGTGAATACCTGCTAAAATACTTGTTTAATCGTTGTAAATACGTACTACACACACACACACACACAAACAAACACACGGAGACATAGAACTAATGTTGCGCAAGGCAGGAACTGCCCTCTCGACGACGATCTCTGCAGGCAAAATTATTAACAACTGAGATATTTGTCCTAGCTCGTCTCTTTGGGTTTCGATACGTCATTTCTGCGAAACCCTGTATAAGGTGATCGGTATAGCATAGATCGTCTACGAGATCAAAGACATTTTAACCCATGGAATTGTTGTACCTAATATACTAATACGTGGCAAATTATTGTGCTATGTCAGACTTATAGACGGACTATGTTTCTGCAAAAAAGTCCATGACCTCGCAAAGATTATATAGTCTGTATATTTGTCATAATATAGGTACATAAATAGCAATAATAATAGTGGATGTGTTCTTAAAAGTTACGGCTGGTCTAGACGTTTCGGCTGGTCTAGTAAGTTACGCCTGATCTAGAAGTTACGGCTGGTCTAGTTGGGGAGAACGGCAACTGCCGATCTGGAGCCCCTGGTTAGAAGGAAAATATCGCGAGGAAAAGCGACACATGGATAGAATCTTTCGACATCATGCGTCATCCACCAACCTCATCTGGGCCCGCGTGGTGGATTATGGCCTTGGCTCTCTACTTGTGAGAGAAGGCGCACATTTTCCCACATTCCCACTGGGAATATATTTTAGTGGGATTACTAAATGCTAAGTGATAAGTAAGCTAGCAAGTAGAATAAATTTGTTCATAGTAGTACTAACAAAAATTACATTCTACATATACTGTTATTTCTGTGAGATATGATTTTTAGAGCTCTGTACATTGACCATAGTTTGTTTTTTTCTTCTTTTTGCAATAACAACAACAAAACTGATTTACTTAATTCTTCGAGCTTAGTCACAAAATATTTGAAAACCCGAAATGGGCGCAGTTCCTTCAGGAGACATGGTGAAAATCAAAATGATAGTACCTGATTAACATGTAAGTAGTTAATCAATTCTTCGTTTCGTTTCAATATTTTTCATTCGAAAGTATTTTGAGATTGTCCCTTCTAAATTCAGAAATCATAGGTTCCAATAGTTGGTATCACAGAAATCTAAATAATAATTATTATTTAGATTAGGTTGGAATATTATGGACAATATTCTATGACGTGCGCGGCCGTTCGAGTCCATACTAACTGCTAAGCATTCTGTTACATGCGCAGGGCACGTGTTTGACCTCAACACGTTATTGAAAATAAAATAAATGGATTTCAAATATGGATTCCACTGCTTTTCGAAGTTTATTTTCATTATGTAAGAAAATATTTTACATATTTCCGTTATAAACACAGCCATCTCCGTTGGAAAAGACCAGTATCAGGCATATTTAATATGTAACAGGTCACAATAATAACCGAATATCAAATTACGGCGAAATAAAAAAAATTGAAATAGGTAATTAAATTAACATGGAAACAAAATTTACTTAAATTTAGCGAATTTTTCGATTCACTCACACGACATATAAATTTGGTTGCATTTTTGGGTGTAGGTACTTTGATGTGCAACACAAACAATCATACCCATTCGTCAAAGTTTTGGTCTTCTCGTAACCATGGTCGCTGTGACGTCCTGAAGTTATAAAAAAAATTAGATCGCGATTGATTTCAAAATGAGTCCAAACTGCAAAAGTTTGAAAACGGTATCGATTTTCCACTCAGTCAGTCAACGAAAAATCAAAAATCTTACCAATTCTCAGTTATTCAAATCCATAGCTTAATAACTAAGGCCAATAAATAAAATTAGAGACAATTGAACTGATTTTGTTTAAAGGTTTCTGATAAATAATGTGTAGAAATTCATTACAAATTTCTAACCTTTTAGCCTTCTGAATTGAACAAAATCAAATAACAAATATTTGATTTTATAGAGTTCACATCAAGTAAGAATATGTTAATGAATTTATATTGATACAATGGTGATACCCGTGAAATGGGGGCGATGTATTGACATATCTCTAAAGCATTTATGTACCTCATCCAGTGAGGTCCATTACCTTGTCTTCGGCAGAAAGTCATAATATACCAAGTCAATGGTCTTTCTAAATTGTCACTAAAGAAATTACAATTTAATTATGTATTATTGCTTATTGACTCTTGAACCTCTCCTAAAGGTTTTCAGTGTCCATTGAACGAATCGGTATTTTGCTCCATATAATGTTGAAGGCGTTCTGTTCGAGAATCAGCTTTCAAATTGTGTATTAGGTATTACAAACTGTGCCTCACGTGTTTCACGTGTAATAGATGAAAAGCTTCTTTACTATCCAAACACAGTTGAATGTGTAAAAGAAATAGGAATTGAAAACGTTAAACGATATGCCAGAAAATTCGAATGAAGTAGGAAACTTCTTAGAACTTCTAAAAATGAAATGAGGATTTTAACGCTCTACACAGAATTAACAAAGTTCTTATTGACAGTTAGTGATGTTTTTTTAATTATACAAATCTAGTTAACTACCTATATGAATATACCTACTAGACCACTTTCTACTATTTCACTTTCTTTTATTATGAATAGCAAAGAACAACCAAAGTAACTAAACAAAAAAGAATACACTAACAGTCATTCATTTATCATCAATCATCAACAGCCCACTAAATGGCCCCACTGCTGGGACTCGGAATGACTTTTACTCTCGCAAGGAGAGTAAAAGTCATTTATGATGCCGTAAAATCTCTGATAAATAATATTTTTAATTGTCTATAATATCACTTTAGGTACCTAAATGTGCTCCAGTAAATTATATTCCTAATCTATTCTTCGACTTCTAGACGATGGTATAGGTATTTACTTAAATAATGTCTAATAAGTGTTGCAATCACACTATATTTAAGTACAGAGACATTTGCAAAAAATAATAGTATCTAATGCAAGAAGTAGTTTTATAAAAATCTACTCCTACTTTAACATTCAGTTCTAGCGAAGTCGAAAAGCATTTGTACATCGGTATCTAAAACATAGTTTCTGGTGAGCTGGTCGTTTAAAAAAAACAGTTTCAACAATAGGAATGCAAGAGATGAATAAACTACCAAGCTCGGCGCGGTGACCTTATTACGCCGGTGTGCATTACGTGACCGGTTGCATGGAGGGAAGGTTTTCTTCCCGCGCATGCGCCAACTACCCTTTATAAGCCCTCGAATCCGGCCGCCAGCCAACAGTTCGCAACATTCCCTGTGAAGCGACATTTACGCGATCAACGTAAACGACTACGCGACAAGCGGAAAAGTTTACATCAACCAAAATATTTTCTATTTCCTATCGAAACGCATCGTTTCGATCGGCACCTGTGCCAAACGAGTGTTTTGCTGCGAAGTAAAGTGATTTGCTGAACTTATGAAAAACAAACTTGGACTTAACTTTTTGGCGTGCGACAAGTTCGTCGGCGATCTGCCGGTGAACGAAGAAGGACATCAGAGCACGCTGAAATCGAAATCTCGTTGCGAGTCCGTCACGCCAAAGATCGTCGTGTGCCCGCCAATGGAAGAAATGAATGAACCGATTCAGAGTGCCCGCGGTGGTCGCCTCCTAAAGGCGCTTAGCCGACGGCTGTCTCGCCGAACCACGGACTCCGACTCTGTGGAGAGCACCAGCAGCAACGAAAGCATGGCCGGCGAGCAAGGCAGGTCCGACGACCGGTCTTCGTGTTCCGCCAGCGACTCCGGCAGCGACGGATCCGAGCGGAACCGCCGACATCGCTCCACAGTGTCACTACGACGCGTCTTCCAAAGCCTGAGCCTGTCTTCGCGATCCCAGTCCTGCTCACCAACGGAACGTTCCCGCCCTCCGAAGAAGCAACAGCAGCCGAAGCGAATCCTCCGCTCTCCTGTCACCTATACATATGTACGAGGCTTATCCGGCCTGCCTACTCAGAGGGTCCCTCGTCATGCAGTCTGCTGCCCCACCATGGGTCTCAACCGATAAAGGAATGCGCCTGGATTCCATTCCGAATACGGGCGGAGATCAAGACTGGTTAAGTTTTACGAGTAGAATAAAAAAACGCTAGAGAGACGAGTTCTCATCATATCAGTAGATTTTGCTGAGCGGAGGGCGAGAAGCCGTAACGAAGTCTTCAGCGAGGACCAAGATGGTGGCGAAGTAGTAAGCGCGGCCGTCAGCAACGTTTCGCGCGGCCTGCCCCGGGCTGTGACAAGATTTACCTATACATTATAAGGGACAATATATAAGACTGTGTAAATGATCGGGAGTTTGTTATTCGATCTGTTAAGTATTATTAGATGACACCACATTGACTTTTAGAACATTATCATAACTGATATGCACTCTAGACACGGAAATTTATTGTAGTGGTTTTGAACTTGTATCATGTTTGATTCACCTTAAATTCACCAGCGATATTATCGATTTTTTTATCTTAATACTACCTCTAAATATCTATGATAGGTACTTTATTTGTATGAAAATGTAAATCAGAATTGTAACATAACTGTACATCGATTTGTATCTTTTGTTACTCAAGCATAGTGCCTTTTCACGTTTTGAACTTAGTAGTATTAGTCAAACACGTATACTATTATAACAAAAAAGAACTGTATAACTTAAAGCCTATTTTGAAGCAGTTCTTTATGAGAAACAAGTACCTTCTTTACAGTGTAAATCACAGAGTACCTTTTTTCATCATCACTTATTGGAACGTTTCGAATTTGATATATCTACCTATACTTAGGACAAATTGTCTGTAATTTACGATTACCTTGTAAAATAATCAAGTTGGGAATGCTGTACCTAAGTATATAACTTACATACCTAGTATAAATATTGAATCCATTAATTTTAAGTCATTTTTAACTCTAAGTTTTTCGTAATAAACAAAAATAACAAATATTTTTCTCGTTTAAATTATCCTTTTATCTTTAAGACAACAATTACCATAAATTTAGTATAACTTCTATCATCTCAGTCAACGCTAGGAAATGTATGAAACAGGTGCTAGAACAGCGTCTGTAGCGGACGTTTAAGGGCTGCCTTACATTTTCCTTTGCTTCATACATTTGCAAATGTATACGCCATTTTACTAAAAAAAAAATGGTCGCCTTTATACTCAGCCATATTTTAGAATCAATTTACGAATTGATGAACGATGAACGACAAAAAATAAACAGGAACAAATTTTATCAACTCAGAGTTTTTAATAATTATTCGGCCATGTCAATAAATTCGTCGCAAATGCAAAATGCAAAATTAAATGCGTGCTTAAAAATACTGTAAAATCGACACAAAATAATGTCCAAAAACAAATACAAAAGAAATGATACGACCGAAAAACACCTACCCTCCAGCGTCAGTACTGATTTAAGCCAAATAATAATGGGCCAAGTGCCGAATCACACTTACGTAGACTTTGTAGATATCCTGTTTTTTCTTAAGGTATGTCCCCCAGTAATTTTTTGTCCATTTTCAGAGTTATCTACTTATTAGCCAAAACAAATATCAACTGGTGAAAAATATCCGGATCTGTGGTAGCATTGATTGTATCTAATAGCACCTTTCTCTCACAGATCCAGAGGCTCATTATTTTCTAGTTTAATGTAAAATAAAATTGTTATAAGGAACTCTGTAATACATTTCCAAATAAACAAATGATTTAAAAAAAACTGGTGAAAAATACATAAAATTTCTAAAATTTTTTGGCTTCAAAATGGCAGTCTGGTAAGAAATACTCAAAGTCATTTGCTCAGGGTATGGCCTAAAACAAGAAAGACAAATTTTAAAAAGTTGGTCAACTATTACCTACTCTTAATAAATGTAATAACTGCAGATATCATTATAGTTTTACATTGATTTCAGTAGAGATACAATTTCAGTAATATATATTTATTTACTTACACAGAAACACACACTTAGCTTACAAAACAAAAACACCTATTCGAATAGATTTTCGGTCAAAGGTAAAATTTAACCAAGCTAGATCAATTTATCGCCCTCTAAACCCTCGGCATTCTAAATTAAAATGAAATGCATTCATTACAGTAGTAGTGGTCCAGTAAATTTTGACATCCCAGGGTACCAAAATACACAAAACCAAGATAAAAATTACTCGGGGTCAAAAGTCACGAAAGTTTTACTAAACGGCAAAATTTATCAAAATATTGTAAAGACAAAAATGTAAGATCAGATTATCCATAATACAAGTAGGTATGTAATTATCATCAAGTAATTTTTAGGTAGGTACATATTGAAAACTGCAAAGATTGAGAGGTGATCTAACGATCAAAAGCGCCTCAGTAGTAATCACCATCATTACACACTATAATAATAATATAATTATGCCATAATCTACTACTATCTGTCATTTTAGCAGATTATGGCACAAATGTCTAATGTTTATGATTACCGCTGAGGCGCTTTTGATCTTCTGGTCTTAATACAGCCAAAGACGGTAATCATCAATACACATGTGTATCATACGGCATTTTTACAACACACTTGTGGATAAAATAATAATTTAATAAAACATTTCAATAATGAAAACGAACTGTTAAAAATGTTTCGCGTGTTAAAATAAAAAATGCGCGCGCAATTAACAATAACTACCAGGGATAACAATAACTAAAAATTGGGATTTTTCGTACTGCAAATAGCGTTTTAGCCACGTTCAAAAAGTGGATTTTAAAGTTTTCTTTATTACGAAGAAAATAAAAGTTAATATATGAGTGAAACTTTAGTGTTTAAACTTTAAACACGTAGGTACAACTTGAATTTATCTATTATATAAAGTCAGCAGGCTATTGAACACGATCTTTTTTGTATCGAATTTTTTTTAGCCACAAATCAACTCAACCAATAAAAAAACTATAACTCACTGATGAAAAAGTCACAGTTTGATTGTAGGTGTCATTATTTGCCTGATTGCGGTGAAATTAGAGCCACTTTATAAGCAAGTGTGTCGAAAAATATTTTTTCACAGCCTCCTTCAATGTGCTAAGTGCTAAGGACTTGACTAGCCCTTTCATTTGATACCCTACTAGATATACATATGATATTTCATATGATCTACATAGTAGAATACGAGACACTACGACGAATTTCAAATCCATAAAACGTTTCACCTACGTTCTACGTCGTAGCTATTGAAATAAAGTTACCTAAGTACTTGTCTGAAGCCGTCCGTCACTTGCAATCACACACCTCCGCCCACACTGCAAAACACACGTGACGAGAACCTAGTACTGAAAAGTTTACTATTAATTAATAGAAAATGTGACATTCACGAGGAACACTATACAAGAACATACTCGTAGATACAGGATTACGCAGAAAAGGGGCTTAACGGCTAACAAAAGGCTGTAGAAATTCTGATGTGCTTAGTTCTCAAAAAATTAAAAACCCGTTTTGACATTGGAAAAATATGCTTGAACGACTACTACTTAACTGTGAATGAAACTAAATAAACAATAAAAAACTTAATTTGTTTTTAAAATAATACATGTTTTCGGGGCGTTAAGTCTAAATGTTTGGTCTGGAATATTACATAGGATACTTTTTATCACGGGTGAAACACGAGAACGGCAACTGTGCGGGTAAAACCGATTGGCCATCATCATTATCATCCTCCTTGGCCCGTGGTCGTACACTATAAGCCTTTTCAATATTGCGCCACCAATCCGGTCCTCGGCTCTCCGCATCCATTCGCTTCCCGTCACTCTCTTCAGATCATCGGTCCACCGAGCGGAAGGCCGCCCCAAGAGGTGTCTTGAACGTGGTGTCCACTCCAGAACCCGTCTTTCCCAACGTCCATTGACTCTGCGACTTATGTGACCCGCTCACTGCCACTTCAGCTTGCTTATGCGAGCTTATTAAAGCTATATTAAATTATATAACGGGACACTCACGTATATACGGTCGGTCAATCCGACTCGAGTTTCGGCCGCGTCCGGCGGCCTTTTTCAAGGAGAGTGCACGCGCGCGACGGTTGCCCGGGCATATGTGTAACAACCACGTTAATTTTAATACTTATTAAAGCTATTAAGAAGAAAGGCTAATGAAGATTCTAAGCGACAAAATCATCAAATAAAAATATCTTACTATCCTACTAATATTATAGAGGTAAATGCGAAAGTTTGTATGTTTGTGATATGTTTAGATGTTTTTTACCTCATCACGTTGTAAGTACTAAACGGGGCAATATGAAATTTGAGCTTAGATAGATGAGAGTCTGGAACAGTAGTACATAAACTAGTTTAAATTAAAAAAAAAAACGAACATATCAGACTTATTCAGCTAGTGGGGCGGAGTCACCAGTTGATTATATTTTTTGTTACTCTTAAAATTGAAGCTAGGGCTAATGCCCCTCCGCTGGAAATATCTTTTTTATATGCACGAAAATGCCTGCTTGAAAGATGTGTTCACAGGGTAGGGGCAAATAATGAAGTTCCTTAAAGAACTGCACACAAACATAGTGTGGACAGTTCCCCCAGGCCAAGATGCCAAAAATGTACCACTAAGCCTAGAAGGACGACGTGTTACCATCACAGACAACAAAATGGTCAAGGAGATCGAAAGTGCTGATGTCCTGACGCTATATCCCTAAGTATAAAGAGGTTTGCTTCAACATAGGTACCCAACCTACTTGCAGGAAAATGAAAGCTTAAATGATTATGTTGCTTCTAATGAGTACAACTATTCCATGTAGCCCTGTGTATGGCCTCAGACGTCTCTCACAAACGCATCGGGAAATATAATTTTCCATGATGACACAATTTGAAAAAGAAACAAATCAATGAGTCACGGTTTTTCAAAACCTATAATACAATGGTAGATTTTTAAATACAAGGATAGGTATTGTTAAAAAATATATATTATGTTCTTGATAACCAAAATAGAAGTTTTATGTAGTAAGTAATGTAAATTTGTGTAAGAATACACATGTGTAAAATTTAAACATTATTTTAACAGTTTATAACCTACCGCCAAGCAGTAATGTTAAAACATTACTGTATTCTGGTTTGAAGGGCAATGTTTCCAGAGAAATTACAGGGCGTAGAGATATGTAGGTATATCATCTTAGATCTCTGGGTGATGAGCGCAGTGCAGTGCTAGGTACTCTTCATGTTCCCAATAGCTGCGTGTTACTGTGCCGTAATGTGGCAGGTATGTTAATTACCATCAGGCACATGTCTTGCTCGTCTCGTCACTCTTTATTTCTATACAAAAAAAGTATTAGCATATAAACTACACTACACAACATATCTAACCTAACTATTTACACTCATAAGTTCATAAGCAACTTATAGAATGATGGGCTGATAGGACGAGCAGGACAAACATGTAGCTGATGGCAACTTACCATAACAGCACAGTGTCATGCAGCTATTGGAACATGAAGAGCTCAAATCATTACATAGTCAATTACTGCACCGCGTTCATCACCAAGAGATAGCATTTTCCTTCAAACTGAAACACAGTGATTTTTGCACATTACTGCTTGGCGATGGAATAACTGGCAAACTTCCCCAGGTGGACTCTGGAAAGAGTTTCGCCATTACTACGTTAATAATAATAATAAGGCAAATAACTTCAATTCCTTCTTAAGTAAGCTCTGATTAGCAATACAGGAAAAAGTCGCTCTAGATACGTAACAAGATTTATAGCTTATAAGCCTATATCGTAGCCTAACTTTGACCTAAATTGATTTCAGTAAGTGCCTGCCTAAGTGTTCGCTTCAATAGAGCTTGGGGGTATTTTAAATTTACTTGAGGAGTCGACTGAAACATAAAATAAACCGTCAATAAAATCTGGTTGACTAATTCCTCTACGATTTTATTGCGTAGGTACTTTTTGGAGCGTGTATTATTAGTTAAAACGGTTTTATTGGACTCCAAGTAATACAAAACAGTTTTTAATTTTTTTTTATGTAAAGTTTGATTACTATAATAGTGTCACAGCCAATTAGCTTAATGAGCCATTTAATTTACAACCTACCAGGTTTACTAAACAGGATCGTCATATTGGCCGTATCGCTAAAGGACTTGCAATGATGCTGGAGAGTCTAGGTATCTCGTTTCAAAACGAGTACAACGAGCTCCGGATGAAATTGGGCAAAACCAAAGTCCGGAGCACCGAATTCTTTGTTCTGGTACCGATTGCAACAATTTAATCATTCTGGATCTGGATCTGTCTTATGTGAACTAGGTAGAAATAGCATCGAAAGAAAAGAGTCTATCAGAAGAGTTCAGCTGGGCTACGCAGCATTTGGGAAACTTCTAGGAGTCTCCTCGTCATCCATCCCACAGGGTCTTAAGACGAAGGTATAGATATAGTGGACGGGTTTTCCTTTTCTGAACTTAGCAATTGGTACAGGCGAGAATAGAACTCCAGTCTCATGACAATAAAACGGATGATCCAACGACTACGTCACTACGGTTTTTATACCTATTAGATTTAAGTTATAGTTATACAAAATACTTTAATTAAACTAAGGGTAATACTATTATCCTTTCGAAACTACCTTAAAACAGTTTAAATAGCTGCATTGCAGTGTCCGATAATATATTTATAGGGCAGCAGCGGCTCGAGGTCAAGACAGGTTTATTTAAACCGCGGTTGGGCTGGGGTCGATGACCGGATGCACCTATCGATCTAAACTACAGACTGCTTCCGGCGACACTATTTCTAAGCGCGAAATTCATAAAAAGATTGTCAGTTCCCTCCATTTCTGATTGATATTTTTGGAAAACATAATTGGGATGAGCGATGAGATGATATTCATATATTGAAAAAGAAGAGGGAAGCTACCTGCCGACAAAGAGCTTATCTTACATATACTTTATAGCAAGAAAACGATTATTGTTGTCGGAATTTATATTCAGTATTTATGTACGTTATTTTCAGCATATCATCTTAGTAATTTATATTTAAAAACTCAGTGCCATGATGTTTGTTCCTAGTGTACTCTTTACCAAGTTAACCCATAATCACGAAAGTTGGTATTTATGTCTAATTTGGTCCAACTTGAGAAATAGGACTGTTTTTAGGGGCAGAATAAAACTATTATTTTTTCCCCCTATAAATATATTTGAGTCAATACATAATTTTGATACATTGTCCTTTAATATTTTAAGAATTTTTAAAAATAACCCCGACTATTAACCGACGCGACGGTTTTAGCATTGCCAGAAGAGTGCTAAAAATGTTTGCAGAAAATATATAAAAAGGTTTTAGCAATTTGAAATTTTAATTGGGTAGTATGACAAAAAACTAGGGGATTATCGAAAAGTCAGATCATTTTATTGGGGTTTTTTACCTGCCAGATGATCTAAATCGTCCCTACTCACCAGCCAAGTCTGCACCTCTGTGTTCGGTTATAATTGGAGAAGCATCGATAAGCGTGGCAAAAGGCTCATAGGCAACATTCTAGGGCGAAAAGACTTCAAGTCTTGAATATCGCCGCAAAATTGCTAGCGTATCGGCTTTTTAACAGAAACACTTCGGAGAATGTGCAACTGATCTGCATGATTTAATACCACCTTGCCCTTTTTTCTATCGTACTTCTCGTAACTCGAAGAAGCGGCACCGTTTCAAGGTGGATATTCCGAAGACACGGACGAAGAGGTTTAACTCTACGTTTGTGATAAGAACGTCTAGGCTGTGGAATGAGTTGCCTGAGTGTGTTTTCCCGATAGTTATAATCTTGGTGTTTTCAAATCGAGAGTGAATCGGTTTCTTCTAGGTAAACACGCTCCATCGTAGACCGCATCGTTGCTTAACATCAGGCGAGATAGCGGTCATGTGTAAACCTATAAAAGTTTTAAAAAAAAAGACATGTGATAAGTTTTCAGCTTGCCTCAAATACCTATTCAAAAATTGGCGCCAGCTTTCGGAATAGAGAGCTTCTGAGCTCAAATCACTGTATCATACTGCAATGGGCCCGCAACCTGGAGTCATGATTATTTCATCAAATTGAAATACTATGTAACATTAACTCATTGCTGCTTGGCGGACGAATAACGAATAGCCCAGGATCCCTGGTACAATTTTTGCAACTGATTACTATCAAGCTATTATTACGTATGCTTTGGCAGATTATACAGAAAACCGAGGAGTATAATCGGCCACTATGTATAGCGTATGTGGACAATGAGAAAGCATTCGATTCCATCGACACCTGGGCAGTGCTTCAGTCTCTCCAGCGATGCCGCATCGATTATCGCTATATCGAAGTATTGAAGTGTAATTACAGCAAAGCTACTACGTCTGACCGATTACAGGACCAGTGCACAAAACATATCCAGCTACAGAAAGGCGTGAGACAGGGAGATGCTATATCTTCGAAACGGTTCACTGCCGCGCTGGGAGATGTTTTGAAGCGACTGAATTTATTTTACTTAAACTTTTTTTTACTTGTAAAAACAAATCACAGTTTTTACTCGTGATAATTGAGTACAGTGTTGGAAATATGGCGGTATTGTTCTACTATCTAAGTATTTTCTCTTTTGCTTTTTGAAAAGACATGTGCTTATACATAATCTATAATATATTGCAAAAGGCAGAAAAAACTCGGGATATTTTGAATTTTAAGACTAGTAGGCTCATATCAGATTTGACTGGGCAGGGAGAGAAAAACGAGTAGTGAAGGTGAGTGTTGATGTAGGTACGTCACAAAGCGGCCCCTTACACCTACGCCCGAGCCACAAGTCTCGGGATCTACTCCGGGTTTTCTCTCTGTGTCACACGATGGACCCGGCACCCGCACGGTGAATCCATGGAATGCTAAGAAAATCATCTCTAAGCTACAATATTGAGCATCAAAAGTCAATTATATTCCACTAACAACTTTTTGATTATAGTCCAGTGCGGAACCATTTGCTAAATTTACTCTGTATGTTCTACCTAATCCATTAGAACTACCTACATATATTGTATATATAAAATAATTTATGTATGCCGTAACTCTCGTAAATTGTCATTCTCGTGTTGGATGAACATCGAAAACGCTTAGCATAATCCAACAATACACATGTTATTGAATAGGTTCATCGACCGAGCCGACATTATGATTCTGTATCCATTGAACTTCTTTTATCTATTTGTCAAAATTAGCATTTGTACATAATATGTATTACACATTTACATTTAAACTGATAACCGAACTCATTACTACGACTACGAATTCTAGAATCGATTTCGAAATTAGTCTACATTTTTCATTAGCCATTTTCGTTAATTACAGTGTACTTACTGTGGAAAATTTTTAGTACAAACCCACAACATTTCAATACTATTTCATGCCCCATGCTCAATGGTACTATGTGATACGGACACAATTACTGGCTGTTTTTTGAACGCGGAGGAAGGAGGAGGAGAACGAGGAGGAAATACATTTACGCATACCTTCATACATTAGCATTTGGCATACCGCCCAGGGAGACGATCGGGTTATGTTGGAGTTAACACGGATGCACAAACATGGAGTCCAAACCAACTAAAACCATGACGATTTGTAAATTTTCCGCGATTATTTCAAGAAATGTACAAATCCCTTGTAATTGTCTTAACATCAATTAAATACCTCTTTAGTTTTTACCAGACTGAAAGAAGGGTTATTTTTTTCGCACGTATCTTGTTCGAGTAAGTTTATATATTTATTTATTCCCGCGTATCTTTCAAACAGCTGGATCGATACTGACTATTAAGATATCGTTAGATTTGTTTCAATCACCCAAGTGTCCTTAGATAGTATATTGGATTACATAATGTCTTATTACCCGACTGAAAGAAGGGTTGTGTTTTTCGCGCGCATCTTGTATGTTTATACTTACATTTATTTATTCCCACAAATCTTCAAACTGTTGGATGGATTTTGACAATTAAGGTATTGTTAGATTCGTCTTAATCACCCAGACATCCTTAGATAGTATATTGTATTACACAATGTGTTTTTGGATATTGTTTTTTGCAGTCGGATGTTTTTTAAGTAAAGTTACTTTTATCTATTGATTTTTGCAGTCAGGTTTTTTAAATTAAAGCTTTTATCTGTTGATTTTTGCAGTCAGGTTTTTTAAATTAAAGTTATTATTATTGGTATTTATGGGAATCACAAAACAAGTTTAACATAATCTTTAGTTGTATTTCAGTAGGTAATATTTCGCTATGCTGTACTGTGATTCGTTACAGTTGATCAAAAACGTTGGCAACACTGAAACGCATTTATAATGAAGGTGACACGAGGAACTTACATGCATATGTAAATCGTTTTGATTATGTAAAACCTGTGTTCACCCGTGCGTGAATAGCTTTGACTTTGCTCAGTTCTAAAATTAAACTATTTTGCAACTTGTGCTAAATACAAGATTAATCTCGATAATTCTGATTGGCGATAAATTGAACTAGGAGTATGAATGGTGTAAAACACTTTTTCATTAATACGGAAATGACTTTCATTATTTGTTAAAGGACTTTTCTGGTTCTATATGCAAATAATCAAAATGATCATCCACTAGAAACTTGCACTTTGATACGTTCTTGTCGAGTCCGAGGTGCCATTCGTGCCTCTGCCAGTTCTCAAAAATGATCGTGCTTTGTTCTACTGGGACCGACCTATCATCATGGATAAGACTATTGTTGCCAACAAGCCTGATATCATGTTGGCAGACCGGTCTCAGCGTCGGGCTGTGATCGTCGATATCACCACCACATGACGAGAAGGACAAGCTCAGCAAGTAGGTACCTTAACTTGGTTCATGAGGTTACCGCCATGTGGGATGTTGATTCGACGATCATAGTCCCAATAGTCATGTTGGCAAACGGTCTTATAGCGAAAAGTCTCGACAAACATCTCTAGAGACTTTCGCTAGACGGTTGGATCAACGGTCAGATACAGAAGGCGGTCATCCTCGACACAGCGCGCATCGTCAGGAGGTTCCGCACCATGCAGCCCTAACCACCTGTAGCTTGGGCCCTGCCCGGCTGCTCGGCACCCTAGTTTTAAAGTTTTTTATATTGTGTATATTTAATAAAAATAAATGACCGCATAATAAGCATTATAACATAGTGCTTATATCATTTAATACACAAAATTGTGGTAATAAGCTCCAACAGCAAGAAAAAGTAAACTGCTAAGTAACTACAAATATTAAAACCAATTTATAGATGACCTTATAATTGTGGAGCCCATGGGGCACCTATGATGCTTGGAAGAGTTTTAAACAAGCGTCCTAAAACTACCTAAAAAGTGTCGAAATAAAATCTATAACATAGACTATTAGATACCTATTAGATTTCAGAAAAGACGAATGCTATCACAAAGTATCTGACAATCTCAGTTTAGTTAATTATAATTAGTTAAGAGATCTGAATAAAGGCTATATAATATTTTTGGTAGGTAAATATGAATAGAATAGTATATAAAAAAATATAAGATAGGAAATCCCAACTTTCGGGCTTTCCTTATCTATACTCTATACTAATATTATAAAGCTGAAGAGTTTGTTTGTTTGTTTGAACGCTAGGATCTCGGGAAGTGCTGGTCTGAATTGAAAGATTATTTTTCTATTGGATAGTCCATTTATCGAGGAAGGCTATAAGCTATAGAAAATAACGCTACTATTAACAGAAGCGGAGCATGAATCAAGAATGTAACAAAATCGGGAAAAAATATTCCTTTTTGAGTGTATTCGTACGTTTCGTGCTTTGACATGACACATGACGTGTCTAAGATTGCGTCATTGAATATCACAGATTACATACCTCTTGAATATAAAACCTTTTTGCTAATCTCTGAGTTGGTACGACCAATTTCCGACAGGTGGCGTAGCAGGTAGCTGAAGAGGTGTTTTGTTTGAAAGCGAAATTCTCAGGAGTGACTGAACCGATTTCTAAAATTTTTTCACCGTTGGATATGTGTGGGATCTCGATGAGTGCTATATATGTTCCACGGGCGAAGCCGGGGCGGGCATCTAGTTCTAAATAAGTCACTTACAGACACTTGTTCCAAAACGAGATATCCTCTGTTATGTTGCCTTTCTAATGTTACCTATTTCTAAGAAACATCTAAGGATGTTGATACGGACGTAAGTATTAACTATCTCAGGCACGTGTAGCTCTATCCCAAACGTCTGTAAAAATAGCACTACTTATACCAATATTACCTCAATTTTCGATGTTTATAAGACCTTTATTATACATAGGGTTACGCAGCAAATGAATGAGCAAAGCCGAAAGTGTCAAATTCTACTCATCGCTGTTTAACCATCATAATTATATCCTGAAAAACTGACTCGCATTATGGGACCGGAAGTTTATAACACTCTTCCTGAAATGGTTAAATCAGCACCGCGTTCGTATAGCTTCAAAAACCGATTAAAAAGCTGGCTTATCGATCAAACATTTTATAGTAATAGCGAGTTTTTAAAAAGTGATGGCAAACTCACAATAAAATTGTAAAAAATTGACAATTTACACATCAATTTTAGAAAAAAAACAAAATAAGAGCAAACAAAGAGTAGACATTTTTAAAGTTTAAATTGAACATTCTATTGTACTATTGTATTTATCAATAAAGAACTTTGGCTTAACTTTGACTTTATGATTTACCGTCATCTCGCCTGAGGTTAAGCGACCATGCTTTCTATGACAGATCGCATTCACCTAGAAGAAGCTGTTTCACACTCTACTTAAAGAATACAAAATTGTATCTATTCATCGGAAAAAGCCCACTCTTACAAACCAGTCCACAGTCCAGCTGTTCTTATGGCGAAAGTGGCATCATAACTCTTCAACGTCAACTATGAAACGGTGTTGCTTTTTCAAGATACTAGCAGTTCAATAAAAAACGTGTGCATATCTGCTACACATTATCCGACATGTACCCATGAATAATCTGATAAAAGCTTTGTAGCGACATACTTACAAAACTTTTCTTCGCGATGTTAGTTATCCATAATGATGAGAAGAATGGAACCCTATCACCCGAGTATAGGTTCTCTGGATAGCCTGGATTATGTTACATATGTTAGAATATACTGGTTTTCGTTTGAAAGTAGGCATCAATACACCGCCTACTATTAAGTAAATAGCAAAATTCAGGCTACGAACGCAGATAACAGCAATAGACAGGAAAATTTATTTTGAGTAAATAAATGAAGTTGAAGAAATATTGCGTGTTGTTAGGATTCGAAAACATTCTGGTGTTGCTGATGCTGTTTTTTTCTTCAAAATAAATTTAATTAGTCTTCAAGAAAATAAAAGGCTCTTTTGACATTTGAGAAATATAAATTCCAATATATTAGTTTAATGCGCCAAAATTGTATATATTATTTAAAAATACACTTTGTGTAATTAATTATAATATTACTGTTTCTTTCAGTTTCGTTAAAAGTTATATGATAGGGTCTTTCTGAAATATATATACCGGGATTTTACATTTTGAGTTCTATTACATACTAGCGTTCCGCCCTGGATTCGCCCATGGTATATACAATACCTGTATAACATATATAATAGCTCTTAGGGATTACACACATATCCAACGATGAAAGAATTCTTGAAATCGGTCCAGTAGTTCTTGAGATTATCACGTCCAAACAAAAAACCTCTACAGCTTTATAATATTACGGGTATAACATAATATATTTTCACTGCATTCGTACAATGTAGAGGTACATTGTACACACTGTCTTAATTTGAAAAATTAATTCAAGAAAATCCTTTTATATACTTATAGTTTAATACCCACTGCAATAAAACAACAACTAAATATACTGCCATTTTCGTTGTACGTTCAGCTATACTAAAGAATGCGCTACCTGAGTTTTTCCGGCATTACGGACAATATTTTTGTCTTCAAGTTCAGAAGTATATCAGTTATCTCTATGTAAATCCACTCATCGTAGCCTGTATCTTTGCTTAACATCGGGCGAGACGGCGGTCAAGCCAAAAAGTTATTGAAAATATCATTATAGGCTGGCCAGAATACTTGAGTTTTCAAATTTATTTTGTACTGCTCGTAAACCTAACTTAGAATACATAATTTATCAACACATACAACTGAAAAAGTTCTGAATATTTCATGATTTAAATTACAAAAAAACCTCGTAGTTTATCCTTTAAACTATTCTCTCAAATTTTTTATCGGAATTACTATTGTATAAAAGAAATTATTAGAAATTATATTTTAAAACAAACCAATAAATTTTTGGCTACTACGCAAGCTGTCCGTATCCCTTTCCAAATAAATTTCTGGCCCATTATACACCACACCGTATCGCAGGCCGTGACATAATCAGCGTCACACATTGTTTAGACTACAGCAATCAATGCACAACGACGTCCTCGGCGGACGCTTGTTTATCTAAATTTAGAATTGGTCCGTGAAATGTTACTGTACCGCCTGCGCTTGACGGTCTATATTGAGAGTGAAGGCTGCAGGGAGGTTCCATTGCCGTACGGATGGCCCCGGCGCACACAGATCCACCGCCTATACTCACATCTACACCTGTACGCAAGCTAACTTCCATTGAAAACACAATCGCACTCCTGAGCGCAGATTTTGCTGTTTCCCCTACGCGCAACAACGCCTCTTCCGCGCAACATATCAGCAGGGGTGTACTGCCTACGTCACTCGGTCGTATTTTGGGTTAGTAGGTCACAAGAAAGGACTGCAGCGGTAGTGCGATGCGGGGGGATAATTTTTAAAGCCGTTGTGACGTCACTGTGCGAGCCTTGGGCCCCGCCGCGCCCCTCGCCTGAATGATGAATGAATAGATCGATTGGTACAACCACCAACTAGGTCGTACGACATGCATGCCTGCACAATTGCACACATATTATTATTTAAAATATTTTCTGGGTCAACTACTTAGGTATATTTTAAGACTAGATTTTCCATCAAGTTTCAAGAAATTATGCTCATTTATAGTGCTTGATAAAGAGTTAAGTTTATTAATTGGAATTAAATAACTCGGACATTCATAAAACTTACTATGTACCACGTGTCATCCACCAATCCACACTGGGCCAGCGTGGTGAATTATGGCCTTGACTCTCTCCTTTCGAGAGAAGGCCCCGAGTACCAGCAGTGGGAATATTTAGTAGGTTGTTTATGTATGTATAGAAATAATTTAGCCATCGCTCATTGACGTGAAGTTCTGTGTCACTTTGTCATTCATTTCGATTGATCCGTACATCCCTACTAAATGCGTGAATAACTCTGTCTGTATGTTTGTTACCCTTCTTACCAAAACCAGTACGAGGTACGAGTATTCTAAGTCTGAGAAAGGAATTAAACTGCTTTTTAATATGAAAATAGGACATTTATCACATACTATTACTTTATGATTTTCACATAATTACGACATATTTTATGAATCTTGACATTAATAATTTGAAATCACGTTGATATACATTTGTGTTATAAATAGTGATATTAAATGATAAAATAATATTCTGATATTCAAAGTAGATAGAAATTTTGGCCTTGAAATAAAATGTACGGGCAAACTGAAAGCCACTGCTTACTTTGCAACTAGTAATATAATATGTAGTATATGACAAAACAAATGTTTTCAGGGGCAGCTGATGTATTATAAAAATATTTAATTAACGTTAGATATTAAATCAAACAATTTCTGCCTCCCAACAAGACCAAAAACGGTGCATTAGGGCCTTAACTCTCTCCTTGCGAGAGAAGTCCCAACAGTGGGACAATTTAGAAGGTTTCCTAGGGCTTATGCTAACAATACCAAAATAAATTAGCCTATAACACTACTCTATGCAGCTGACCTTTGTATATAGTCGAGTATAAAATTTCTATCTACTTTTCAACAAGTGGTAGGTTAAATCCGTCTGATCCCTCCGTGACCTGTTTTCAGACGCACTACGCAAGGATGAGCTTTTACGGCGGCCTTCAGTCCAAGCTTCTGGAAAATTCCCTACTTGATACAATTGCGGTACACACTGCAAGAGAACGGAAAGATTATTTCAACTTCCTTTCTAACTATAGAAATTCCACGAAAGGAATAAATATCAGTCGCAGTAGCTACGAGTAGGTATATTGATTTGGAGTAACAAGGTTTTCAAAAAACTCTGTTTGTTTTATGAAAATACTTAGCGGTTTATTTTTTCATGAAACTGGTAGTCGACAAGTGATCGAAATTTGACTTTAAAGCAATATTATTTACTTATTTAATATTTATTGCACAGTAACAAAAATAATATAAATGATGTCAACGTGATGTGACAACGTCTAATATGTAAATTTATTAATTTTAGAGAAATTAAATACAAATCTCAATAGTTTTACTCTAAATACAATCAACAATTGTGTTCTAAGTGCTAATACACCTGTGGAACAATAAAGTTCTTAGTTTCCTCGCTATTGTATGGGAAAATATCGTCTAATGAAATTACGTTGTGACGGCGGTTTGTTTACAACTTCATAACCGTACATTTATGTGATCAATTAATCATTTTATCTCCTGATTGGCCTTATTTTGGTTTTCGTTGTTGTTGTTCGCATGATATTTGCCGTGCCAAGCTCCTTTTGCACGCCAGGTGGAGGTAGCAGTTTATATTTATAATATAGTGGCTATATTCTGGAAAATTATTGGATAATTCTATCGGAAGCTACTGTAGCCCCTCAGACAGCTGTGCGACAACTCAATTAAACTAATTATTCATTGATACACCAGCCAGAGAGTACCTGCCGTTGTGAAAGAAATATACTAGCTTACTATTGAACAATGTTAAGTTGTAAAGGATGTCTGTCTGTTATTTCTTCGGATCATTTTTTAACATGCAGCAACTGTAATGGTTGTTTTCATAATGGATGTCTTAATATGTCTGATAATCGATTTTTTGCACTGTCATGTGAATACAAGTCAAGCTGGGTCTGCCCCGAATGTGTTAGCAATGTAACGCAGCGCAAAAAAGGCACCAAGACTCCGGTCAGACGGCACCAGATACCTGTGAATAACGATTCTGTGGACATGTCCTTTGATATTCAGGATTGCGGATTTACTAGTAGATCTAATGTACTTGCTTCTGGTGTTGACTCCTATGGCTGTCAGGGAAGTGTAACAATGGAAAAGATCGCTGCCTTGTTTGACCAAAAGTTGAAAGCTACAGTGTCAACCCTGATGAATGATTTTCGATCAGTCTTGAAAGAAGAGGTTAAGGGCTTAGTTCGATCGGAGATGCATGCTGTGGTTAAAGAGCTCAAGAATGATCTTAACAGTGCCACTGATTTCTTTAGTGCTGAACAGGAAGAAATGAAATCGCGAATTGCTGATAAGGATGCCATCATAAAGATCTTGGAAGCTGATACTGAACGACTCCATAATGACCTTCAGAATATAACAAGCCGCTTAACTACAATTTAAAAAAAGCACCCGCAGTTATAATATCGAAATACAAGCTGTTCCAGAACACCGTAATGAAAATGTTATACAATTATTTAAGAAAATGTGTGAAGTAGTGAACTATCCTATTGAAGAAGCCCGTGTCCACGCATGTCGCCGTGTGGCAAAAATGGACCCTGATTCCAAACGGTCTAGAAATATTCTTGTGACGCTGGCTTCTCCTCGACTAAAGGACTCACTTCTCTCCGCAGTACAAAGGTTCAATAAAGGACATCCGAAAGACCCATTAAGTTCCAAACACATTGGCATCGGTGGCGAATCCAGTAAAATATATGTAGTAGAACACCTTTCACCTGAATGTAAACAGTTGCATGCAGCTGCCAGGAAGTTTGCACGAGACAAAAATTATAAATATGTCTGGGCTAAATACAACAGGGTATATTTACGTAAAGACGACAACAGTGGTAGTGTTTTTATCAGAAACCGTGACAGTCTGGATAAGCTTGCCTTCGCGTAGCTTCACTTTTTTATACTAAATTAAATTGCTGTATTCTTTAAATGAAAACTCCATTAGACACTAATATGTTGATTTTTTTATCAAAATGTAAATAGAATTCGTTCCAAAATTTCAGATATCTATGTTAACGCACTAATTCATGATTATGATATGATATGTCTTACGGAAACCAACCTCAACAGCAGCGTTTATGACGCTGAACTATTGGATGCCCGTTATGATATTTATCGACGGGATCGGTGCAGTACAAACGTTACTAAAGACGAAGGTGGCGGCGTCTTAATTGCTGTTAAGAAAGGTGTGGAGGTTGTGCGCCAGATGTCTTGGGAAACTAACATAGAAGACCTCTGGCTGACTCTCACGCCGGGTCAAAATAGTACAAGAAAATTACATATTTGCATTTGTTATTTACCGTCACATTTACCTCTAACTTTACTCAAATGTTTTTATGATAACTATTACCAAATAATTTTAAACTCAAATGATTCTGATGACTTTCTTTGTATTGGTGACTTTAACACCCCTAGTTTATCCTGGACTAAAGAACTCAACTCCAATGCGATGATTGCTAGTGCGCCGCATGATCAAAAAGCGTATTTTCTCAGTGACACTATTGCTTTGTGTCAACTTAAACAGTTTAATAACATTTTAATGCAAATGAACGTCTCCTGGATCTTGTTCTTGCTACTTGTGACACTTGCGTGTATAGTGCTGATCCTCTCAGTCGTCTGGATAAGCACCACCCTGCTATAGTGGTAGATATTGACAATTACTTTAGTCCATCCACCAAAACCGTCAAACCTAAAACAACTAAGCGATTAAATTTCAATAAATGTAAATTTGAGGATGTTAGTGCGGAACTATTGACTATTGATTGGGAATCGGAGCTATCAGAACCTGACATTGACACAGACGTAACCAAATTTTACTCTATTCTCAAAAACATTCTAATGAAACATACTCCTCTTTTAAAAACCGTTGATAACAGATATCCCCCATGGTTTAGCCCTGCCCTAAAACGCTGCTTAGGAATGAAACATAAATATCATAAGCTTTTTAAAAAATTTCGGAATCCACTGATTACGATCAGTTCTCATACTACAGAGCTAAATGTAAACACCTGATTGTTTCATGTCACAAAAAGTATATCTCCTCAGTTGAAGACTCTTTGGATAAAAATGTTAAGGCATTTTGGAGATTTGTAAATAGTAAGAAGGCAGTTAATTCGATTCCTTTAACCTTGCATTATGGTGGTAACATATCTTCCAGTCCGGCGGATGTGTGTGAACTATTCTCCAGTTATTTCAGTTCAGTATTTGATAACATTACAAACATTCCAGATAATAACAGCTATTCTATGAACCATACCAATAGCGTAGTAAATCAAATAGTTATAACAAAATCCTCAATTTTAGCCAAAATCAAAAATTTAGATGCAAATAAGGGACCTGGACCTGATAAATTACCTGTTATTTTAGTAAAACTTTGTGCCAATGAACTATGCCACCCGTTAGAAATACTATTTAATAAATCACTACAATCAGGCAGTTTTCCTAACGCATGGAAAATAGCACACGTTATACCTATCTTTAAGTCTGGAGACAATGGCCAATGTGAAAACTACAGACCCATAAGCATACTGTCGTGCTTTGCAAAATTATTTGAGAGTTTAGTGTATGTCACCATTTATAGCCATGTCAAGAACCTAATACATCCTAATCAACATGGGTTTATAACTAATAGGTCAACAACCTCTAATCTTCTTGAATATAAGAATTACTTGTGCAATGCGTTTGCAAAACGTCTCCAAGTGGACTCCATTTATACCGATTTTTCAAAAGCGTTTGACAAAGTTAACCATGCGGTTCTGTGCAAGAAATTGGCACAATTTGGAATCCACGGCAGCTTGTTTCGCTGGGTACAGTCTTATCTGAGTCTAAGAAGTCAGCTTGTTACAGTCAAAGGTTATTTACCCAAACCAGTCACGGTAACATCCGGAGTACCACAAGGCAGTCATTTAGGACCTTTACTTTTCGTAATTTTTATTAATGATCTCATTGGCTCACTCTCTTGTCCATGTCTTCTTTACGCTGATGATCTAAAAATTTTTAATAAAATCAAAGATCGTACAGATGCCTCCAGGCTGCAAAATGATCTTAATATAATCTTAGACTGGTGCGAACGGAACTATATGCAACTAAATATCAATAAATGTCAAGTTATCACTTTTACCAGGAAAATAAATAAGATTGTCGTAGACTATATGCTTAACGAATCGATCCTTACAAGAAAATCTATTGTGAAAGACTTGGGTGTTATGTTTGATGACAAACTTACGTTCCATAACCACTATGAATACATTGTGGAACGAAGTTCACGGTTGCTTGGCTTTATTTCGAGAACCACTAAGAAGTTTCGTCAAACAAAGAGTTTCCTGTATCTTTACTACACTCTCATCCGTAGTATACTGGAGTACAACTCATCAGTCTGGTTTCCTTTCTACAATGTACACAGTGATAGGATAGAGCGCATTCAAAAACGATGCCTAAAAATTATGAGTTACAGATGTGGCATGGGTCGCAAGCTCCCATCGTACAATGATCGTCTACAATATTTTCACGTTACCTCCCTTAATATTCGTCGTAATTATATTGATCTTACACTGTTGCATAAGATCGTCCATTCTTCGATTGACTCCCCAACCCTGCTTTCTCTTTTAAATTTTAATACACGTTTCGGTTTCGTAATCGTAATTATAATACCTTCAGTTTGCAAGTTTTACCAATAATACATCTTATTATAATCCCATAGTCAGAATGAGTCGCCAATACAACGAAGTCCTTGTCTCCGATAGGGACATTGACATTTTCCACTTAAAGTTATTCCAATTTCAGAGGAAAATCAAAGAAATTTTACACTTTAATCTAAAAGAATAATAACCCTGTTGTGCTTACTGTAAATACTATTATGAGTTTTTTTTTTTTATATTATTTATACATTAATTGTTTCACACTGTTAATATACTTATCTGTTGTGTTATAATATTCTATGTTTATATCTTATTTATCTACTGTTTTAACGCATGTTAGTTTTTAGTTTTAAGTTCAGATATGTTGGCCTAAGTTTCTTTATGTATTATCACTAATGTAATGTTATTATTATCAAACCACTGAATTTAAATAATTGTTGTTTCTAGGCCCACATAGTTTGGAATGTAATACAGTTCTGTACAGTACACTCTTATGTTATAGTTTATATTTATTACATTCTGTTTTGTGTGCTCATTGAATTAATAAATAATAAATAAATAAATGTACAAACGGAAAGCTTAATGCTAGGGCGGATTTTCTACCAGCTACCCGCTGAGTAGGACATTTAAATATTATGTAAGCAAATATAAACAGTAGAAACTAAAATAATTTTGAAACAAAATAACTAACTATAAATTAAATTATTAATCTAGTCCCAAATAAAAAAAAATTGGTTGCCTGTAAAGTCGGTATACGGGCGAAAGTTTTACGTGACAACGACTTTGAGTGGTAAAATAATTTTACGGAAGGTACGCGTGCCTTTCACTTTTTATGTCTGTCTCTCTCGCTCTTAGGCGGGCTAACCATGCCCGAGTGGAAGGGACGCGTGCCTCTCACTCGCTCTCGTTGTAAGCGCATAACGTGAGCGGAGCGTAACGCAGTTTCTTGAAGTGTCACCCGGCAAACCAATTTATAAGACGTTGTCACGTCAAAAAGCGTATTTAGCGTGTGTGTTAATGCCTGTAGTGTATACAGGGTAATTGGTAATCATCCTGCATCCTTTTAACGGGATGTTGAGTACATTAAATACATCTACTTTTATTCTACAGTTTATAATTTTTTTTTTTTTTCGATACAAAATAATAAAAGTGTATTTGTATCTGGGTATTTATATCTGGTGATTTCTCTGGAAAACTTGTCTTTCAAACCGGAACACAGTAATATTAGTACTTTACTGCTTAGCGGTAGAATAACTAGAAAAGGGGGAAAAAACTAGAATAATTTCCTCAGGCGGGCTTTAAAGATTTCGATGTTATAATATTAGGATAGTTCAGGCTTGACAAGAATATCCATGCACATTGTTAACTCCAACAGACAAATAGAAACCCAAGTACAACTATGTAGCATCTAGATTGTCGTAGCATAGTACGAGTTTTTCGTCCGCTAAGTTCACTGTACTAATCTATCCTTAAGATAGAGGTAACATTATAAAGCTGAATAGGTTTTGTTTGAAAGCGCTAATCTCAGGAATTACTGGACCGAATTAAAAAATACTTTCACCGCTGTATATGTATGTGATCCCTGAGTGCTATATATTATTAAGTACCACGGGCGAAACCGGCCTTTCTACTGCCTAACTACATCGGCTTTCGCTTTGCTATTGCGGTCTCTTACATTTCAACCAGAAAGAAAATTTGCTGCCAAAAAAACTAGATGTCCTCTCAAAGGTGCGAAGGTACTTCAAATCTGAACAGTTGCTCACGTTATACCAAGCACAGATTCGCTCCTGTATGGAGTACTGCTCGCACCTTTGGGATGGATCGGCTAAGTATCAGCTGGAAGCTCTGGGATCGATCGAGAGACGTGCCAAAAGGCTCATAGACAATGACATTCTCGTGCGAAAAAGACGTAAGTCTCGAACATCGCCGGAAAATTGCTAGCTTATCGGTTTTTTATCGGATCCACTTCGGAGAGTGTGCGACTGATTTTTCTATCGGAATGCTCGTAGCTCGAAAAAGCGACATTGTTTCATGGTTGATGTTCCAAAGACACGAACGAAGAGATTTGACTCTACTTTTGTGATAAGAACGTCTAGGCTGTGGAATACGTTGCCTGAGAGGGTGTTTCCCGATAGTTACAATCTTTGTGTCTTCAAATCGAGAGTGAATCGGTTTCTTCTAGGTAAACGCGCTTCATCGTAGACCGCATTATCGTTTAACATCAGGTGAGATGGCGGTTAAGTGTAAACCTATAAAAGTTAAAAAAAAAAAAAAAAAAGAGAGCGATAACAAAGGTAAGACAGTTCCGGTTAGGCGGTAGACCCCCGGGGCGGACACCACCTAGCACATACATACATCTAGCAAGACGCAGCAAAGTAAAGATAACGTTAACATACTGGAGATTTCAACATGTATGTGTAATGAAAAATGAGTATCGTGGCATTTCAAGTAGTATTTCCCTTGAGTCGCTGAAGGTTTTTTTATAATGTTATCGATACTAAGTGCACTTAGCGCAAGAGATGCACTTATCCATCTCTCCGCGTAAACATCTTCAAGGTGCCATCAATCTTCTGAAATGCACTTCTGATCAATATTGTAGGAGGGTTAAGCAATCTTTGGGTAACCTTTTTTTTGCCTTCATACGGTTACTTCGAGGTTACTCGATTGAAGAGTTTATTTTTGTGATTACGTCCACGGACTCCTGAGTCCGTGCTTTTTATAAACAATAACAAAAAAAATGTTTAGAACTTGATACCAGTTATATTCATAAACATTGCGTGCTAAGTTCAGTTCAGCCGTGTTGGACTAGTAGATTTTTTTTAAATTACTTTTATAGGTTTACAATTGATCGCCATCTCGCCTGATGTTAAGCGACGATGCGGTCTACGATGGAGCGTGTTTACCTAGAAGAAACCGATTCACTCTCTATTTGAAGACAAAAAAAAGAAGATAAGATTGTAACCATCGGGGAAAACCCACTCAGGCAACGTGTTCCACAGCCTAGACGTTCTTATCACAAAAGTAGAGTCAAATCTCTTCGTGTCTTTGGAACATCAACCATAAAACGCTGTCGCTTTTTCGAGCTACAAGCGTTGCGATAGAAAAAAGGGCAAGGTATCAGATCATGCAAATCAGTCGCACACTCTCCAAAGTGTTTCCGATAAAAAGCCGATAGGCTGGCAATTTTTCGGCGATGATCAAGACTTTGTAGTCTTTTTCGCAGAAGAGTGTCATTGTCTATGAGCCTTTTGGCACGTCTCTCGATAGATTTCAGGGCCTTCAGCTGATACTTAGCCCATCCATCACAAAGGTGCGAACAGTACTCTATACAAGAGCGAATCTGTGCTTGATACAATGTGAGCAACTGTTCAGACTTGAAGTACCTTCGCACCTTTGAGAGGACACCTAGTTTTTTGGCAGCTAATTTAGCCTTGGACTCGATATACGAGCGAGTTGAGCGCAGATGTCAAAGTAACGCCCAAAAGCTCAAGACGGTCAGAAACTGGCACGGATACACCACGAAAAGTAGGAGTCACTTGGAATGGACTCCTTTTTGCGGAGAACAGACACACATAGAACATCGAATTAACATTCGTGAGGTTGTTGGTTCTTATCCTGACTGTACCTCTGAATATTTTTCAATGTGCAAGATGTACGAGTATTTCATCACTACTGCTTTTAACGATGAAGGGGAATAACGTGGGAAAAACTGAATGTTCCAAGAAATACTTTTTCAACGACTTGCGTAGGGCAGCGTGGTGGATTATGGCCTTGCCTCTCTCCTGATGAGAGAAGGTCCCAAGTTCCAGCTGTATGTACTAATCTTTATGCTAAGCTCAATCTTCAAACAAAGAGTACACAATTGAAGAAACTTTACATATACGGGCGATATAGAGTTAACAAAAGTAGCTTTTTGTCAAAACGTTTCCTTTTAATTTTATCGTGAATTGCACTCACGTGTACATATCACACACACATATAGCACACAATCTATGTACATTAAATATGTTTTTTTGGTTTTTAAATAATGAATGACCAGACGAGCAGGGCATGTGCCTGATGGTAAGCAACATGCCTGCCACATAACACAGTAACATGCAGCTATTGGAACATAAAGAGTCAAAATCATTACCTAGCTAGCACTGCATGGCGCTCGTCACCCAGAGGTCTAAGATGTTATATCTCTAACGCCTGTAATTTCTCTTGCAACATTGCCCTTCAAACCGGAACACAGTAATGTTTGTACATTACTGATTGGCGGTAGAATAACTGGCAAAGGTGTGGTACTTCCCCGTGAGGACTATGTCAAGAGTCCTCTACCACTACACAATAAATTACCTCAACGTCGCAAAATAAAAAGATTATTTTATATTCGTCCTAGTTATCTCACTTTGTATGGCTATACATTAACATAATTAATATTTAGTACTTCATTTATTCCCGATAAGTACCTCCGGGATAGAGGGCACACGCTGTTTGCCCTCCTAGTCCAAGATCTCAGAGCCGCCAGATGTCACGTATTCTCTGAGAAACGAAATATTAGTATGTACTAAGAACGTATGCATACTCGTTACCTTGCCCACAGTCTAGTAAACAAGTGCTTTTAAGGTCGAAATTTCATCTAAACTTTATCTCAAGTCTCGAATGAATCATTTTCTTTTAGGTTCGCGTGCTCTATTATGAACGGTATTCTCACTTCATTCTAACATCATGGTAGATGGTGGTCAAGTATAAATCTGTTCTCGAAAAAAACCCATTAAATAAAATTGTTTTAATCGTTATAATACCTACATTCCTACAAATTTCTTAATTAAATTGATTTAAAGCGACGATAAGGAAAAACGTTGTTAAAATCTCTCTCGGAAACATTTGCTAAAGATACTTGATTTATCAGACCTCATAAGACTTACCCGGTTTGGACAAAATAAGGTCAATCGTTAAAGAGCTTCTACGAAAAAAGCATTTTGTATCCAAATCAGAATTTTAGGAAAATCTTTATTTACTGTGGAAATGTTTCAATTCTTACTAATTTTATTTTCTAAAGAAACAAACAGCCGTAAATATTGTTTACCTAAATAAATAAAGCGTTCAAGTGCGAGTCAGGCTCTCAATTCGAGGGTTCCGTACGACCACTATCAAGATTGACTAACTAATGAAATACTGGCCAAGTTTTAGTTGGACGTAACGTATGAAATGAAACTTGAAGTTAGAAAAGTATGATTCTGTGAAAACACATACAAAAACAGTACAAGACAATACAATACAAAACACTTTATTATACCACAAAACAATACAGAAATACAGTGATTATACTTAAAATTTAGACATTTTGGGCACAAAAGGCGATCTTATCGCTTATAGCGATCTCTTCCAGATAACCTTTTGAGTACTAGGACAGGGTAATAAGTAAGGGCAGTGGTGTGGTTTCCTTGATACATGTACAATGTACATAGATAATTGCACAAATATAATAAATACCATTTACAAGTACATATTAGATGTAAATGTGTTATACATATACGGTACATATAATAATTCAATGCGTAAACATAAATATACATAGCAAGATGATTACAAAAATAAATAATACAAAATAGACGTACATAAATACATTTACTAAAATACACAAAAAGTAAAGAACATGTATACAGATTTACACAACAAGATAGCTCGAGTAATGCTGCCAAATCTGAGCCTTAAACGAGTCAACGCTCTGAGCACGACTGATGGTCACCGGAAGAGCATTCCAGACAGACAGACAGTATCAATAATAAAGAAAAAATTGGTCAATACAGTGTGCAACAGTTTAATGTTAATACTTATTTAGTTGTAATACACCAGCCTCCGTATTACATACTAAATCTTATCTTATTCGGCTTCATTCTCTCTCACGACGTAACTCAAAGAAACAAAATAAATTTCTGTATTTAGTTGGGTTTACTAAAAAAAATGTACTGATTTTAGGCTGCTTGCATAAGCCTTATGCTAATGTTTGGAATAAAGTAATTAGACAACCTCAAAATTTTTACGTTTTAAGTTTAACTGTATCAGGACCTTTTTCCTGTAGAGCTTGTAGAAAAAATCGTACGTAATCTAGCATTTGTAAGTTTTTTTCTGGTAATTTATCGTAACAACACGTAATTTTGATAATTTCAGCCAACCTATCTAACACGTATTTAACATTTTTCACAAATCTACACCTAATTACCAACGTTCAACAAACTCACAAGTCGTCAAATGATTATAACACAAAAAATATTTAACAAATTGGTTGTATCTCAAAGTATTTATTTGGAAAACTTACTCTAACGTATTATTCTATAATCGTTTCTTTTAATGTTAAAACATTACTAATAAATGTTTAAAAACAAAACCAACACTACACATTTTTATTTTACATAAGTGTTGTTTCACAAACAATTCAATTTATATTTTAATCACTTAACAACTTAAAAATAAAAACCACATTGCACGTTGGAATACATTTTCCCACGGAACCTAATTAATAAGGTTCCATGTGAAAATGTATTCCAAAAACCACTAACTGTGTTATAAGAGTTCATGTTTATCTCGGTTGTGTATCTTAAATGATAGATATATACAGTTTACTAACGTTTCACAAACATCTTGACACGCCGACGAACGCCGGCTGCATGTAGCGTTGTAGCATAGAAGCGTTATGATCTATAGCCTTCCTCGATGGACTATATCCTTCCTAAATGGACTATACAATAAAAAAATAATCTTTCAATTCGGACCAGTACTTACCGAGATCCTAGCATTCAAACAAACAAACAAACTCTTCACCTTTATAATATTACTATAGATATCCTTTTTAGTATGGAAACTAACGTGGTCATTACACGTTTTAAATATATACACGGGTAACTCACGTTCTAAACGAGCAGCGATCACGCGCGCGCACTCTCCTTGAAAAAGATCCCCGGACGTGATCGAAACTTGGGTCGGACTGGACTGACAATATCAAACGTGAGTTTTCATGTACATTTACCCGTGAATTTTATTATTTCATAGACCACAAAACATAATATATGAAGTTGATACATCCGTTTTAAGGAACACATAAGCGTATTTATTAATAGAAGATTGGAATAAATTCATGCAAAGAATTCTTCGTTGTTTTATTTTCCATAAAATGTTCTATACCACGCATTTTAGGATCACAAACAACAGACATCAAATTACATGTTTACAACATCTAAACCAGGGTCCAATTACAATAACAACTATTAAGATTTTCTTCTGGAAAAGGCTGAATACGAGCATCTCTCCACCTACGAGCTTACCTTTTCATTGTTATTAAAGCTGGGTTCTGTAATTGAACGTTCAAAATTTCACAAGATTTATCCTTGTTTTGTGATTGTGACACAAGGTATTGTTCTTACAAGCAAATTTGTTAAAAGGATATCGTATGTATTCTTAAAATATTCCGTTGAAAGAATACGACCTATTTTCCAATATGGAATAATTTACATTTGTAAATATTAACGCGCGAGTTTCTGGAACTATCTGGATTAATTTGTGATTATTTTTTTGTCACACAACTCACGTTTTTTTTGTCATTACTTGGAAACCAAGTAGTTTATAATTGCGATTATTTTTAGTAATAGATTGTAAGGTTTCTCATATACCTACATTCAAAATAAAAGATCCAAACCTAACAAATAAAGCGTTTAACCTGGCGTTTTGAGATCTATTATAGAACTTTGATCTAAGATCATAAGATTTAAGGCATGGTCAAAATTACTTACATTATCCATACACTTATATAACGCACAGCAAAACGACTGAGCGTTCTGCCCGAGTATATAGTTCCCATTTGATATGATTTAATTTGTGTTAAATAACTTCACTTGATCAGATAATTTAACCCAAATCTATCTATCAAATAAATAGCAATCACACAAACAGTTAAACCTCATCAGCCCTGTTTCATAGACTACGCAATCATGCCACGTGACACCCAAGTCACGTAGCCTCAACAACTCATCCAAAAATTGCTAAACATTCATCAGTCGTCAGGCTTCACGGTGACGCACACCAGTATCCGAGGTGGCGAAAATGTCGCATTTATTTATATTTGGGTTCTTTATTTTTAGAGATCTTTTTAGCCGCTGCGATATGCTTCAAGATACTTGCTCATTATGTATTTACCTAACTGTTCTATTTTTGAATGAATCCTTTTATAAATTGTTCTTTAAAAGAATCAAATTACAGTAGCGGTAGTATTTTCAGAACGTCGGATGAAAAATGTTCTATAAGTGAGAACCTACGTACCTACCTACGAGTACTACCAATGGTACGAGTACCTTAATATTGTATTAAGAAGTCATAGAAGTAGAATGCGTTTCGAATTGTGGTTTAGTTGTTTTATGCAAATCGATTAACGATAATCGATCGTCTCTAACTGGTGATGAGCGCAGTGCAGTACTAGTATACTAGCCTCTATACTAGCCCCGCTAATCACCAGGCAGGCACCTCCGAGTTGGGGTATAAAAGGGGAGCTATGTGACGAGTTTTCAGCTTACCTAAAACACCTACCCAAAATTTGCAGCCAACTATCGATATACGAGTATTGTATCTGTAAACATATATGTTTCTCCAATGTACGCGCGCTCCATCGTATACAGCATCGTTGCTTAACATGAGGCAGGATGGCTGTGATCAAATTAAAATGTATGAAAAAAATGGTTGTCTGTAAAATCGGTTGGTTTACGGACGATAGTTTAACGTGACAACGTCATAAAAAAGCATTAAAATACACAAGCTTACTTACTATACAAGCTTCAATGAGCGTAACGGTACAATGAGCGTTACGGGGCATAACGGGACACTTTTTCGTGCATGCAGCCGGCGTTCATCGGTTTGTTAGACGTCAAAAAATTGATACAAAATGCATAATCATCCCACTAAACGTTCGAACTCAGGGCCTTCTCTCGCAAGGTGAGAGTCTAAGTCATATCCCACTACGCTGTATTGGCTAAATCCGTTTTGGATGGCACATGAAAAAATCTAGAAATATATCGGTTTTGTCACGAAGTTTTAAGTTAGCGGCATTATACACATTCGAAATGACAATGGTGCGCTTGATATTTAAGCCAGTGGCACCGGATCTGCAGTCCCCGTACTTCCGACTAAACAAGCCGTAACTGTAAATAAAATGACTAGGTACATAAGTTATATCGAGATAGGTACATAGGTTCTTCATTACAAGTAGATAACATGAGTGCCTGTGGCGCCGTCTAGTCGCGCCAGGTATTTACAGCTCTCATACAATATTGATAAAGATGGCAAATAGGACACCATGCTGAGATCACGACCTAGCCAACATCCAATCAGTTGCCTATTCATGGTTTATAAAAATATTCCACCATCCTTTGAAACGATTTCGTGGAATTTGGTTTTATTTTGTCATTGGGAAGTTATTAGAGCGTCTTTGATCGGGAAAATAAACAAGCAATAGCTGATTGTGAATAGCTTTTTTTGATAAAATACGTACGAGTACAATGCTCCTCATTTTATCGGAAATCTTGGTTTTATGACGCTCTATATAGCCCCTTCAATAGGAATGTTAACAAAATTCTTTTTAATATTAAAAAAAATATTTGATCGAAATTGCTTTTATTTTGTTTTTGTTACGTAATACATAGAGTACTAATACATAGGCAATGTTTAGCCTATGTGTTCTTCCAGACTGTAATCTATCTCTATTTCAAATTTCAACCCAATCACTTGATACGTTCCGCCATGATTAAAGCGGCAATAGAAATACATCATCTGCGAAAATTTCAACTGTCTACCCATCACCGTTCTTGAGATACAGCCTGGTGACAGACGGACGGACGGACGGACGGATAGCGAAGTCTCAGTAATAGGGTCCCGTTTTACCGCTTTGTGTACGGAACCTAACAACGGTCTGCTTCGGTCACCGAAGCTTGTTGAACTTACTACCTTTAAATTTTAAACAGTATTTGGATTGAAATAATACGTTTTTCTAATAAGTTACGGCTGGTCTAGTAAGTTACAGCAGACCTAGTCGGGAGAACGGCGACTGTCGATCCGGAGACCCACAGTTCAAAACCACGCGCACCACTATCTTTTCAGAGTCATGTTCGTAAAGCCGGTAATTAAAACGGGGAAGGAAAACACCGTAACCGAAATCTACCCATAATCTAAGTTCTAAGTCATATGTCATCCACCAACCGACACTGGGCCAGCGTGGTGGATTATAGCCTGTCTCTCTCCTTGCGAGAGAAGGCCCCGACTTGCCAACAGTGGGAACATTTAATAGGTTGTTTATGCTGCTACTTATTATGCTGATATGTTTTCTCCAAAATACAAAAATCTACTTCAATGACAGGTAATTTAATTCTGTCATTCGACAAAATTTTATAAGAAGGTAAGGTAAGGTAAGAAATTTTATAACAATGTCGTACAGATAAATCTAAGCTGATTTTAGTTTTTTGTTGATATTTGAAAAACTACCTCCTGTTTTCGATAACTAAGATCACCTCTGAAGTATTTTCTACCAAACAAAAAGGAATTATCAAAATCAACTAACAATTAGCGGAGTTATCGCGTAAAATAAAACCAAATAAAAAACATGCAACCCGATTGAGAACATCCTCCTTGTTATTAAAATGTGTTCTTTCTAACAAAAAGAATTAATGAAATTAAACAACGCAAACATGAGTTACAACCAAATACACATTCTGACTTTCCGCAAGAAAACCGATCATAATTTGGGGATCAAAAGTAGCCTACAGCAATGTCCTTAGTATAAACTAAAATCATGCCAAGTTTCAGTTGAATTGAAAGTAACCTACCATTAAATAAAACATTTAAAAAAACGTCTACCTTAAAAAAATATTTCAAACTATTAGTATTTTCGATGAGTAGGTGCTTATACTCGTAGCAATAGAGTAATTTTGATTTCCCACTAAAAAACAACGACTGCTATGACGTCATTAACCGCAAAACATTGGTCGCGATTCATGACTGTATGTCCAGTTTATGTCTTTTTTTTACTTGAATGCAAACATTCAAAATCGTCGTCACTAAGATTGCTAACTGTAATTAATAAAAATGCAGAGAAGTACACAATCTAGCCAGTCTTTGACAGCTTTTTGCGGTTAATGACGTAAGACGCGTACTGGTGTTTGCAGGCACGTGATTAAACTATGATTTTCGATATTCTATTAATACAAACTATTATAAAATTATCTAAATATTAATTTGTGATTAGTGCTAACATTCATGTAAACGAACTTCACATACCTATTATAAGTTTTAGATAATATGTTGTTGTTGTCAATGGATTGGTCTTCAAAATTGATATTTAGGTTGCTTTTTTTTTTTTTCTAAACTGAAAATAGTTTGCGCAAGAGACTCTTCCAAAGTGGTAAAATGCCCCCCTGTAACTTCTAAAATTAGATAATGACAAAACTAAAACAAAATATGATGTACATTACCATGTAAACTTTCAACGTAAATTGGTTTGAATATTAGTAGTTTTATTTTAATACGTCATTAATTCACTATTGTTAAAACACTGATTAAAGTAAACGACGAACAACCTTTTATATTATGTTACTTGCTGCTACGGAAGCCTTCATGGCCGAGTCCGACTTGACTCGCACTTGACCACTTTTTTTTGTTCTTCAATCGGAATTGTGCAAATAAGATCAGTCAGGGAGAAAAACAGTAAATTTTTGCTCACACTTCTCATTAGCTTCGGTTTTTAACCGACTTCAAAAAAGGAGGTTTCTTAATTCGACCGTATATACTCGTACTTTGTAACTCTCCATTCTCAATAATTTTGCCTAAATTTTTTTTGCTACGGAAGATTTTATTCGATTTGAGATAAAATAATTTCAATTTTTTTTGCTTTATATTTTAAAGAACGCAACTGGCCTCGTGGATCAGTCAATGAGTTTGCCTACTGAGCAAGCTGATTATGAGTTTGATTCTCCCCAGGACACACATTTGGATACAACTACATAATATTTATACATACATTAGCAACGTCCGTGGCCTTAACTGCGTAGTTTCCGTTTTCGTTGATACTATTCCAGATTATAATTTGTGTTCCAAATGTCAACTCGATCGGATCCGACGTGATTGAGCAACATCCAAATTTTGATTTTTATAATATTAGTAGGATTATATCAGGTATCCGACACAAGGTTTGCTTATACAGTTTGGGGCTTGATGGTGCTGTGCGAAAAAGATTCGATACGTATTTGGGTATACTTATTTTTTCAATTTTAAAAATGCGTGCAAGAGGTAGCGCAAAAGTACGAGTATATAACGTAGAAGCACTTTGTGGGTCAAGACGTAAAACGTACTACGGTGTGTAGAATACCCACGCACCCTACGGTCTTCATAAGAAAACTGTTTGTTTATGGATACATATGAAACAAATACGGACGAAATCAAAGCAAACAATTTCAGATGTATACAAAAATAATATTATCTCACACCCTCTGCTCCTTCTGAGACGAAGCTCTACGTCGTAGTACATGTACTACGGAATCACACGGAGTTACGAAATTCAGAGGTGGTATGTTTTACAGTTACCACTTGCGAGGAACGTTTTATGAATTATACAAATATTTGTCCACACTTTTTCAAACCGTCCCATCTAGCTCCAAACGTTAACTTCAATATTTTATAATGTTAAAAACACAAAAAAACAACAAACCACATACTTACCAAAATGTGTATTTTTGTTGAGAAATCATCGGTGGGACAACGGCAGTAGAACAAAGCCGCACACGACTGACCAATGTTATTATTCCTCATAGAAATATTTGTCCTCTGCGGGAATCGAACGATTGATAAATCGATTAGTGCATGTACCATAGTTTCACCAAGGCCGTGGTCACGAGATGACTCCTGCAAATTAAGTCCTGGGTAATGTTTTCAAAACGAGTTCAAAACTCGAAATTTTTAAAACTATAATAAATACAATATTGATTTCGTTCCGATTCTGAAGATCAAAACCGAGCGTCCACTCTAGATCAAGGAAATAATTTAAACACCGCATCTAAAAATCTAAATACCATTACTAGTTCTAACATTAATGTAGCACATTTTAACGTCGTAGCTGATAATAAGTGGGCGATCGGCGGCTGCTTGTCCCGAGCTTGTCCGTATCTTCTCGTGACGTCACCAAATTACTGATCACATTAACTATGAGGCTCCCATTAACAATACTTTAACATGGATATTGCGTTTTGTTTACCAATTTTTATGACGCCCCCGTGGGCGAAGATGGACGCTGCTGCCTTGAGTGACGTGTTGCTCGATTCAAAATTACGAGCTCAGCTGAAGTAAACAACAAAATACGATAAGAAGTAGCATAGCAGTTAATCTGCTGATCTAAAATTCAACTGGCTTAGCTTATTAATGCTTAACGATTTATATTTTTAATTGTAAAAAATAGGTAATTAAATATTTTTTGAATCTTTTATCTACGCTGACACTTTTAGTTTGTGAAATAATTTGTATCAAAATAAAATTAACTATAGGTACATATTATCGTTTAGGTCTTGTAGGTTTCATATTTTGTGTTACCTTGCACGTAAAACCCAAAATATCACGATGACATATTTTTGGAGAATTGTAAATTAATTTATATAACTAGCAAATAAAACGTTTTTTTATTTATTTATTTTAGCAAACAAAACAATCAAACTAGCTGCGGTAGAAAAGATACATAATCGGCATTTGCTTTATTTAAAGACATACGTGTGACCTAATATTGGGAACAAATGCGGATGTTTTTTTTATTTTTAATCGACTTCCAAAACGGAGGAGATGATCAATTCGACTACCATTTTTTTGATTTTAATAATTATTTATGCATTACTTGTGTTCGAAAACGGGGTACCCGTATAATGCTATATACTTATAACATACATATGTAGGTATTGCTTCCCGAATGGTCCTTTATAAATTTTATCGAAATCGGCGCAGTGGCTTCCGAAATTTTAACGAAAATGGATGACTGACGTACATATTTATAGATTTCAGAAAAATTATGAAATTCGATTTTATCGACATGAAATTGTATTAATTCATTTAAGAAAACTTGGTTTACACTAAAAATGGTATTCAAATTAATATTAAACAAGCCAAGTCTAACAGATATTAGTAGATAGATACTACTTACTTTTTTATAGTTTAAAGTGTCGAGACGAGCAGGACATGAGTCTGATTGTAAGCAACATGACTGCCACATAACAACATAGTGACACGCAGCTATTAGAACATGAAGAGTCCAAATCATTAACTAGCACTGCACTGCGTTCGTCACCCATAGATATAAAATCTTTTATCTCTATGCCCTGTAGTTTCGTTGGAAACAATTCCCTTCAAACCGGGACACAGTAATGTTTGCACATTACTGCTTGGCGTTAGAATAACTGGCAAAGGTGTGGGACTTCCTCAGACGGTCTCTGCAAAGAGTTCTACCACTACTAAAGTACCTACAAGTATTTTCCTACTTACTACTTATACGTACATCTGTGGACTTGGCTAGCACCGACTTGAGAGAGTCAGTGGCGCTTATAATAATAAAATTTTATTTATTTATTTTCCACATCTGAGTGCCTTATTGTGATTTTGGAGCCGTTTTTTTTTAATAAAAATAATTTATTAATTTAATGCATTCTTGTTAATGTTGTAAATAATGAATGAAGCCCATGTGGATCGATCGGCGATATTCTTCAAATAGCTACGCATCGATGTCACTCCCATTCATTCAAATAAAAATAGACGTTTACTTTTTAAAACTAACGCTTAAAATGTGACAAAACACGTGAGCTGGTCTCCAGGCTTTCGTCTAGACCTCGTGCCCGGCACCGTGCTGTCGCCAATGTGACAGTTGCAAGAGAACCGAGCCCTGCTACCCACTCGATCGGAAGCACCGCCGCTCTCCAGGATATAGTTACGTAAATACTCAGTTTCTTAAGACGCGTTGCTCAATTGCTAGGTCCCGTTTTTCTCCACGCTGTTCTCCAAGCACGGGTTCTTAATACTTGTGACACACTGAGCTTGTTTTAAGCTATGAAAATTCAAAATAGTATATAGAACACACGAACATAAAACAAAGAAGCGGAATTTAAAATGTTTTCGATGGTACCTACGAAAGTAATCTATACTAATACAAGCAGTGCCTCGCGGTTTTACCCGCGTAGCTTCCGTTTCCATCGCTTCTGTTTTTCGGGACTTATGTAGCCTATGTGTTCTTCCAGACTATATAATCTAAGTTCTGAATTTCAGCCAGAACTGTTCGGTAGTTTTTACGTGAAATACTTACAAACTTTCGCGTTTACTCGTATTATTTTAGTAGGTTATAAAGCTGAAGAGTTAAATTGTTAGAACGCGCTAATCTCAGGAACTAGTGGACCGATCTCAAAAAATATTTTACTGTTAGATATGTTAGTGATCCCTGAGTGTCATAGGCTATATATATATATATACCACAGGCGAAGCAGAGGTGGATGAAGAGGCTTTTCTATCACAATAATAGGTATTTTTTTAAGAAGCTGTTTCTTGCCGCGTACTATGCTCACTCCGTAGCATGCTACAGGGAAAAGCAGCTTAGAATAATAATAGCAATAAAAGCTGTTCGAAATAAGAGCTCGTATTCACCAATTAAACTGAGTCAATAAAAAAATGATAGTAATATTTTTAAAAAATTATAAAAACGTGTCAAGTTACTGTTTGAAATTTGGCAGTTATACATTAAAATAAATTACCTACAAAGAAGTAACGACCAAGACATATGCATATACCAGATGGTAAACAACTAGCTTACCTATAACAGCATAGTATTGAAATCTTGGCTTTGTGTATCCCCAGTATTAAAAAATCAACTGAGGTTTTCAAACTTTTTTAATAAACTACATTTTTTCATTTTATAGCTCTAAATGTGCTGCTCCCTAGTACTAATATATTTATAATTCGCATAAACTGATCTTAAAGATTCAACAGTCGTAGTTGCTAAGAAGTTAATTCATATTATTATTTTCAAATATTTTTCTCAATGGATCAATTAGTTATTTTTCAAACGACTGCTTAAAATGAAATAAAGGTCTTAGATAAGTACAAATGTTCTTCCAACCTTGACAATTTTGTACTGGTAATCTGGTGGCTTACAAATAATCTTCAGATCATGCATCAAAGAGCTTATTTATCTCACTTTATTAATATGATATGTTAAAATATTAAAAATTGTGTGTTTAAATTACAACCATTTAAACAAACCATCCAAACCATTGGCACCGGATGCACAGTCTATGACAAGTTTGGGAGCCGATGGGTAACATACTCTTTAAATTATATTATACGGTGTAAATCGTGTTTTGTGTACATGTATTCTTCTAATTCTAACGCATGAGTTTTGAATACCTCGATTTGTGTAAACACAACAGTGCGCCGCGGTTTTACCCGCGTAGTTCCCGTTCCCGTTTTTTTTTCTGGATAAAAAGTATCCTATATGTTCTCCCAGACTATAATTTATCTATGTCCCAAATTTCAGCTCGATCCGTCCTGTAGTTTTTACGTGAAAGAGTTAAGAAACATCCGTCCATACTTACAAATTTTCGCGTTTATAATATTAACAGGAGTTAAAGGGTCATAGAACCAAATTTACGCAGTTTCGTTTGACTCAATTTCTGTTATTTACATAAGTTCCTTACTTTAACCAAAGAATAGATACCTACACACATTCTTGAACTTATCAAACTTATATCCCTGAGTTCATCCAAACATAACAGGTTATCCAAATAACAGCTTCACGATTCTGTAATAACAAAACCTCATAACACATAACATCTGCTGTTTAAATTACACTACCACTTACCACGACTCTACGCAATAGCAACTCTACTCGTATCAATTCATGTTCTAGATGAAAACCGTTCAAAATATTTTGAACTTCCGATTACGATGGCTCGTTCGACGCTTGGGACCATATTATACTAGACACTCATCTATTTTGTGAGTTTGGTATTGAAGAATACAGGACAACATTCGGGAATCGCAAACAGGATATACATGTAATTTGTGGAAGCAGTGATGTAAATTATGATCACAAGCACTTTAGAGATAACCTCTCAAAGAGATTCAAGGGTGAATATACGAGTTTTCGAATTGACAGCTTTTTCTCGTAATCACTTTCTCGATTTCAAAGAACACAATAATGATATTCCTGTGATATTTTCATCGAAATATTTGTTAAAAATATGATGTATGATGTTGTGGCTGTTATGCTGACTTATATGATATAGAAACAGTTTTCTAAAAATATGTAATTTCAAACTCCAAAGTAGTATTCAATCATACTTTCATTCACTTTACTCTGTCTCTTATGTAATTAGGATGAAGCACCCGTATATGTTTAGATTTAGACCAAATATCTATATGTTTAAAAAAACATGGTGATCTTGCAATGAAAATGTCCGATTATTCCATTTTGAGGTCGTAAGTTCGCACATACGTCGTTCAACAACTTAATTCATTCCTCAACCTATACTTGGTTTTGTGTGTTCTGCGTAGTGGATCTCCTCCTTGTGAGACTCTCTCCTTGTGAGAGAAAACCTCGAGTCCTAGCTGTAGAAAATAAAATGGGCTGTTTATCCACATTTTTAGTGAAACAATCAACAGTGTCATAAAATCTTTAGGATTAAGAAAAAAAACGTATTGTACACGATAGTCAAATATATGTATATTAATAATTTCATCAATCACCAAGTACAGGTACACTTCAATAATTTAAAGTCATAATCTACAATCACTTAATTTTCTCCGAAATAACAAAATCGACTTCAAATTAAAATTAAACTCAGGCTTTCGACTCACAAAAAAGTGTGAAATTTACGACCACGTCGTCCAGGTAAGCAAAATTCACTTTTATAAGCATACTAAATGTCCGCCCCGGCTTCGCCCGTGGTACATTATATGGCACTCATCAGGATCCCGTACATATACAACGGTGAAAGAATGACTGAAATCGGTTTAGTCATTCCTGAGAATATCGCTTTCAAACAGAACACCTCTTCAGCTACCTGCTGCGCCACCTGTTGGTCGTACCAACTCAGATTTAGAAACCAATTTGATTAGCAAAGGTTTATATTCAATGTCACAATCTTAGACATATGCTGTCATGTGTCATGTCAAAGCACGAAACGTACGAAAACTCTCAAAAAGGAATATTTTTTCTCGACATGCTTGATTCATGCTCCGCTTCTATTGATAGTAGCGTTATGTTCTAGCCTATATATAGCCTTCCTCCATAAATGGATTATCCAATAGAAAAATAATCTTTCAATTCGGACCAGTACTTCCCGAGATCCTAGCGTTCAAAAAAACAAACAAACTTTTCAGCTTTATAATATTAGTATAGATAAAACCACTTACCACACACCCAACAAAAAGCGCCTACAGAAATATGAAGTGTCACCTAAACTCGTACAAAACATAATGTTAGCCCACGACAGCATTTCTTTGAATGGAAATCTACCTATGCTATGAAAATATACTCGACTACTTATGCTTTCGCCCACACTCAACAATAAATGATGTTGTATCGAAAAGGAAAAAATCTAAATATAGGTAAGCGTAGCCGGGTGAATGAGAGTGAGGCCTACCAGCTTTTATACCGCCCAACAAAGTTTGTTACAAATATTTGCTATAATTTTTTTTAGATCCAAATTAATAGCGTTAGTGATGTTTTAAGCAAAAAAATAGACGTTTCCTTCACTCATCTGTTATGTAGCTGGCACAATATTGTTAACAACCCTGATGTTGCAAATGTCCATAATGGACAGTCACCATTACATTACACTTTCGAAAGTGCCATATGCTATACGTCTGCTTGTAGTTATTTAGTAAAAAAAACTAATACATGGATGACTCGGAATATATTTATTTTTAACAACAAAATAATCAACATTCGCTACAAGTAACCAGCTTTTTCATGCAAAAAATATAATCAGCTTCGGCAATTTTTAACAAAACCTTCTTTTAATCATACCACACTATATTCGAGACCATTTCAGGCGTCTTTACTAACATGATTTTCCGTTCAAAAATGTAAATCGCAAGTCTGCGCAAAACTACGTAATTTAATACTTACAAATTCTTACAATATCTATATTCAGTGATATCTAATTTGGAAAGTATTCGTATATTTAAAACATCTTAGTTCAGAACATAGTCTGGAATAACACATACTTAGTCTACTTAACTAACAATGAAACTACGTGGGTGAAATGGGTGCTGTATGTTAATTAGAGTCAAATGGTACAAAAACAATCAAGGTTTGTGGTGCCAAATTAACTCATAGGTATTAAATTGAACTTTAATAATATTTTGTAATACTGAGGATAATCACTAGCTTGGGAACCACTGGCTGGCCACCACGTTTTCTATGAAGAAATGTACAAGCAAAACGGAGTCACGTGGAGGATCACATTTTTCTTGTGTTTTTCTCTGGGAAGGTCATCATCATCATCAAGATTAGAGTGCTAAACGTTGTTGATGAATAGAGACTCAATGGCTTATTTTGGGGTTCGGATTTACTTACTAACGGTTAAAACTTTTACTCTCTAGTATTTTTTAATTTAAGCATTTTTTATTTTATTTAAACCTACTTACCTTTACTATATAAAAAAGTTTAAACGTGTGCAATGGGCATTGGATTGGAAAATATTAATAGTGCTGTTGCGTCTATTTAAAAATAACTGTTTTTTTAAAACTTTTATAGGTTCACACTTGACCGCCATCTCGCCTGATGTTAAGTGACGATGCGGTCTACTATGGAACGTGTTTACCTAGAAGAAACCGATTCACTCTCGATTTGAAGACACAAAGATTGTAACCATCGGGGAAACCCCACTCAGGCGACATATTCCTAGCCTAGACGTTGTTGTCACAAAAGTAGAGTCAAATCTCTTTGTTCGTATCTTTGGAACATCAACTATGAAACGATGTCGCTTTTTCGAGCTACTAGCATTCCGATAAAAAAACGGGTAAGGTGGAATCAGATCATGTAAATCAGTCGCACACTTTCCAAAGTGTATCCGATAAAAAACAGATAGCACCGATAGCTGGCAATTTTTCGGCGATGTTCAAGACTTTGTAGTCTTTTTCGTAACGCCCAAAATGTGTACATGAAAATATCATAATAATTATCCCTGACCATCGTCGTCAGCTGCTGACCATTAAAGAGACGTAGATCAGCGTATATTTTACTAAAATTAAATATCGTTGCTAGCAGTGTACACATAAAGCATATACTATACCGTTAAGTTAGTATGGTCCTGCGCTATCTACGCATACTTCAGTAAAGCATACTGTAATAGGTTATTTAAAAAAAATACAGCTACGTAGAATTGCACGAGTTTGTAAGTTCAAAAGTGAATGAACGAACTGAATACTTTTAGAGGTAGAATTGGTGAATACTTACATCGATTAAGTTGCCCCATTACTCATGTTCTGATTAGTTTCGGTCGCAAAATAACAATAGGTAAAAATACACGGAATTCGCAGAAGTTCATTCAACCTAAAATGCGTTAGGGAAGTTGGATTTCTGATTATCCATACTTCTATATTAATATGGGAACCAAGAACTTTGTACTTTGTACCCCTTTTTTTAAGCCCCGACTAAAAAGGGGTGTTATAAGTTTGACGTCGATGTCTATCTGTCTATCTGTAGCACCGTAGACTTAAAATGGATGGACCGATTTTGATGCGTTTTTGTTATTTCAAGGTAAGTTTTCGTGCGGTGGAGCTATATTTGGTTATAATCGATACAAAATGGCCGCCTCTACAAAACAGTTTTTCACAACCTCACTCAACATGTGTATCAAATGAAAAGACATCACTAGTTAGAATACTAAGATTATGGCAAATTTCAAATCCAAAATGGCCGCCACTACACAATTGCGAACCAATTTTCTTTTTTCACTACTCCCTCAATTTGAGTGTGAAATGAAAGGGTTTGACTAGTAGAATGTTATACAAATCTGAGGTAGTCGGGAGTAAATCAATTTTTTTAAATTTTTTTTCTTGTAGTAAAATTGCTAAGGATTAGAGAGAGGAGGAGAGAACAAAGGAGTATAAAATTTCCCACATAGAGAAGTAGTGCCGAATGATAATATTTACCAAACTTTTTTTTACAGTTGCCGGTATATTTAGCTCTCGAGTTCTCGAGTGACTTAGGTATAAAGTTAAGCTATAAATATCTTGTTAAACTATCAAAGGGCTTCCTGAACCTATTTTACAAAACTTACAACTAACATAAGGAAGTGACGTGAAGGGATGTAGGAAGTAACTGCGGGGCAATAGTCTCCGTCAGTGGAACCTAATTCCACAATAATTATCAACCCTTGCTATATTTAGATCACACGCATCAAGTAACTAAAGTTGATATTATTAAATTTAGTGTTGACTTACTAACTTTATAGATTATTTACGGCTCCTTCAGACTAGTGGACTATCGCTAAACTATAGATATAATATCGATAGGTGACAACTGAAAACATAACTTTGATACTTAAGGTTGTATTATGAAGTAATACTATCGGTGGTTACTAAAGTATCGATAGTTTAAAATTGTCGATAGTTTTACTTACTTTCGATAGGATCGATACTATTTTTAATTTAACGCATCGATATTATTAATAATGGTCGATATATCGATTAGACATGAAAGCTCAAATTGTTTATTCATAAAAAAAATTGTTGTGGTTTTATTTAACACTCGATGCCCGCCGGGCTTCGCCCGTGAAAGGTACATAATTATGTAGCACTCAGCGGGATCCCGTACATATCCAACGTGAAAGAATGACTGAAATCGGTTCAGTCATTCCTGAGAATATCGCTTTCAAACAAAAAACCTCTTCAGCTGCCTGCTACGCCACCTGTCGGAAATTGGTCGTACCTACTCAGATTTAGAAACAAATTTGATTATTGATTAGCAAAGGTTTATATTCAATGAGAGTATCTCTCTACTTGTCAACGACGCAAACTTAGACACATGCTGTCATGTCAAAGCACAGTACGAAAACTCTCAAAAAGGAATATTTTTCCCCGTTTTCGTTACATTCTTGATTCATGCTTCGCATCTATTGATAGTAGCTTTATGCTCGATAGCCTATAGCTTTCCTCGATAAATGGACTACCCAATAGAAAAATAATCATTCAATTCAGATCAGTACTTTCCGAGATCCTTCAAACAAACAAACAAACTCTTCAGCTTTATAATATTAGTATAGATACCCCTAATGACCAGATCTCGGCACGATTATTGTACGACGTCGCGGCGTCGGCGGTAAGGTCGTATGTCAACTATACATGTGCTAGGGTTGAAGCTGGTGATTTGGTGGGAATTTTACGTCAATCTTTGACTCGAATTATCTCGTGATCTACCGTGTTGAGGAGAAAGAGACCTTATATTCATATTCAAATTCATATTCATTTATTCATACAGGTCAATTTTACAGTGAAATTATATAAACATAAATTATAAGTTAGTACAATTACATGTTATAATAGGTAAATTCATAATCAATTTTGGCTAAATGTATAAAATTTCAGCTACCGTAAAATAAATAAAATTATTTAGCAATTCATTTATATTGTGATTAAAATAATTATTTTCCAAAAATATTAAATAACACATTATAATTATCAAAATATGAGAATGAATTGAAAATTATTACAAATAAAGCATTTGGACTAACACAAATTCGGCAAAAATAAAAGGGTACCTCATTGTACCTACATAACTTCTTTTCGAGACATGTATTCTCTTTCTATGTCATAAAAATATTGGCTTATAAGCCAACGCTTGAGTTTAGTTTTGAAAATTAGGTGATGAAGTCCTTAGGTGATGAAGTCTACATTAGTGTTAGAATGGACTGTAAATATTGTTGGGGTTAAATCCACCACGTTGTAAACTTTGATTTGCCGATTTGGCAAACACCAATATCAATTAATCGTACATCGTTTGAAAGGTACTGGCAAAGAGTTTACATATACATGTAAGTACTTACTACGTGTAGAGTTGGAATAAACGCTTTACACCGAAAGCACGGGTCTTATCGCTCTTGCCTTGTTGCTCTTGTGGTAGTGTCATAGTTTTGTCGCACCACATCACTCTGTTGCCATAGAAAGTGTGCACGTCATCTGCTTACGATCGGCACAAAGGAACCGTGTGGAAAACCCTGATCTATTTATTTATTTTAAATAAAGAGTGATAAGACGAGCAGGACATGTGCCTGATAGTAAGCAACATGCCTGCCACATAACAGCACAGTGACACACACACTAAAATGTTATATCTCTAAGCCCTGTAATTTCTCTGGAAACATTGCCCTTCAAACTGGAACACAGTAATGATTGCACATTACTGCTTGGCGGCAGAATAACTGGCAAAGGACTGTGGTACTTCTCCAGGCGGACTCTGCCAAGAGTCCTACCACTATTATATATATATATATATATATTATATTCTCTAAGGGTACAGGTCTCCAGATAATCTGGCGCTTTATTATATTTATATATATACAAATTACATAGAGTTATAACGGGACTCCGAAAGAAACTCAAAAATTGTGCTATGAAAAAGTTTAAATATTCAACGTCGTTTGCGTCCGCTGCGTAGAGACCGCTACCTTCACCTACATCCTATTATCATACTAATATATTATTATAAATGTCAGTGTATGGACATTTGTATGCTTGTTGCTAAGTCATTTTAATTCCGAGAAAATAACGGGAAAGGGGCCTGCGCAGGTAAAACCGCAGGGCGCTGCTTGAATGTGTATTATAAAAGGCAATGTATGGATAGATGTATGGATTTAAGTAGTGGTAGGACCGTAGGACTCCTAGCAGAGTTCGCCTGGGGAAGTACAACACCTTTGCCAGTTATTCTACCGCCAAGCAGTAATATGAAAATACTACTGTGTTCCGGTTAACATCTTAGATCTCTGGGTGATGAGCACAGTGCAGTGCTAGGTAATGATTTGGACTCTTCATGTTCCAATAGCTGTGTGTCACTGTGCTGTTATGTGGCTGGCATGCTGCTTACCATCAGGCACATGTTCTGCTCGTCACTATTTATTTAAAATATATGTTTGAATCGTTGTTGCTCATTCACGTCGTAATGCATAAACGGTTCGGGTTGAAATTTGGAACATAGGTAAATTATAGTTTAGAAGAACACAAAGGCTACTTTTTATCCCGGGAAAATAACAGGAACGGCAACTATGCGGGTAAAAGCGCTAGGTACTGCTAGTATGCTAGTATCCTACTTCCTACCTAATATTATAAATGTCCATGTATGGATGTTTGGATGTTTATTGCTCAATCACGTGGTAACGTAACAACGGATCGGGCTGAAATTTGAAACACAGTTAGATTAATGTCTGGAAGAACACATAGGCTTTTTATCCTGGGAAAATAACTGGAACGGGAACTATGCAGTTAAAAGCGCGGAGCTCTTAAAAGTGCGGCTAGTATTTCATAAATGTGCTTGTGCCTCTCCATAGACAATATGGCTACTACTGAGAGACTGAGTATTTATACTGTGTTCCTCTCACTCGCTGCGTTGCTGTACACTCCGCGAGGCATAAGCTGAGCTTTGCATTTGTGTGAGTGTACATGGATAGTGTAGGTGTGACAACCGGCCTTAGGCGCGGCGCCATTCTGTCTCGCCGCGCTCCTGCCTGATTGGTGATCACTCACACTAATGCAAAGCTCAGCTTATACCTCGCGGAGTGTACGTGTGTGTGTACACGTAGTATTTTTAACCACCGACGCAAAAACGACGGGCTGTCAAAAGTGAGTGTGCAACTGATCTGCATGATCTTATACCACCTTGTCCTTTTTATATCTACTGCTCGTAGCTCGAAAATGTAGCATCGTTTCATGGTAGATGTTCCAAAAACTAAAACGAAGTGGTTTTACTATTTTTATGATAAGAACGTCTAGGCTGTGGAATAGTTCCTGCCTGAGTTCCCGATGGTTACAATCTTGGTGACATCAGATTGATAGTAAATCGGGGATCATTATTACTGCCTTGTTATACAGGGTTACCGGTAATCAGCGTGCTTCCGTTTGAGGGCATGTTCTGTATATTTAAACAAACAACTTTTGTTTTAGGCACAGATTTCTAAACAGATGAAACCTTCGTGAACGACACTGTGAGGCCAGTAATTAGTTATGTATGCGTGACAGCTCTCACCGACGTTGTCAAATTACTCACGTTGGTGCGTGTAATGTTCCCAGTCTTAAGAAAAAAATCCCACTATTGTTGTCTTAGCTTCGGAAATCTTCGCGTATAATGAACACATATTAACGATTATATATTATGTAAGGATTTCTTGTTATTACTATTTCCATCCTATGAAGTTAAGAATTTTGATTTTGCATGCAACTAAAAATTCGAATATTCGTACAGAAAATTTGGAATAAAAAGACAACGCCGAATAATAGTAAAAGTTATGTGTGTGTTTATTTTGAGTATTCTATCGGAACTTCTTGTGAAATTTTGAATATTATGCTTGACAAAAGGTGGCAACTACCTACTCATTTAATATCGGTGAACACCGGAGGTGCAGAGAATTTTTGTCAACTGATTTGATGTTGGGGGGCCAGATCATTCAATTTGTTTATTATCCAATCTTTGTCTGGACGCGTGTCGCAAACGAAAAGTTCACCTTTTCAAAAATGTTGATACAAACCAACGAAAACCGTCTAAGAGTTTTGTAAATCAGTTGAATATTATTCACATCGCCACCCAAAGTTCCGTCGTCCAAATACCTAACGTTTAAATTGGACTAGAGACGTTAAATGATAGAGCGAATGGCCAGGGCAAAGGTCGCATGGCCGAAGATTCACCAAGTTGAAAGCCAACGGAAGATAGCATAGGATTGTTTTGATAATTTTGTGGGCCGCCATAACATTGCCAAAGAAAGTTGTAGAAGTCAAGAATTTTATTATTCACTTCGGACAATGGGGCTCCACGACCAACCAAATTAAAGGCGTTTTTGACGTACACCTTTAACAGCCCTCTCTCCAATTTTGGACAAAGAAAGTCAGGACAGAATAAACAGCAGCCTCACGTCCATCCAGAGAACCAAAATCAACTTTGTTGGGATAGGGAGCTCGAAAGAGCAACGTTTTATACCTACAACCCACCTTGGCAGCAAGGCCAGTATATGTGGTGCCAACAGCGATTGGCCTGATCTCAACATCTTTTTTGGGTAAGTATGTACGCACAAATTAGCACCGTATAAAACTTCGACAAAGTCACTACTGACTCGACCAGATAACATGAGGTTGATTAAAACGATTAGATCTCTCAAAAGAACTCGCCTACTTTTTTAAGCTCCGCTATACCTACTTACAAGTATTAAAAAGTTGCTTCATAACTATAGTTTTCATCAACACTATTAGTATTTTTATAAACACTAGTAATGACGTGGATTTGTGATAGGCATCGATTCACATTAAATTAAAAAATTACGATTATAAAAATAGGGTTTAACATAGAATAATACAATCTACTTAAATACATAAATAATTTGGTCTACGAGTATCTTCAAAATAATTATAATCTAGATTTTACCTTAACTTTAGGGAAAATAATTTCAATGTAGTACAGGAACACTAACCAATTTTCGTTGAGGTGTTATGTTTCTATTCATCAATCGAAATTAAATCGCCTAAATTATATGAAAAGCAGTAAAAAATATTCAAACTTTCCTATGAAATGATATTCCTCTTTCCTTTTCTTATTTTTGGGAACAATGTTTGCAATGTTTGAAGACACAAGACGGCATAATCTTGTACAAAGCTTAAAATCACACGGGACTCCCGTACGAGACGGAAGTCCGTTTCGTACTGACTGGAGTTTGTATTTGCTTTGGCGTTTGATATTTGCTTTCTGGACCTAAGGATCTCTGTTATACACGTTCCATCTGCTTTTTGTTTTAGTAATCTGTGGTTTTAGGTACAACTTTTGTTAACATTCAATACATACTCCCAAAAACAATAGTGTTTGACTTAAAACACTATTTTGCGGCTGTTTAGTGTTTATTCATGATTTACCTAGCGTTGAAGAGCCCGCGCGTTCTTGTTACGGATTATGACGAAGAGTGCGTTACTTTTAGACCGACCAAGTACACTTTTTTTAAGCTGTACGTGAAAAAAATACGTATAATATTTTTATAAACTGTGGAACAAAAGTTGACGTATTTAATATACTTAGCATACCCTTAAAAGAATCCAAGCTAATTACCGATAACCCTGTATACATGTTAAGATAGCTGATGCTTTTTCCTTCTTCATATTCCTTTCCCGTCACACACATGCTTACACTATGTTGGCCAACAGCACAACATGATACCAACGTCCCGGAAAATGTCTTTCTACCATCAGTTAATCTCTCCACCATCGTGTTTCGATTTTTCACGAAATAGCTGTCCTATAACTTTCTCAATCGTCGCGTTGAAATTATGGCGTTGGTTACCAAAAAATTTCCTATCGAAATGATCGTTTTAATTTTCATGGAATTCGGAGAAATGTTCTCATAGTCATCCTACTGTCAACTTGTTTACATCAAGCAAAGGGTTCGCAACCACTCTAGTTGAGTTCGACGAACTCTCTACTTTTATTTTGGTAAATGAGAAATTCTCAGAGTCTATTTAGTTGTTTTCAGTTTTCTACTTGAGTTGTAATGAAAAGTTCAATAGGGTGAAAATGATAATGCTTTGAGTCACATAGTGGAATGATTTTGCTTGGGGAAAAGTTATTGTAATTAATTGTTACTGTTTTTGGGGGGCTATCCTAGACGACGCAACGCCTTGAGAACGGCGACAGCCGATCCGGTGCCCCGCTCCAAACTTAGACATTTAAAAATGTTATTTAGGTTTGTGTACGCTTCAAAATCTCAAAAAGTTCTGCACCGATCGAGCTGAAATTTTACAATGATATATAATCCGCATCAAGGATTGTTTTTATCTAATTTTTGCATCACAATGTGCTACAGCGAAGCGTGGCAAGGTACAGCTAGTTTTAATTTTAGTAGGATATGCGTTATATTCCTACAAAAATATTATTTCAAATATATCGAGGCAAAACTTGTTATACAACCTTGAGGCCTAATCAGAAGCACTGTAACTTGAAATGTGCATTTGCACCATTGCAGATCTGTAGCCTAGAGAGCTGTCCTTAGCTACGAAGGTTTATATGCTATAACGTCTGATAATAAACTATTTTATGATATGACTTAGGCACTGGAAATAGGGCTAGGTCGTGTTCCAGCCAGGATAAAATTTAATGGTAACTACATTAAACGTAGGTATATGACCTACTTGTTTTACAAGATAGAACTGATCAGAACTCAGAAGACGAGATGATATTTGAGAAGAAAATGGACACAAATACTAAATTTTACTACTTTTTGGTACGATAACACGATATTCAATATTTTAAATAAAAGTTAACCAATACAAACTGGCCTCTTCGAGAGCTAAGCAATACCTATGTTGGCAATAAAAAACAAAACAATTAGTTTTTCGACGTAGGTCGTCAAAAAATAGTCGTAGCAACACGCCTGCCACATAACATCACAGTGACACGCAGCTATTGGAACATGAAGAGTCGAAATCATTACCTAGTACTGCACTGCGCGCATCACCCAGAGATCTAAGATGCTATATCTCTAAGCCCTGTAATTTCTCTGGAAACATTGCCCTTCCAACCGGAACACAGGTATGTTGATGATGTAATGAGATGTTTTCACATTACTGCTTGACGGTAGAATATCTGGCAAAGGTGTGGTAATTCGCCAGGCGGACTCTGCTAGGAGTCCTACCACTACAACTTCCCTAGGCGGACTCTGCTGTGATTAAAGTTAAAGAATGTCGAGAAATATAATGCAATCTTATTACACGTCAGTTGCACGATAAATATATTAATTAGAGTCTGGCTAACAAAAGTTGATTGTTGAAAGTTGTTGAAGATTGAAAAAAATATAGCATGGCATCCCTAAACTGAAAATCTCGCCAAAAATAAACACAAGCCAGCTAAACTACAGAACATCAAAAACACGCCATTTCGTTGCGTCAGATATAGAGATACCATACACTGATTCTGATTCTACCAAATGTATCTGATAATCGACGAAAATTAATTTCTTAAAAATGAAATTGCACAAGCTTTTCCCTATTAAATGCCGTAATTAATGAATCTATTTACCAGGCCAACTTAAGGCTTAGTGTTATCCGGAAATGATCGCCAACGCGTACATACGTCGTCCTTATTTTTTTGATGAATACAATTTTGGAACACGTACAATTTTATAAACTTATTTCATATAATGTTTAAATCAGTTTGTTTTAAAAATGCCTTTTTCGAATCAAGTGTCCCTAAGTACTTTCTGTTTAAAATATCCCAAATCATAGGGTAAATACCCGATGGTAGGAACACTTAAGTGTTGTCGTGTAAAAAAGTTTGCAAACAAATCCAGTATCTACTTTCGTTAGCCAGACTCTATCCGGTCTTATAATATTTTATGTTCAATGACAAGTTTTGTGTAGACAGTTTGAAATGATATCAATATATTCAAATTCCAAACAAGTTGGAAAATTAATAAAATTCAAAATAATTTCTCTGTCATTTAAAAGAGAACGTAATAGCATTTATCCATATGTCAATATTTTTGCAGTCTACTTTTGAACATGGTCATATCAAAGTTTTTAGTTAAATTTAGCCACTTATTAAGTATACAGAATCCATACAGAAAATGGTGTCTCTCATAAACTTTTTCTTGCGTTTGCCTATCAAGCCGTCTACGGTCTACCTTTTCACGCCGGAAAGAGACAATTTAATAAAATTTTATTATATGTATGTAAAAAGTAGGTTTCATATGTTTTAACAATGACAGCACATAGACTATACAACTATACATGTGCATTACGCATTCTTTTGCACACAACTATAAAATTAATCAGAAAACAAGTGAATACATATTTTATCCTTCAACTGTTCCTGTAAAAAGGGAAGCCTATCAATTATGGCATTGTAATGTTAATTCACCTTCATCCGATCAAACCTTCGAGTTTTTCCTTCGCCTTCAAACCGTCCTTGTATCCAGTTTGTTTGTATTTCCAAGGCGTTTCCTACCCCTGCGTTATATTTTCAACTCCAATTGTTAATTTTTGATATTTTTTACAATGGACCTTCAAAGTTGCTTTTGCTGCGTAACGAAAGGGCACGACCCGCAATCTGTGTCAAGGATACCCCTATTTTGAGTTTGCTACTTTTATAGATAGGATTACGGCTGCGGATAAATTGCAGATAGAAGCAATTATTATAGCCTTATAAAAATAAAAAGCCAGTTTAGACACATATGAAATACTTTCAATGCAAGTACTCTATCTAATATGTATTTTATTTATAACGCCAAATAAAATTGGTGTTTTTAAACACTTTTATTTAATTTATTAATCTTATTGTTTCTTGCAGTTTTGTTTCAAGTTACATTCTAGGGTCTTCTTCAAATGTTTTTAGCCTTTAGTACCCTTTATCTGCCAAAACCAGGATGACCCAAACTTAACAATAGTCCGTCGTTCTAACCTATGTCGGGAGAATGCACTGACATATTTTCAGCTTTGTTAAAATAACGAAGGTCTACGGTTTTCAGGCTCTTACTCTATAATGTCTTGTATGACTACAGATATACTGCTATCAAGTATGTCGATGATCTCTGATGAGTCTCAAGATTTTACCCATCCAAAACCATCTAACCAAAGAGCTTACATATACTACGAGTACGTATTTTCCGCACGGTTCCTTTGTGTCAATCGTAAGCAGATGACGTGCATACTTTCTATGGCAACAGAGTGATGTGCCGGGACAAAAGTATGACACTTCCACAAGAGCGACAAGGCAAGAAACATGCTATCCGTGCTTTCGGTGTAAAGCGTTTGTGCTAACTCGTACTTGTAGTAATCGTACAAGCGTAGTATATGTAAACTCTTTGCATCTAACGCGCACTTTTTGATCCGATGTTCTGCCGCCACAACGATGTTACGCTGCTAAAATACCATGTCGGTGGCGCTAAGCCATAAAATTTCTCCTAACAAAATGCTCAACGCAGCTAAAGGTTTCACTTTGAAAACCAATACAGAAACAACTTTTCAACGGTACCGTACAAACCATAACGCAAACACAGACTCATCTTAATTCAGCTTACCAAAATTCAACTAAGAACAAATAAAATGTTAAACACGTCCCCATTGTAGTTCAAAATTATGTGATTTTTAACATCATTAATCCAATTAACTAATTGGCTACATAGAGTAATCGTGAACAATTTAATTACACGAACACCAATGAAGATTTAGATATAACTTATAAACCATATGTATGTGCAAGGTGGTGTGGCAGCGAGGTTATGATCTACTTTTGAATGGAGGCTCGTCGTGACGTAAGGGAGGCGTATCCGTGACGTCAGCAAGAAACTAGGTCGCGCGGTCGTAGACCCCGCGCTGCAGTCAGAAACATGTACTTAGAAACCTTGGAGGAACGGCACAAATAGAATAACTCCAAATTTATACATTTTATTTCTACCGCAGACAGGCAAGCTATTGAGTTCAGAAGATAATCCCAACAAACCTTAACAAGTTTAAAAATGTTATCTTTATGCAATATAACTTGCAATTTTTTTTTATAATAAAAATTGATGACACAAGCAGGAGAAGGGCCTGATGGTAAGCAACAGCCTGCCTTTCTCAGTATAGCACGCAGCTATCGGAACATTAGAAGAGTCTAATTCATTACTTAGCACTGCACTGCGCTCGTCACCCAGAAATATAAGATGGTCTATCTCTATGCCCTTAAATTTATCTGAAAACACTTTCCTTTAGACAGGAACACAGTGGTATTTGGTCATTATTGCTTAGTGGTATAATAACTAGCAAATGTGTAGTAGTTCTCTCCTACTTCTCCAGGCGGACTACGGATATTTCAGCTTTTCTGATTTTGTAGGTCTAAACACTTCTGAAACCTGTAACTGAAACCTAAACCTGAAACTGTTTAGTTGTATAACACCAACTTTCAGAACCCAATTTAGCGATTTCAATATAGAGACACGTTTTATGCGCGATTAAATTTCCTAAAATGATGAGAAAGATTATGTCTAAAACTATTAGGTGTCTCCAACATGTTATCTCATTCTCAGGTCTAGAAGCAACGTCTGCGTTGTTACGTTTCGCTGTACACACGAAACATAGAGGTCGTATGTCAATGCGACAGTCAGACACAGACCAATCGCACGTAACACAAAAACGACAAAAAATATATAGTACTTGTGGCATCACATGGTTTTACTTGCGTATTTTCCCGAGCTCGTTTTTTTTCTCGGTACAAAAAAATAACCTATTTGTTATTTTAAACTATTATTTATCTTTGTACCAAATTTTATCGACGTCCATTCTAGACTTTTTGCTTAAAAGAGTAAGAAATATTATTTTGTGACATACAAATACAAACTTTCGCATTAGTAATATTGGATAGATTGCACTACTTACTAATACTAGTCTGCGCTAAAAGTAGATATTGTTACTCGTAGATTGATGGAAATATAGAAAAGATTCAAATTGGAACCCCCATTCCCAATTAAAAGTTCAAAAAACAAAATATGTGAATTCCTGAGTTATGGCGCACTCCATCCGGCAGTCCCCCATACCCTCTCTCCATTGAAGGTGCTAACTAGGTCACTCGTTGCAGGTTCTGCCCCCGATCGATGTCCCGGCGTCAATGAGAACCAGCCTTGCTGCTGAAAATGCCACACAGACCCTTCTATTAATAGAACTCAAGGCAGAGCGCGATACCTTATACACTTGATGTTACATGGTACTAGGCTCTGAGGCCATGAGAAGTTGAGAACACTCGACGCCTCTGACGCAAGCGACCTTTCCAGTTGCGTTTAAAACTGGACGAAGGACCTTCGTGAAATCTGTGTTATGGATATAATTCATGTAATTTGAAGGTTGGCTTGCGTTATATGTGATTTTACAAGGATTTTCACCAAAGTGTAGCAATAGTCGTCAAATTTCCTGTTAGTTGTAGTTTATAACTTTGGTGTAGATTTTGTCTTAATACACGAAATCCGTGCGTCATACAGCGTACTTTTGCTACGCGTGTAAGGTTACTTCATGTGAAGTTCAGACTACCAACGTTACCAATTAATTAATTATTTTTGGCAACAAACGTTTAACCAACTCGCCTTTCAGTAAGTTGATAGGATACGCATCAGCCCTTTTGTGTTACACTGTTCACTTAGGGTTTTCCTAATGCCGAGTATTTTGAAAATATACTTGTACCCAAATAGTAACACTAATACATATTCACTCGCTCTTTTTCGGCAATATCAGGGTTCTTTAGGTGCGTTGGGTTTGACACGATTTTTCTATGATAGGAAGAAAATACATACAATTCGGTATATAAATATTTACATGTATTGTGCATGTGTAGGTAGATATGTACATATATATATATGTTGGCATTTATAGAGATGGTTATAAGCAATTGAACTCTCGACACTGTTACCGTTACCGACACCACTGAATATACTGCTGTCTCTATAATTTCAAGCGAAAAGAAAAGGGAGAGCACAGTCAAAGCTGAGATCGTTTTCTTTAAGCGGTAGACCCCCAGGACGCACGATGATGACATGGCAATTTCTCAAAATGATTCTCGTGCCAGGGACTTTACAAAACAAGCGAAGAAAAGACGGAAGATACTCACTTACAGCACTAATTATTTCGTGTAAGTATTGAAATAAGCATATTATATTTCTTTGCGTCTAAGAAAATTGTATTCTATTGGGAATGTTATCTGGAGTAAATCTTCCAAATGTTTCCTATTAAGGGCGTGTGGGCCGTAATTTTGAATTTTTAAAACAACTTTAAGACCTTTAAAATAGTGTATTAATCTCTGAAAAAAATATATGTAATTGTTAAGGATCTAATCTAGTGCAATTCGCAGTCAGTAACACGATTTAATGAATTTTACTTGATTGAAAAAATCCCAAAGTTACCCCTTTTCAAAAAGTTTTTCAAGTTTATGACTAAACTAATGAATTTTTTTACTAAATTTTTGTACTCAATGAAAGCCACTAAAAAGTTATAGATGCATTCGCAGAGTTTGACTTGATAAAAAGTATCAGTTATTCACTATGTTTTAATATCTACCATATATATAGCGCGCCGTTCGGCAGGCCTGATCAGTCGCGTTTCGGCGCTCACGGACGACGGGCCTGTGCTTGATTTTGCAATTTTGACAACCGATAAATTTTAAATATTAAGATCATAGTGCCACAGTATAACAATATCAGTAGGTATTACTAGTGAAGCACGCTATGATCTTGATTTTTGATACCGTTTTCATTGGAATTGCAAATAGACGCTGATACTAATTAGTACGCTGTTTACTTTATGTTGTAGACCAAAAGGGGAGTCTCAAAAAACTGACGTCGATAACACATCAGTAAGAAATTCAATGCGGATGCAATGGAAAATAGCTAAGTATCGGTAAAATATTCGTACGTTAAATCAGAGATCGGGATAAGGAAATAATGAGAGAGGAGAAATCCTCTGCGTAAATCCCCTAATATATAAATGCAAGTTAGGTATCATTTATGATACCTTACTTGCATTTATATGACATTTAGGTAAATTCTTTGGTAGTAAGGTACTTAGTACTTGGAAGAAAAGTCCTCACATACAGATTTTACCACTTTGGAAGAGACTTTCGCGCAAACAATTCAGTTTAGAAAAAAACATGTTAGGAACTTCAATACAATTTTGAACACCTTTCCATAGATACACGTATAGTTTTGTAAGAATTTTTATTTTTTTATTTCCTTTCCAAGTTTGTGACACCACCAAAATTTATTGTTTTTTCTTTTTTTTGTTTGAAAATGTTAATATTGTTCATAGAAATTTAGACACTCGACCAAATTTGATAAGAAGCCTTTTAGGCAGTAAAATTACTCGTAGTATTTAACTACGTACAAAATTTCCGATTCGTATTTTTATATAAGGTTTAGAATCATTTCCTGAGCATAAAATTACAAAATAATAACACATCCAGGTGGAGCGCCAGCTCGAAAAAACGTTTTTGGCCGATATTCCGAAAAAGTTATAAAGCCTATCATTATTGTGGAAAATAAAATTTCCCATCTTTTGTTGCCAGTAAACTTTTTTTTCGAACTTACCGATTACGATTTATTATGTCAAATTTGATGATAACAATGTAAAAAAAATAAGATGTGAATTCTGTCCCTTTACCGGAATGGAAGAAGGATTATGTTTTTCTCGTGTATCTTTTATGTTTGTAAAACTTTTATTTCCACGTATCTTCCAAACGGCTGGATGGTTTTTGGTAACTAAGATATTCTAAGACTAGTCTGACTCGCCAAAGTGTCCTTAGATAGTAGGTAATATTTTTTTACGTGTAGATTTTTTTGTAGTCGGGGTTTCTAAATTAAAGTTATTCTATCATATTGCTCGTTGCTCGAATAAACAGCTCCGTTCATCAATTTGATTGAAGAGTTGAACGAAGAGTTTGATCTCCATTTTTGTAATAAGAACAACTTAGCTGTGAAACGTATTGCCAGAGTGGGTTTTTATCGAAGGTTCGAACCTTGGGGTTACGAGGTACACTGTGCTTGTTTCTATTAGAGAAACAAGTTCCGTCGTAGACCACATCATTTTCATCCACTATTATCGGCATCATCGCAATCGTATCATTAAATGGGTTATAAATCGTAAACGGTAAGTTTTTTAAAAAAGTTTACTGGCAACAAAAGATGCAAAAATTTATTTTCTACAATTATTGTCAAAATATATAGTTTCCAAAATATCGGCTTAAACAGTTTTTTCAATTGGCGTTTGAAGCTCTATCTGGATCTGTGAGCATTTTGTAATTTTATGCTCAGTAAGTGATCTTGACCTTATAGAAAAAAATTGGATTAGAAATTTAGTGCAAAGTTGACCAAAAAACCTTCTATTTTTACTGGCCTTTCATTACGTTTCAGCATTTTTTTAAATTTTTGACGAACTTGTGATTTATTAGGAAACATTTTAAAAAGATGCATGACATTGGAAAAGCCGTTCTCAACTTATAGTGTGACCAAAAAGAAAAGGTTGAGTTTTGTATGTCTACGAGTATAAAGATAAATTTAATATTTCTTCGTTTATATAGCAACAAAACTCTTATCAATTCACAATTCACAAAATTGTTATCACTAGTATAAACAAATCTTGAACAAAAAATGAGTTTAAATTACATAGTCCAATATTTTAATGTTATTTCTGCACTGTGGCACCGATTCCGCGGTCGGTGACGGTCGCGAGAACAAGACAGCGTTAAATGCCTAATTTGACAGAACTACCTGGCCTTAATAAGTACGTTGTTTACGAGTTATTAATAGAAGAAACTAGATCATCAATACTTTTCCTAAATTAAATAGAGATCATAATATTTTTTCGCAGATTTCGGTGGATTATTTTTTATTAAATTACATTTTATAAAATAATTATTAAATAATTATATCAGTTCGAGGGCAGGGAACCTTCACGTGGTGCACCCTGGGCATCAAATAACAAGTTATCTTAGTGCCTTGGTGGTTTAATCCCGGCCGAATCATTACTGCGGTTCCGTCTCCACGGCTGCGATGCCCACCAAGTATCATCGTGGCTTTCACTTGACCGCACCGCCGCCGCATTTAGAGGTCCAAGCCCCGGCGATCAGCCTCACCTCCTACTGGAATAACTTTGGTCTGTTTCGCTAGATCTCACTATCAGCCCATGAACCCAACGTCCCGTCATCCCAGTCATCCCAGTCATCCCCAACGAACTTCTACCTATGACCCTGGTGGGAGCCAGAAGCAACAATCTGGCTCGCATCTTATTTCCACTAGAGGGCTTGGGGCGTTCGGTGTTCGTCCAGCGCCCAACCTAGGAATAGGCCTTCCGAAGGTAACACGCCGCTGGTTTCCGGTAATACAGTCGGCTGTATTACCGGAAACCAGCGGCGTGTTACCTTGGACCGCGGGACCTTGTATTCGGATACAAGGTCCCGCGACTTTACCACCAAGTCTAGGCTGAAGAAACCTGTTAGGGTTTTAGTCGATAGGGGAAACGCTTTAAGTGGTGAAAAGTCAGATATTTCCCGACCTGTCATACATTGCACAAATAAATTTCTATATATTTAATAAATGGTTGGTAGAAACCGATGTACATACACTTCGTAAGGTATTCAGGGCTTCGAATTAATTTTAATCCGTCATCCCAAAGATAGCAACAATATTCCACACACGAACTTAATCATGATTTAAATAGTCGCGTGTTAACCCCTCATGAAAAGATGACGTAGGCGTTCATTGTGTATCATTTTTCACGTAGTCTCTCTAATGCACCTATCGGGGTTGAATGGGTCTGCGTCACTGTCGCGACACGCCTCCGATACCCATTATTATCCTGTCCTGCCTTTAAGTTCATTGTAGCAGAGTTAAGTGACCGCATGAAAGTTCACTGGTTTGAAATAAAACCGTAGACGCGTAGATCTATCTACGTATGTTCCTTTACATAGTCGTAGTACGAATACTTGAGTTTCCGTAAATGCTTGCAAATGCATAATAGGGATGTAAGGGAGCTCCGTAACTGTAGCAGAAACTATCAGATATTCGAAATAAAAATATATCCGTAACCGTATCCGTTTCAAAAATTTCGGATAGACTCCTATAAGGGCAGAGTTTAAATAAAACAACACGTTTTGACAGGTTTTTGTTTCACCACGTGGATATTAGACCAGTGTCGAAGCCTTTGAATAAGCCGCAGAATTTTTTGTTTTACATTAATCGTATACAGTATTACAATCAAGATAAACAAAAAGAAACTGAATTAAATAGCGTAAATTAAATTTAAAAAATCGAAACAATTTCATTTAGTTTTACGATCTATGTTATTATCATTATCTACGAGTATGTTTTACAATTACAAAAACAAAGCAAAGCAAGACAAAGTCGTTCTACGATGGAGCGTGTTTACCTAGACGAAATCGATTCACTCTCGATTTGAAGACACAAAGATTGTAACCATCGGGGAAAACCCACTCAGGCAACAGCCTAGACGTTCTTATCACAAAATTAAAATGTCTCTCTTAACCAGACACGACGCAGAGCATCACGACGTAAAGTATCGCGACGCATAGCACTGCAACGCAAGGCACCACTCCGCATAAGACCGCGACGAAAGACACCGCGGCGCAAGACACCGCGGCGCAAGACACCGCGACGCAAGACACCGCGAAGGCTACCACTGCGACGCATAGCATCATAACCCATAACATCGTACCGCATAACACCGCCACGCATTGCACCGCAACGCACCTAGACGAATAGCACCGTGACGATTAGCACTGCGACGCATAGCACTAAAACGCATAGCATCGCTTCGCAAATCATCGCGACACATAACCCCATACTGCAAAACATCGCAACGCGTAGCACCGCGACGCAAAGCATCGCGACGCCTAGCACCGCGACGCAAAACATCGCGACGCATAGCACTGCGACGCATAGCACCGCCACGCATAGCACCGCGACGCTAAGCACCGTGACGGATACATAGCACTGCAACGCAACGCATAGCATCGCAACGCAGTGCATCTCAATGCAATGCATCGCGACGCATAGCACTGCGACGCAAAGCATCGCGATGCATAACATCGCTACGCATACCACCGCGACGCAAAGCATCAAAAAGCATATCATCGCAACGTAAAGCACTACGACGCATAGCACCATAACGCATAGCATCGCGACGCAATACATCGCAACGCAATGCATCGCGACGCATATCACCGCGACGCAAAGCATCACGATGCATAGCACTGCAACGCAAAGCACCGTGACGGATAGCACTGCGACGCATTGCACCAAAACGCATAGCATCGCAACGCAAAGCACCACGACGCGAAGTATCGAAACCATAGTACCGCCACGCATAGCACCGAGATGCAAAGCACCGTGACGGATAGAATTGCGACGCAAAGAACCGCGATGCAAAGCATCGCGACGCATAGCACCGCGACGCAAAGCAACGCGACACATAGCACTGACATGCATAGCACCGTGATGTAAAGCACCGTTTAATATTGCGACGTATAATACCATAAAGCCTATCGTCGCGACATAAAGCACAGCGACGGTTAGCACCGCGACGCAAAGCGTGGCAACGCATAGCACCGTCACGCATAGCACCGCGACGCAAACCACCTTGACGGATAGTACTGCGAAGCAACGCATAACATCGTGACGCTTAGCATCGCGACGCATAGCACCACAACGCAAAGCTTCGCAACGCGTAGCACCGCGACGGATAGCATCACGACGCATAGCACCGCGACGCATAACATCGTGACGCGTAGCACCGCGACGCAAAACAACGCGACACATAGCACTGGCATGCATAGCACCGTGATGCAAAGCACCGTTTAATATTGCGACGTATAATACCATAAAGCATATCGTCGCGACATTAAGCACAGCGATGGTTAGCACCGCGACGCAAAGCATGGCAAAGCATAGCACCGCCACGCATAGCACCGCGACGCAAACTACCTTGACGGATAGTACTGCGAAGCACCGCATAACATCGTGACGCTTAGCATCGCAACGCGCAGCACCGCGACGCAAACCATCTTGACGGATAGCACTGCGACGCAACGCATAACATCGTGACGCTTAGCATCGCGACGCATAGTACCACAACGCAAAGCTTCGCAACGCGTAGCTCCGCGACGGAAAGCATCACGACGCATAGCACCGCGACGCAAAGCAGCGCAACACATAGCACCGACATGCATAGCACCGTGATGCAAAGCACCGTTTAGTATTGCGACGTATAACACCATAAAGCATAACGTCGCGACATAAAGCACCGCGACGGATAGCACCGCGACGCAAAGCGTCGCAACTCATAGCACCGCCACGCATAGCACCGCGACGCAAACCACCTTTACGGATGCACTGCGACGCAACGCATAACATCATGATGCTTAGCATCGCGACGCATAGCACCACAACGCAAAGCATCGCAACGCGTAGCACCACGACGCAAACCATCTTGACGGATAGCACTGCGACGCAACGCATAACATCGTGATGCTTAGCATCGCGACGAATAGCACCACAACGCAAAGCTTCGCAACGCGTAGCACCGCGACGGATAGCATCACGACGCATAGCACCGCGACGCATAACATCGTGACGCTAAGCATCGCGACGCATAGAACCACGACGCAAAGCACCGCGACGGATAGCACCGCGACGCAAAGCGTCGCAACTCATAGCACCGCCACGCATAGCACCGCGACGCAAATCACCTTGACGGATAGCACTGCGGAGCAACGCATAACATCGTGACGTCTAGCATCGCAACGCGTAGCACCGCGACGCAAACCACCTTGACGGATAGCACTGCGACGCAACGCATAACATCATGGCGCTTAGCATCGCGACGAATAGCACCACAACGCAAAGCTTCACAACGCGTAGCACCGCGACGGATAGCATCACGACGCATAGCACCGCGACGCATAACATCGTGACGCTAAGCATCGCGACGCATAGCACCGCGACGCAAAGCATCGCGATGCATAGCACTGCGACGCAAAGCACCGTGACGGATAGCACTACGACGCATTGCACCAAAACGTATACTGCGACCATATCAAAACGCATAGCGACACATAGCATCACGACTTAAAGCATCGTGACGCATAGAATCGCGACGTAAAGCACGGTGATGCATAGCATCGTGATGTAAAGCACCGCAACGCATTGCACCGCGACGCATAGTGCCGCTACGCATAGCATCGCGACGTAAAACATTACGTCGCATAGGATTGCGACGCAAAGCAGCGCGATGTATAGTATTCGTGACGTGAAAGTATAACGACGCGTAGAACCGAGATTCATATTACCGTAACGCATAGCATCGCGATGCATACCGCCGCGACGTATATTGTCGCGACGTAAAACGTCGTGACGAAAAGCACCGTGACTTTAAATGTTTGCATGCCTGGGTATTTCTATTTATATGTATTTCTATTTATAATAACTATAAATGTATTTTATCAGCTATCTGGCCGCTATAGTACAAGCTAAACTTAGTTTGGGGTCAGATGGTTTTGTGTGTGTATTGTCCACCAATATTTATTATTATTATTAAGAAAGCATTGCGACGCATAGCATTTGCTTAAAAAAATCCACGAAGTGGTTCGCTCCACCTGCGCTGAAATTTATGACATTTTTTAATTCAACAGGTAGGTTATTCTAGTTTATTATAACTTTTACTTTTCTGTACATTTCATGGATTTTATTTAGTTCTTATTGTGCATAAATCCAGATAACCAAGATTCATCGTTTTACGTCTGTGACATGTTTTCAAAGAGACTTGACGTAGAATTTTTACCTTCTTTACACACATTCTACTTACTATATAACTGCTTTCGCTGACATTCCTGAAATAGATATACTTATTTAACTTATTATTTGTTTTTTTTATAAAAAACAGTTACTGGTTTTATCGTAAGAAAATTAATTTAATTAACTTATATTAAAACACTATTTAATACACCTTCAAAATAGTTTCTCTTGTATTGTTTTAAATGAGGATGGCATGATTAATTCAGAAAATATTATAAAATAAGACAAAAATATTAGGAATACGTAATATACGGAGTACTTCACAACAAAATTGACAACCAACTGCCAAATTAATTGACAAACAATAGTGGCAAAGCTCAGATTGAAAACCTCGTGGCAAAGGAACAAGTTACAGTGAACGGACTGTACTCGTATTTATTTATAACATGCACAGATTAGGAAACAAAATGTTTCTAATATGTGATAATATGGATTTCAACAAAGATGTGAGTTTGTATTTCAACATTTTGAAAAAGCTTCATTTTGTGTTTCTTAAATGTTGTGTACACATAAAGAAGTTGATTAAAGTCAAGTCGAATTAAAAGTTACCGTTGATGTACTTACTTCACTACTACACCTCGTATATTTCCTCTTAAATCCTTGGAAATGTTCTCAAATAGTAGCGAATACTAGAAGTAGTTATCAGAATTTCTAACTTTTTTGATGTCCAGTGTCAACGGCCTTCAGAGTCGTTTACCTTCCGCTTCCAATAAGTAGGCCAGCTAAGTTCTGGTACCCAAGGGTCTTCATTATTAGCGGAGAAAACTCGAATGAAGTGCAAAACAAACCCGACCGCGAAATGAAATGTCAGGTAAAGTCAGTCACCGTGGAATTGTGTCCAACCGTGTGATGGAATCATCAATTTCGTTTAAAAGTTTAATACCTTTGCTAGTTTTCAGATATCAAAGTAGGTGCCTAAGCCTAGAGGTGACTAACCAATTTTACTAAGCTTACTTTATAACTGCCTCAAAAGCAATGCTGGACTGTTCTTTTTATTTTTGTGTTTTTCTTGTTTGCCTATGTTCTTTTTTCATGTAAAGCAACATAACAGTATTGTGCCACGCAGTTATTTGACTAAGACAATATTTCAAATAGGTGGCCAGCACTGCACTGCATCTCTATCAAGGTAGTTATTTAATTCACTCACTACAATTTCTCTAGTAACATTGTCTTTCACCGGAACACGGGAATGCTTCCACGTATGCTTCTTGGCGGTAGAATAGCCAGCAAAGATTTTGTGCCATCCCAGGGGCTGTGTAAGAGTTCTACTACTGTAATTAACTATTCTTTTATTTTTAGGGTTCATGTGTAAAATCTAACCGCGATGACCTAGTCACCAGAATTCCGATTTTATATACAAGTACATAAAGACATATACTTGTATTTAAACACATACCTAAGATGCATATAAATATCTAGACAGAAAACAAACCTTTGAATTCATCAAATAAAATCTTGATCTGGGCGGTAATCGAATTTCGACCTGAGACTCACTTCCAACTGAGCAACGAGTCCAATTCCATTCATGATGACCACACATTGGACCATGATCGTCTTATCTGCCTCTACCCACGTTGTTAAACAGGGATACAGACTGTTTGGTACCATGATGATTGTGTCGACAATTCTTATCTTACTTTAGTAAAGCTTTATAAAGTAAGATGAGAATTTTATTACACAAAAATTGTAATACTAATACTATTACTTAACTGGCTTACTATGTAAATTTGAAGATTTTGTTGATTTGCGTTTATTGATTGATTGATTGACGTTTAACGTGAATAAAAACCATATCTATATTTGATAGCGCAATTCACCTGAAAGGCTAACTGAAATATATCTAAACTGGTTAAAATTGCCAAACCCCACCTAGATACCAGTTTATTGCTTTTTCTCAATATTTGTTCAACTCGAATGACAATAACACCACAAAGAAAAGAAATTTAATATTCCACCACTTGAATCATCGACGTGGAAAATTATCGGCAATGTGCTGGATATTTGAATGTATACGTTCTTGGTAAAATTATTATCAAGTAGAATAGCTGAGTTCAGTGACTTACAAATTTTTTTTGTATAAGAAGTTCTCCACAAGCAGATATCAATTTCATAAGCGTTATTCTTCTTCGGTAAAGTTTATCTTTGGAATTATTTTCGTTGTTAAACGATAGTTTGCGAAGAGCCCGTGGAGCCATTTATCAATCTGGACACATTCTATTAAATATTGATGCATGGGCATTCATGTTCACATGTATCGGTTGCCTTTCGTGTATCTCTGACCGTATTCTGTCATTTTCAGGCACTGACCCCTATCGTAAAAACAGTGTTAAATGTTCATACAGTTAAATTGATTTTGTAATTGTAGGACTCTTTATTGAGTGGTGAGTACCACAACTCTGCCAATTATTTTACCACCAATTAGTAATATTATGTAATGTAATGTATTACTGTGTTCCGGTTTCTAGGGAAATATTTCCATAGAAATTAGAGGCTCGTATCGTGGCTTAGTTTGTTGTAATTTTTTATAGTGGGTATAGTGTGACAAGACGAGCAAGACAACGGTGCCGAAACGTGGACACTGACAGTTAAGTTGATCCACAAATTCAAAGTCGTACACCGAGCAATGGAACGAGCTAAACTTGGAGTTTCTCTAAGGAATCGAATTCGGAACAAAGTGATCCGCCAGAGAACCAAGGCTATCGGTATAGCTCAATACATTTGCCAACTAACGTGCTAATGGGCCAGTCGTATGTGTCGCATCCCGATAACCGTTTGAGTAGACATGTTCTTGAATGGAGACCGCGAGTCGGCAAACGTAACATAGGACACCCTGAAACTAGACGGAGGGACGATACCGGAATACAGCAGGCAGTGGATGATGAGACAATGAGACAGTGGACGTATAAAGCTGACGTTAGGGCTGAGTGTCCTATGGAAGGCCTATGTCCAGCAGTGGAATAGGATAGTCTGATGATGATGATGATTACCCGTTCGATATCTGTTCTCATGTTTACGTTATTATTCACTCATCAATCTATTCTATGTTAATACGAAAAAATCCTTTGATGTAAAGATTCACGCAAATCCAATAAATAAGAAAAAATGTTTCGTTCTATAAATGGATAAATTGGAATAATGTTTTTTTGCATTCAACAAGTCCTCATTAATAATCATGATAAACCACTCTGCTCGTCTGGCAAAACACCGACAACCTCGATACACCTTCAAAAGGACGACCTCTAATACAGCTTCCAAGAAAACCAACGATTACCTACGAAATAACCCTTACTAATATAGATGTGAATGTGAAAGTATTTGGAAGTTTATCGGTTTATTGGTCCTGTGTGTAGGTTTCCTGTACTTAGTACAAATTGTAGTTTTTATAATTTCGAAAAAAACTCAAATTTAGTCGTCTATTAAAGACCAAATAAAAAAATGTAGTTTCAAACGATGAATTCCAGGGAAAAAGTGTCTTAACGTAGTTTAGAGCTAGTTTTCGGTGTCTCAGGAGTTTTTTTAGATGTATGTGCCAATTTAGAAAATTCTATTTTTACTTTAAAGTAAAAAGCTTTGCTTTTTGAGTGGTCCAATTTAAAATTTCATCTGTAGTTTATGAGTTGATAATAAGTATTTGCTGTAGTGTTTGAAGCTTCATGTCTTCGCAATCATAAGACCTTTTAAAATACTTTTAACAAAACAAACTTCAATTAATTATGACAGCAGTCTATGCTGTACCTCGGTAAAACAACGTATTTTTCCCTGGATTAAAGGGAAGGAACTTTTTATCACGTGAAAATTATAGAAACGTGGACCAAGCGGGTGAAACCGCGCAAAGCTACTAGTAAATAATAAATACCCAGTCGTTAAGGTACCGAATTTGCCAACATCAATCTTCGTTTAGTCTCTTTCAGAACCTGTAAGCCTTTCATGAAAATCTTTCCATATAATAATTGGATGAATGTAAGGAAAGTGCTGGTTATTGAACTATGGTATTCCCGTAAATGGTCAAGTATAGGTCAAAAGGATTAGTTTCGTTGTATCTATGCCTGATATTAAATATTGGTGAACAGTTCTAAGTCTAGGTCAAAAGGATAAGTTTCGGTGTATCTATACTTGATATTACATTATATGTGTGTTTGACCTAGAGCCTTTAGAAGACTACGTGATAAATACGCAGGGTTTGCCTTTATCAATCCTCGGTCTATTAAAAAAACGATGTAGGTTTATCTAACTTTAAAAAAGTGTGTGTACATATAATAATAAAAATTCTTTACAATTTAGGATGGAAGATTGAAGTTTTTTGAGTAGCGAAAAAAAATGAAAATCTATTCTTTAACCATAGAATAGCATATAAATATAATAGAATATCATTTTCTATGCAAGAAATATAAACCGGAAGTTTGTCGCAATGTTTACTAAAATATTGGTTAACGAACTTTTTTTCGTAAAGCGCCAAGAAAAGTATAACTTCGAAAATTGGTAATAACTTAATAGAATGAAATAAATAAATTAAAATATTTTTTTAAAATAAAGAGTGACGAGATGATCAGTACATGTGCCTGATGGTAAGCAACATGCCTGACACATAACAGCCCAGTGACACGCAGCTATTGTAACATGAAGAGTCCAAATCATTACCTAGCACTGCACTGCGCTCGTCACCCAGATATCTAAGATCTTATATCTCTAAGCCCTGTAATTTCTCTGGAAACATTGCCCTTCAAACCGGAACACAGTAATGTTTACATTACTGCTTGGCGGTAGAATAACTGGCAAAGGTGTGGTACGCAAGATCCACTGTTTTAACATTAAAAATAAATGTTTAAAGTTTAAAGCCCGCCAAAAAAAAGAAACCGTTTACTATAGGCATATTTACTGGCGTGTGACGTCACCAGCGTTGTCATCCTTAACAGTGCGTTTACGCCGAAGATAAAAAAATCAGTATTTTTTTAATTTTCACTGGCGTATTTCTCAAAAAAATACACACTATATCTTTCAACATAGAGTGAAATATGTTTATTTAGTGTGTTATCTAATAAGATTATCATAATTTATGCTATATTTTCAACATTGTCAAATACCGTTTTGTACAAATTATAATATTTCTATTGCTTTTACAATAGAAAATAAATTTCTGTTACTTTTGTATTCATTTAAGATCATTTTTTTTTTTTAATAATGGTTACACTTCAGAGAGTGTGCTACTGAGCTGCATGATCTAACACTACCTTACATAATTTTTATATAGGCCTGCTCGTAGCTAGGAAAAACGACATCATATCATGGTCGATATTCCACGAAGACCTCTTCGTTCGAAAAGTAGAATTTAAATTTAACCTTTGATTCTACGTTTGTGGTAAGAATATCTAGGCTGTGAAATGCTTTGACTGAGTGGGTTTTTCCCGGTGTCTTTATATCGAGAGTGAATCGGTTTCTTCTGATAAGTACATTGCTTTAGAGACAGCACCGTTGTTAAACATCTAATGAGACGGCAGTCAAGTATAGGTAAACTTGTACCAGTTAAAACAAAAAAAAACTGAAAAGTCTTGGATTTGAAATTTCCCATAGCATGTAGTATTCTACTAGTCAAGACCATTATGTACAAGTATTTCCGATATAGATTTTTAAACCATTGAAATACAACAAACACAAATTCTTCAAAAGAAATTCTGACCGCATCGTGTGTACAAAACACACGAATTTTCTGTAAGGGTAGACTCCACTAGTCTACCTAGTCTAGTCTAGCACTAGTGTTACTGTGCACAGAATAATATCCAGGTACGGGGTACGGTTGCCTTAAAGAAATCGTTGTAAGTAATAAAACGGCCAATTGGAAAATCTAGTTTGTAATAGTTCTTAAGTTTTCTTTGTAATCTTTATCTTGTAACTTTAAAAAGTTTTTTTTCTTCATTATGAAAGAAATCATAATAAAGGAAGATATATGAAAGTTTGGATGTTTATTGCTTAATCACGTCAAAAGAACTGAAAGAAAGGATTAAGATGAAATTTAGAACTAAAATATATCTTGTAATCTGTAATCCTTCTAATATAATGAGTGTCAATGTTTAGATGTTTGTTGCTCAATCACATCGGAACGTCTATTTGGTACACAGTTTATCACGGGCAAACAACCTGACACGATTTTTTTATATGTAAGGAAGATTGTGTTAACAACACAATATTAGAGAAAATTAAAGGGGAACTCTATTTGTACCGCTGGCTTCCAGTCAAGGCCAGTGGAGCAACGACATTATCGTCTTACAACCCTTCATCGTCTTAAATTGATAGTCTGTCCCAGCGATGATTGAGCAATCTATCAAATATTATCATATTAAACTCACACTCTTGGTAGAAGTATTTGCAGAGTCCGCCTGGGGAATTTTATAGATAGCCGACATGTAAATATACCTTTAAACGAGCAATTCTTGTATATTTGTACAATATAGAATCTGAATCTCGGAAACGGCTCCAACAATTTTCATGAAATTTAGTATGCGAGGTCTCGGAGGCGATAAAACGATCTAGCTAAATTTTTAAACGATTTTTTAAGTTTTTAAACGATCTAGCTAGGGTTACGAAATGATAGATCCGTGTTCGAATCCACCCAGGTCACATCCCGGTCACCCAGGTACTAAGTAAGTTATTAAAGCAACGATGTGTTTTCAAATCCAAACCCAAATCCATAGTAGCTACTCAAAACGTTCAGTGCTTCGGTGCGAGACATTTCTGATGTCCTCTGATGTAAAACAAGGGAATGCTCTGGCAGCTGTTACTTTCTACTTGGTTTTGGAAGCAGTCACGCGACTATCTTGGAAGATTTATTGACTGTAGCAGCATAAACTATGTTATCTAGCAAATCGAACACAGTATGATCACGCGGTGAACTTAGAAATGGCATCGGCTCGATTCGCATTGCATGTGAATGCAGGTAAATTTATGTTGCGATGTAGGCTCGGCCCCACTACTTTTACGTCATTTCCTCTGATTTTAGGACTCGTGTGTGGACGTTTTAAGTTCTAATACTGAATTAGCAGCCGCCTCGCTACACCTGTACGAGATGAACATTGTAGAGAAGCGCAATTTGAAGGGATAAATACTCGTACCTTCAAATACCATGGGTCGAATCTGAAATCTCAAAATTTAATCAAAACTCGCATAGCCGCTGCTAATGACAATAATTAGGTCAAATAAATAGTACGCGTGATACTTGCACACTGACTATAAAAGACGAATTCAAACTAGAACTTTTTTGGTCTAATGTGGGACGCTCATTGGATATATCATAAAAGGATGAGTCATGAACTGGAAGCACTGATTAAAGTCAAAACATAAAATAGAAATCTGAAGATTCCGAAGGCTTAGCTAAATGCTTTTTGCCACAATTTTATGAATATTGTACCTTTAATTGATGAGGATAATGAAATTGTTGGCAGAATGGAAAAAGAGTGTTTAGATATAAATGTGGAAGAAGTAAAAATGGTGTTAATGCGAATGGGAGCTGGTAGGTCAGCAGGATATGACACTCTTGTGCTCGAGCATATCAAGAACGCAAGTTGGATATTACTTATTTTGCTTGCAAATCTGTATACGGCAATGGTGAAATGGAACTACTTGCCCTTTGATTTTGCCAAAACAATCGTGGTTCCTATAATTAAAAATCGTCAACTTGACGCATCGAATAGCTTCAACTACCGATCGATACCATTGGCAACGATCTGCGCTAGAGTGTTTGAAAAGGTAATCCTATTAAAATACTCAGATGAACTCAACGTGTCTGACTCTCAAGTTGGCTTTCGAAGAGGAGGCTCAACGGACATGGGTATTTTAACCCTAAAACATACCGTGAATTATTACGTTTCTCGCAATACGAACCTATATGCATGCTATCTAGATTTGTCCAAAGCATTTGACAGAGTCGTCCATAGCAAGCTGTGGCAAAAACTGCGCGCCAGACAAATCCCTAACCAAATAGTTGATATTCTTGCTAAGTGGCATGATGAACAAGAAAACATAGTGAGGTGGAATAATGTTACTTCGGATCCGGCTCCATTACGGTGCGGTGTGAGACAAGGTGGGTCAGCGTCTCCTACGTTCTTCAATGTGTATATGGATGGGCTTAGTCATCAACTAAAGGAATCTGCTATAGGATGTCACTGTGTTGGCACGTGTGTTAATCATATTGCATACGCAGATGATATGGTCCTTCTAGCACCTACAGTTTCAGCTTTGCGTCGATTACTCACTATTTGTGAGGAGTATGCTGAGTCACATTGGCTGGTATATAATGTAAATAAAACAAAAGCTATGATATTTAAGTCGAAAATGTGACAGGAAATACTCCGTGTATTACTATGAATGGCAAAGAGCTGGAGTGGGTGGAAAACTTCAAGTATCTGGATCACATCGTGACCAATAAATACCCTCAAGGATTCGTTGGACCTGGATAGACAAAGGCGTACCTTGAGCGTCAGATCTAATATGCTCGCGCGACGGTTATCCAGATGCAGTGATGAGGTCAAGGCGTTGCTCTTTCAGACGTACTGTACTAATATGTACACATGTGAGCTCTGGAGCAATTACAGAAAAGCAGAATATAATGCTCTCAGGGTACAGTACAATAATGCATTGCGAATTATAATGAGACTGCCTAAGTTTTGTAGTGCATTAACTATGTTTACTGAGAGGAAACTGCCTGGTTTCGCAGCACTGATGCGACAAAGATCGGCTAACACAAGGGAGAGATTTTACACTTCGAGGAAAACGTTTTGAGTCGATAGAAGCCATAAAAGAAAATTCGCTGAATGAGCTAAAGGCCATACCGCAAATAGCCTATGAAAAATGTGTGGAAGACTGGGTGAAGCGTTAGAGATGTTGCATTTCAAGCGATGAGGCCTACTTTGAAGGCGATAAATGAATTTAGATGAATAATTTGTATTTTTTGTTTTATTGACAAATTCCCGATATTTAGTACACAGAATGTACATCTATAAATATATGAATATTCATAGGTAGGTATACCTATAAGTGCATAGTTTTAAATCTTAATTTCCAAAGTATATCTACAAACATAGCTTTATAATGGCATAACTGATCTGTTTGTTTCATAAGTCTCCAGAAACCCCCCTTTCTTTGTATGTAAAATAGAGAAGCCTGGTACCCACGACACAGGTTACCCTAGTGTGGGTACCGGTGTACAATGTGTTTTAAATGCTTTTGTGTATTGTAAATTAAGTATACACTAAATTGTTTTCTTAAGTAATGTTTTTTCTGAACCAAATAAACAAATTTCATTTCAATAATAATTTTATGACAGAAAATAGGGACTTAAAAATGTTTGTCGATCTGTAATTGGGTCCGCGCCTTCACGGCTAGGCTAATGCTTCTTCTGCTTCATGCCTCAGGCTTGAAAGTCAGATATTCTGTGCAATAAACAATCACTGTTTCTATGATGATGATTATTGGATTGGTATCAATATTTTCAATAAAAATGCTAATACCATAAGACAAGTTATCAAATATTTTTTACCTTAATCTCCATGATATATATCTATATCAGCCTAAACAACATGTTTTTCAGGCTAACAAAATCTTACAAAAGTGGAACTTATAATATTGTTGGCTTTATCACATGACTAATAATCAGCGTTATCGGCAAACAATATCTTTTTTTAAGAATAGCTAATCTCATTTCACACGGGACCAATTTTAACAGCTACACTATGACATAGGATGTTCTGTGGTTTGAGTCATGGGAAATGTATTTATGGACATACCGTGCAGAAATGCTGCAAGATTTTTTGGGCTCGACACCACAGTGATGCCCCCAACCTATGTCTATCAACTAAAACCCCCAAAGGTTTCTCCGGCCTCGGATTGAAGGCAGAGTCGCGGAACCACTCTCGGATTTGACCGCAACACTCCAAGTCATTCCATTTCACCCCTCACTACACGTGACCCTCGAGAGGGCAAAGTTCGCGCATAGAAGTTCGTCGTATCAACTATCAGACAACAACATGCCACGTAGGTGAGTTGTTATCTGGTGCTCAGGGTGCACCACATGGAGGTTCCTGAGCCTCCCAAGGTTTGACTCATCCCTACGCTACAATTTTTTAAAAAGGAGGCACCGTTTGAATTTATTTATTTTACTTAACAAACATGGCAGAAATAGGCGAGCCTGAAGGCACACTCAGGCAGGCTAGCACCCCGTCTCCACTGGAGCGCCTAGCGCGTCGTATGTTAAGGGCTGTCCGACACCTCACCTAGGGATATGCCTCCCCGAGGAGGTGACGCACCGCTGGTTTCCGGCTCGTCCCTGGATCCATATGCGTGGGGGGGTGGACACCCCCCGCGAGGTGGGCCCGCAATAACGGTGAAATGTGAGTCAGGGTCGTTGGTGTGAAAAGCGACTCGGACCCCAGGTCATACCGGAGAAACCTGCGGGGGTTTTAGTCGGAAGAGTCACCATGTCCGCTCCCATGGTGTCGAGCCAAACGTGCATGGGGGCAATATATTTACGTGCCCCACCATGTAGGAACATGGTGGGGCACGTAAATATATTTTCCCCATATAAAAAAGGTTTAAATTCCAAAACAACAAAAAAGTCACAAAGCTGCAAAATTAAACGGCATTTTTTTACACAGAAATGCTCTTAGATTTCTACTATCTTCCTTATTTTTTCAGAGATCACGTATCTGTCGTCCCTAAAGAGCAATAAACATTCAATCAGAGGATGGACTGAATCCCTAGTCAAGGTTAACAGGACGATGACTCCATCTTGTTGTTTCTTAAAATAGATTTGAGATTAGCTATCTTACGGGTTCAAAACGTCGCTTACGTCAACTGTGATTACTTATGGCTTAATCTGTGATGATGATGACAAGATTTATTATGAAGAATTAGAATTATTTAACTCTATTAAATAGTTCGGAGGTTAGAAGTTAGGGAAGTGTATGGATACGGAGAGCCGAGGACCGGATTTGGTGGTACAATATTGGAAAGACTTGTATCCAGCAAACTTTGTAGATTATAAAAGAACAATATTTGTTACCATTACTTAAAGTAATTTTTTTCATATTAAAATTTTTAATTATAAATTTCGTCTGTTGGTAAGTGTGTATGTTAGTTATCAGGGGGCTTAGCCAAGATGTCTTTCTACAATCGTAAACGCTAGAGAAAATTATGTAAATGTATGGTAATGACAACTAACAGCGATAAATCACGTGGTCAGAGAATACATAGAGAAAAAATCGTAGCCAAGATACTAATTATCTATTCGTGTTTTACGAGAGACTACACGCAATCGTTTTCTACAATGGCCATCGCTAACTCCCGTACAAAAGCTAGCCAAGAGGCTATTCGACAAGCGCAAACGTAACGCTATCGTAGTTTTGAAGCGCCAACTCAGGCGATAGCTGAGACGGTGTAGAAAGCGACAAAATAAATATGGCGTCGTTGCCGTCAGCTGTTTGATTGTTTGTTGTGATCGCCGATTGTAGTGTTATTTTACATTATTTTTGTGTCATTGCTGTTCATTTTTAAATAAAAATGCACTTACTAAACATGTTATGGGCGCCTATAACGAAGAAGTGTTGATTACACGTCGAGCTAGAGGAATATATCGAGATTATGTGGTAATAATCAATGAAATGTCGGAAATCCTTTTATCAAGCGTTTTCGGTTAGATAAAGCAACTTTCCAAGACCTTTGTGAGGACCTCCGACGACAAACATCATTAAAAGGAACTATAGAGATATCCGTAGAGGTTAAGGTATGTAATGATATAGTATTTTTAGTTTACAGTTTAAATTTTGTAGAGCTTGATACTTACCTATCAACCTCTCAGCAACTCAAATATTGACCTAAATCTGTTACAGGTGTTGTGTGCTCTCAGCTTTCTGGCCACTGGTTCTTACCAGAGAATTGTTGGAGTCAGTCATCATCTTCCACAGAGGACAGTTAGTCGTATTATCAAACAAGTCGTAGAGGCTTTAAATCACAGTGCTATCATGGCAAAATGGATAAGATTTCCTAAAACGAGACACGATAGAGGCATCACCAAACAAAAGTGAGTTATAGTTTTAACATAAAATTTACATATTATCCATTTAAAGTAGCCCGTGCAATGGTTATTAAATTGCAATCTTGTGTAATACCTATTCTTTGTTACAAATTCCAAAGAAAATTTCGTTTGCCAGGTGTGATCGGCTGCATAGATTGTACCCATGTAGTTAAACCTAATGAAGAAGAGCATCTTTATTTAATAGGAAAGGTTATCACTCATTAAATCTTCAAATTAAATTAACTATTGGTAAAGTAGTTTTTTAAAAGATCAAATAACTAAAAGATGTTTGTAACAGAGTAATATAACTACATATTACTCCATTGCAGATTTGTGACAGTGAACTTTGCATTACAAATGTGAATGCAAAGTTTGGCGGAGCAACTCATGATTCACATATTATATGGTCATCGAGTAGAGTTGAATCATATATGCAAGAACTGCACCAAAATAATGAACAAGTATGGCTGTTAGGCGAGTATTTATTGTTAATTTTTCCTTTTAAAATATGTTTGTTGTTTCCTTTAATGTTGTCTATAAAAGTCAATTATTCATTTTTCAGGTGATTCTGAATATCCACAACACCCTTGGCTTATGACACCAATCCTTAATGCAGTTCAAGGGTCAAGGAATATCCATATGCATGTGCAAGCCCGCATCCCAATAGAGCACTGTTTTGGATTACTTAAGGCTTGGTGGAGATGTTTGCTCAAAGATAGGGTACTCCACTATCAACCATATATTGCTAGCAAAATAATAATGGCATGTTGTGTATGCACAACATAGCATTAAATGCTGGGCTACCACCACCACCACCAGTGCTCACTGTAGATGAGGATGACATTCATTGAATCCCAGAAATAGTAATAGTAGGAGATCCCGCTATACAACGACCATTACCAAGCTAGTTATTGGGTGAAAAGTATTTTATATTCAATTTAAGATGTCAATAAATATATTGCAAATGGGTTGCCTAAAAAATGACAGTCCAGAATATGATAAATTAACAATTAAAACATTTTAAACAATTCACTCAAAATGATTGTATTATTGAAAAAACTGTGTTAAGTACATAACCTTTATCATAAAATTTGCATGAAGATCATCATGATCAAAATAACGAGTAACGTATTACGGTGTTTTACAAAATTCAACCTCAAAGGGGTGAAATAAGTGATGAAAGTTTGTATGAAACTTTTGATTCTTTGATCATATTCAGCATGAGATTAAGTATTGAGTAAAGCCAAAACAATAAGTTATGTAATACAGTTTTCTTCCAAATACCAATCATTTTAAATGAAATGTTTAAAAAAAAATTGTTAACTAATCATATAACATTTCTAAATTTCTAATTCTATTTTAGACGACCCATTTGCAATATAATTGTTGACATATTAAATTTATAAAATACTTATTATCCAATAATCAGCTTGGTGATGGTCGTTGTATGGTGGGGTCTTAGACTATAAAGCTATGGTTAAGGTAGTTATTTTATTTTTTGCATTTATTATTAGAACATTTGAGCTACTAGCATTTAGGTTTAGCATAGGCATTTATTTTTACTATTATATCAATAAAATACTGAATAACTTGAGAAGTTTTTTATTTCTTCACTATTACACACAAACAATTATTAAAATAAAAATAAACAATCTTCTTGCCATATAAAAAATACAACATTCTATTCATAGTAAGTGATCATTATTGATGTTGGAATCCAGGATAATTGTAATACAGGATGTGTTACATTATACATGTAAAATGTTTACTGATTTTGCTACTACCAGATTGATCAGAAGAGGAAGGAAGGATGTCAGTTGAAGGAAGTGATGATGAGGATGGTAAAAGTTTGGTTGTTAAAGCTGTAGCAAAATCAGCCAAAATTTTATTGCGGTTTTCCTATATATCAAGTCTTCTAGATTCCAACCGAAGCTGTTCTGTTTCCCTCTGGTGTGTAATTTCTTTCGCGGTCCTCCTCCAATTTTAACCGGCGGTTCTCAATGTTAACAAACTCACCTAGTGGAACGCTCAAAAGGAGTTTGTATCCGTCTGCGTCGAGTGAACAGTGCGCGGCGTCGCGGCGTAGACGCGGTCGGCGCTGCGAGCGCCTCGCTCGGTGCACGCGCGACGACGCTGCCCCGGGCTCGCTGTGCGCTCCCGCTGCCGGCGCACCGCGTGACGTGGTATCGACGGGAGATGTTGCTGGCACCGGCGCTGGATTGGAATTACCACCAGAGGGAGGTGGTAAAATAGTCAGACTGCCAGATGCCATTTCTAGACAAAAATGAATGAGATGTATTTTGGGTAGTTATTTACTAAAAATAATGGTATACGTAATTACTCCCAAAGACCCCACCAATTCTCAATGTCCCCTTCCGAATTTTTCCTTTGAATAAAGTTTTCTACGTTAATTATAAAAATTGTTTTTATTTTATTTAATATAATATATTAGATAAGTGTTTGGCTACATACTGTCTGTCAATTAATGAAACAGTTCACAGAATCGATTTTTCGATTTCGACTTTTAGTTAGGATTCCTGAATTGTTTTCCTTAATTTAACTTGAGAGTAGACGTAAAACTAATATTTTTAATATTTATAGAGTTGAGCCATTAATAAATATTTATTAATGGCTCAACAACCATCACTGGCAGCAGTTGGTACAAAAAATAATATCTTCTTCTAACGTGGGGTCGTTGGGAGTGAACCTAACTAATAAAATTATTTAAAATAACTATTGGTGGACAATTTACACACAACATCATGTGACCCCACTCTAAGCAATGCTTGTAAGTACTATGGAAGCCAGATAGCTGATATAATACTTATATAGTTATGTATAATAAGTATGTATAAATACATACTGAAACAGCCAGACAATATACAAATATTTGAAATTATCACAAATATTTGCACTGGGTGGGAATTGAACCCACAACCTTTAGCTTCGCATGCAGAGCTACTACACTATCCACTAAGCCAGTCAAAATAAAATTAGTAAATAAATCTAAGTAGTTCAGTGTGTTTTGGAAAGATGATGGTTGGTTCTGAAAAACGTTTTTAGACCATAAAGTTATGAATACTTATTATTTTAATGTAAGCAAAGATCGCAAGCACATTAAATACTAACATCAAATCCTCTCTCTTCAATGCCAGCTAAACCAACAACAGCAGACAAGCCCATTATTGCCAACACCCTTTGCTCTAAATCTGAGAGGGCTTGTCTGCTGCTTGGACCGCCAGCAGTGTCACGAATTTCACGGCGCAATGTCAGAGCCTTTTTTTGTACTTGGTCTTCCAATCCACCCATAGGTACCTATAGTTATTTAAAAAATCCATTAGATACTTTAAATGTAATCAAATAAAAATAGTCACTCGTTGAACCTTTATCTGATCGTTGAACCTTTATCTGATTATGATATGTTTCATCCCATAGGTACATTCCTTTCTCCATCACACCTATCAAAATAATAATTACAAAAATAAAAACATAAATGTGCAACTTACTTTTTTCCATTTCTCCTTTAATTTAACTACCCCTCCACCAGTAGAGTTAAGTAATTCGATTAATTCCTGCCATAACCGATCCTGTTTGATTCTGCCTTGAGGTCCTGATTGGGGCCTTGATAAATCGCCACTGAAATATTAGTAAAAAATATTTTTTAAAGCTAGAATAAACTAAAGGTGGCACTTAAAAAGGGTCGAAATATAAGTGGTCTGTTTCTCAAGAACCTAGTTTGTGTCGCGTAACACGTCATTGTTTATATTTCAAATTCCAGAGTAACAAAGGAGTTCATTATCACAAAATGATTTAGATTATTAGATAGGACTAACTTTAATGAAATAATTAAAGTGTAACTTACCTTTCCATCCAATAAAATTAAAAACTGTTCCGGGCTAGCTCTATATCTAGAATCCATTATAAACTATATTTTTTTAATATTAACACAGTATTTCAGTTTCGCACTATTTCAAAAAGGTAGTATTAAATAATGACCACTAATAAGCTTATAAATTCACCGATAGATATCAAAATTAATATTTTTCTTCAATTCACTGATTTAATTTAAATAGTTTGTTTTGAACTTTTGACGCGCGCGCCCGTGACGACAGCAGTGACGTTTTCGAGAACGCTCACCATAGAGTAAAGTCCATGTTTTTTCTATGGCCATTGTAGAATGAGCGTTCGCCGTACTTGTAATGACTTGGCTACCTCGTTATCGCTTTCTACGATCGCTAACGCTTAGGCGTTAACGATTGTAGATAGAGAATAGATTGAAAGCGCTTGTAACTTGGCTAAGCCCCCAGGTGTTTCTTAAACGACTTAACGGATTTGAATGAAATATACGTAGTAAGTAATATCAGCTTAATAAATTCACAGGTACTAAGTTTTTATCTCGTTAAAGTTAGTAGTTGGTTCACTGACATCGCACGTTATCGGGGCGTGACTAGTAAATAATTGTCTTACTCTTTCTACGTAAATAACATACTAATAAGTACTCGTAATAAAGTTTGGCATAAATTAATGTCAGTTCGAATTTTGAATGTCAGGCTTACTAAGTACTTTTAGTCGGGTCATTTTAATAGGTAACATTTGACAATTCATCAAAATTCGACAACGTAACCTTGTAACGGCGGGCATAAAATAATATATTTTTTCGTTTTGTTAGAACTGCACATTGGTTGATTTTTTTCCATTACAACTACATATTTATTGTAATAATGGCTGATATGAACAATTTTACGATTTGTTTTCACTAATAAACCATTCTAAATCTATTAAGCAATGTCTGATCTAAAGAACTGCACGTCGCTACAATGTTGCGTCAGTTAACCTTTTTTGTTTTTAACCACTAAGGATGTTACTGTAAAATCGTAAGCTGATAAGTTGAATCGAATGCAATGATTACTTGTGAAGGAATACCACCATAAATTAGAGACGACTTTGTGATTATAATAAAACATAATTATATTTATTGTTCTTTTATTAACTACTAGCTTTTACCCGCGACTTCGTCCGCGTAATTTAAGTATTAAGGTAACTGAGGCAGTACATAATATTTACTTGAACAGTTGTACTCCCATACAAATTTATTTTTACTAATATTAATTATTTTTTTACCTACAATTTCATAAAAATCAGTTCTGTGGTTTAGGCGTCAAAACTTAACAACCAGACAGGCAAAGTTACTTTCACATTTATACTATAAAATAGTATGCATTTTAAGTGTCTAGCTTAAAAATTTAACGGTTTTCAACATTGACGAACTTCCATATAAATTTTCATCCCCCATTTTAAGCCCTATTTCATCCCCGTAAGGACAAACATTTATTTCTAAAAACAAAGTTTTATGGTTTTATCTTCAACAGTGACGAACTTTCACATAAAACTTTCTTCTCCCATTTAAATCCCCATTTCATCCCCGTACAATTCGAAATGACAAAATTACTAGAACGAACACAAATTTGCTTCGCGTCAAATGTTAAAGATACGAAGTTGCATGGTTTTGTCTTCAAAAATTACGAATTTCCATATACTTTCATCACTCATTTTAACCCTTTTTCCGTAATAAAAAGTAACCTATATCTGTTTTGGGATTAAGTCTATTTGTGTACCAACTTTATTAAAATCGGTTATGTGGATTTCATGCTTATAACTTTGAAAATTACGGAATCTTCATACAACCCTCCATCCCTTGTTTCACCTTCTTAGGGGTTGAATTTCGCAAAACCCCGTCTTAGCGAGCGCCTATGTGCTAAAAGACACCTCCATGCAAAATTTCTAAGTTTTCGTGAAGAGTGACCTTTCGCTTTTATATGTATGTATATGTATATAGATAAAAATGCAAAAAATAACTGTAAGAAAAGACAATATTATTGAAAAATTAATAATATCTTTGAGTGCTGACAGCAATGATGAAGATGACAATACTAACTGTTGTTCAGATAATTCAACTTAATAAATGCTTTTTTTTTGTTAAATTATGCACTTGTTTTAGGTATATTACTCCTTAAATTTACGAAAAAAATTATAATTATGAGGCAAGGATTTGCCTGATAATTTTTAAAATTCACATATTGGTGCTTCAAGTCCGTATCGATTCAGTCACTTTAATCGAGGTTTTAACCAGGTCGCCTCACTATGGCGACATAACTGACAAACTTCAAATGTTACCTATTGAAATGGCCTGTCTATAGTTGTGGCACACGGATTTTGCTCGATGCTTGGCTATGGAATAAGAATCCTTTCCCTATCTATTATGTGTATACATTTGACATCCATAAAACATATACGAAATCGGCGATGTCACTTTATTTTTATCCGACTTGCAAAAAAGGGGAGTATTTTTTTCTTTTTTTTGTGTCTATGTTACGCGCCGCAAATAATGAATCGATTTTGATGCTTCTGTTTTTGTTTGGTAGATCATAGTTCAGAGGTGGTCCCATGTAAATTTTATTGAAATCGGTGTAGCGATTTTGGAAATATGAACGAAAAATAACTAACATTTACTTTCGTTACCACGATGACTTAGTGATTGCTTCCTATTGAATTTCGTGGTATGCCTAAATTTAATTTTAAATTGAAGTCAAATTTTGTTTTTTCGGAGAAAATGTATTATTTTAAAAGTAATGAGTGATGTGACGAGAAGGATATGCGCATGATGGGAAACAACATACCTGCCCATAAATCCACAGTGTAATACAGCTATCGGAACATGAAGAGTCTTTATCTAGAACTGCACTGCGCTCGTCACCGAGATGTATATTTTATTTTTATCTCTATGCCCTGTTATTTCACTGGAAACATTGCCTTTCGAACCAGAACACAGTGATGTTTTCACATAACCGCTTAACGGTAGAATAACTGGCAAAGGTGTTTTACTACACCAGACAAACTCTACAAAGAGTTTCCCACTACCACAAAACTACTACTTACCTGTGTATATGTTTGACACACACAAAACACGTACGAAATCGGCGATGCCTCTGAAATAATACTAGTATAGGTTTGTAGTCACATGATAATAGCAGAGTTTACCCGAAAACTGAGCTTGCCGCAATTTTTTTGTTTCCGTGAAGGGTTTCTACCGTGTACTTGCGGTGTACAGGTTTGGATCCGTTTATTACAAAGCTCTTTTTCTACAATGCGAGAAAAAAATTGCATTCAACGCCGCAGAAGACAAGAAACGTCCTAATCCACGCACCACGGAACAAAATTATAATTCGATACACATCCGCTTCTTAACGTTAAGGTAACGTTCACATAACAGGGTAAGAAAACACGTATTCAATTTAAACGTGCTCAATCATTCATCTAAAATGCGAACAAATTGAACCCTCATCAATCAGGCACGAAGGAAGCTTGTCGTGTGTCAACGACCGTTTTCCTTGGACCTTAAGGTCGTGGCTCATTTCTTAAGTTAACACCCGACCAGGGAGCTTGCATTTTTACGTTTGTTGAATAACAAAGGACAGTGGATTTTAACACCGCAGTAGTAAAATACAAGGTACTTTATTGTGACCACAAAGTTTACAACAAGTAATTATTAAAAAACAAACAACACACAATGCACAACAGTTGATATTACTCCAAAGAAATCTCTTCCAGATAACTTTACATGGAATCTATTTAAATCTAATAGTATTGTGCAATAGCGATGTGGGAGCATAAAATACGACAAGCACGGGGTGAGGTGGTGCTAGTCGAGTGATATGTTGACAAGTGAATAATGACCCTGGTAGGCATAGTGTCTGATTAGGAGGATAAATGATATGATCTGAGGTTACACTTTGACGTTTACAAATTAAGTAGTTGTAGTGACAAAATAACCATTTGGATATTTTTTTACTTTTCTACAAGACTTTTAAGCAGACCATATAAGGCAGACAGATCACTCTGAATAGGTATAGGGATCGCCATAAAAGTAATGGTTTAAAATAGATTATATAAATAAATAATTATTTAAAATAGTTTTTTTTTAATTTTTACTCAACAGTTTTTTCGATAGTTGGTGCCATTGGTTATTTTTTACTTTTTTTTTGCAGAGCTTAAAAATTGTGGTCACTTATGGATAAGCTTGGTTGATATTAATTTGCTAATAACTTTTCTTTTTATTGCAATTACTCTGGAAGTCCTGGGCTTATCAAATAAAAATTGTAAAATTGACAGGTTGTCAGCCCGTCACCCAAAATAATCTATAAATAATAAAATACCTTGTGTATGTTCAATTGCTTTAAAAAGCTTTAAAAAAATTAAATGACAAATAATAAAAAATAACTTTATTTAATTATTTAACTGTCTCTTGGGCAAAGTCAGCTGACCAAACTGAAGACCGATAGTGGTAACATTGTCTCGTCGAAGCCTGAGATTTTGGAGGAGATTGAGAGGTTCTATAAACAGTTATACACCTCTATGCAAGCACAACCTGTCGTTAGCATGGCAAAAGACCCCAGAGCCAAGCTGACCCGACACTTTACCGAACATATCCCGGAAGTCAGCCTGTATGAGATTAGGATGGCCCCTCAAACAACAAGGCACCTGGCGACGACGGAATTACGACTGAGCTTCTGAGAGCGGGTGGAAAACCGGTACTTAAAGTCCTCCAGAAGCTGTTTGACTCCGTCATACTTAACGGTAATACGCCAGAAGCGTGGAGCAGAAGTGTGGTAGTGCTCTTCTTCAAAAAAAGGTGACAACACCTTGTTGAAGAACTACAGACCCATCTCACTTCTGAGCCACGTTTATAAGTTGTTTTCGAGGGTAATTACGAATCGTTTCGCACGCAGGTTTGACGACTTCCAGCCACCCTAACAAGCCGGTTTACGAAAAGGCTATAGTACCATAGACCACATCCATGCGCTTCGGCAGATTATACAGAAAACCGAGGAGTATAATCGGCCACTATGTATAGCGTATGTGGACTATGAGAAAGCTTTCGATTCCATCGAGACCTGAGCAGTGCTTCAGTCTCTCCAGCGATGCCGCATCGACTATCGCTATATCGAAGTGTTGAAGTGTATTTACAACAAAGCCACAATGTCTGTCCGATTACAGGACCGGTGCACAAAACATATCCAGCTACAAAAAGGCGTGAGACAGGGAGATGTTATATCTCCGAAACTGTTCACTGCCGCGCTGGAAGATGTTTTCAAGCTACTGGACTGGAACGGATATGGCATCAATATCAACGGCGAATGCATCACTCACCTTCGGTTTGCCGACGACATAGTCATTGTGGCGGAGTCGCTGGAGGACCTCGGTGCTATGCTCAGGGACCTCAGTAGAGTATCCCATCAGGTAGGTTTGAGGATGAATATGGACAAGACGAAGGTCATGTCTAATGTTCATGTCTCACCTCTACCGGTTATTGTTGGGGATACCACACTCGAAGTTGTTGACGAATACGTCTACCTGGGTCAAAAGATCCAATTAGGTAGATCCAACTTCGACAAAGAGGTCCAGCGAAGGATCCAACTCGGATGGGCAGCGTTCGGGAAACTTCGGCACATCTTTGAGTCCAAAATGCCTAAAGACGAAAGTCTTTAACCAGTGCGTGTTGCCAGTGATGTGTTATGGAACTGAGACGTGGTCCTACACTGTGGGCCTCATAACGAAGCTCAAAGTCACACAGCGAGCTATGGAGAGAGCTATGCTCGGAGTCTCTTGGCGCGACAGAATCCGTAATGAGGATATTCGCAAAAGAACGAAAGTGGACGACATAGCTCAAAGAGTAAGCAAGCTGAAGTGGCAATGGGCAGGCCACATCGCTCGCAGAACTGACAACCGATGGGGAAGAACGGTTCTCGTGTGGCGACCATGAACCGGAAGACGCAGTGTTGGACGGCCTCCCACTAGATGGACAGATGACCTCACAAAGGTCGCTGGAAACCGCTGGTTACATATTGCGCAGGACCGTTCGTTGTGGAAATCTAGGGGGGAGGCCTATGTTCAGCAGTGGACGTCTTGCGGCTGATGATGATGAAGATGATGATGATGAATTATTTAACGTAAAAAACACTCCCTGTTAATAATTTTTCAAGAACAAATTTTCCCAAAGGCAATTTGGCTCTTTTCATATGATATGGCAAAATTTATATTGATAAGATTTTAAAGAAAAGATGGTATCAATATTGTTTCTTATTGTTTTGTAAACGTTATCGTGTGGCTAGTGTTACAGATAGTTAATAACAAAAACACGTATTTTCCAATTTACCTTGGTCCCAAGAGGCATATTAACTCTTCATTATCGTATGTCAAATTACATTGGTGTTTGCAATTTGGTTACCAACCCAGTTGCTGCTCTAACAAACAATCTTAATGTGATAACAACGCTCGGCTGAAAATACCTATCAGACCTTCCACCGTGAACTAAAACAATAATATTTAAATTAAATAAGGCAAATTATTTTATTTTGTTCTTCCTCTTTATTTTCGTTTGAAATTTTAGAGACATCTAAGTAGGTATGTCAAATTTAAAATCCACGAGACGTTACTGTCTTGACACAACATTTTGAATAGGTGATAATCATCTGTCCATAAGAAAATATCGTAGCACTAGCAGTAGCAACCGTTTCACTCGTGTAGTTTCCGATTCCATTATATTCCCAGGAAAAATAAATATTGGTGGACAATACACACACAACACCATTTGACCCCAAACTAAACAAAGCTTGTACTATGGCGGCCAGATAGCTGATATAATACTTATATAGTTTTAAATACATACTATACACAGAAACTCCCAGACACAGTACAAATATTTGAATTCATCACACAAATATTTGAATTGGGAATCGAACTCACAACCCTCGGCTTCGCAGGCAGAGTTACTACCTACTAAGCCACGAGCCTAGTAACAATAAGTGTAGTATGTGTTATTCCCGATATTATCTATATATTTATCAAATTTCATCCAGATCCCTCCAGTAGTATTGTGTGAAAGATTAACAAACATCCACACATAGGTCACATCAAATAGTATACATATACTACGTATAGAGTTGGCATAAACGCTTTACACCGAAAGCAATGGTTAGCATCTTTCTTGCCTTGTCGCTCTTGTGGAAGCGTCATAATTTTGTCGCGGCACATCATTCTGTTGCCATAGAAAGTATGCACATCATTTGCTAACGATTGACACAAAGGAACCGAGCGGAAAATCCAACTCTCTTACACACTACACTCTTTGGGTCACATCCTCACATACATTCGCATTTATAATATTAGTTTGTTTCTCAACGTTAATTTAGGATTCGTTAAGAAACACATAATTTGGCTATGCTATGAACCCTGTAGGCTATATTTACCTTGGTTTCCATAACAATAACATTCAACTATAACCATTACGTAATTACTCCCTAACTAGTGAACCTCTATTAGTTCCAAACAGTCCTGTCACGGGCAAAATACCTTATTGTCATGTAAAGCATCGACACATTGCATCACCTATACACGTCCGAAACATGGGGTTATTTCGGTATTCGTATTAGGGGATTGGCGGGGTTTCCTGACACCCCGTTGCTCTATCAAACTAGCACCTATACAAGCTTACGCATTAAGGGTTCACTAAGTCTAAGAGAGCTATATGAAGATTGAGATTAAGAAAAACACTTGTAAACCAGTGCCATAAGTAAAATAAATATTGGTCGACACTTCTTCATACAAGTCGCATCTAGCCTTAAACTAAGCAAACCCTGTTGATGGAAGCCAGATAGATAGATAGCTACTTTATTGGAAATACATTAAATTACAGGGCTTAGAGATATAACATCTTAGATCTCTGGGTGACGAGCACAGTGCAGTGCTAGATAACGATTTGGACTTATCACGTTCCAATAGCTAGTGTCACTGTGCTGTTATGTGGAAGGCATGTTGTTTACCATCAGGCACAAGCCCTCTCTTCACTCGTTATTTAAAAAAAGTACATAAAATTACCGAGACAGAAAAACATTAGTTTGAATGTTTGTTATGGGTAGAAATCGAATCCATGACCTTTGGCTCAGTGAGCTGGCTTATTGCCGACTAAACCACGAGATCCTCAAATCAAAAATACTCAAAAGGGCGTCTTAACCACCGTTAGGCATTATCGGTTTTTTATCATCTCATTGCAAAACGGAGTCAATTTCAAATGACTCACGAAGTTTGCCAGTTTCAGTTACCAACTATTTCTAACTCTTGGGCGTTAGTAGTATTTAATTTAGTCTAAGGCTAAATAAGCTGCAAAGAAACAAAGTATGGGTAACAAGCACGGATTCGATCACACAACAGCTTGCCTTGGTGGCATAGGTGTTGTTGTGTGATGGCGAATCCCGGCCGGGGCTGGGAAGTTCTACTCGCGCCCCTCTCTTCTTGAGCAGAAGTGCGTGCAGACGTTGGGAAAAGGGACTGGAAGAGTTGGGAAGGTTACATGACTGATACTCCTATCGGCCAAGTAAAATTCTTAAGTCTTCTAGATGAGAGTCCTCCGCTTATACTCGTATTTAACTTATAATACTTACGCTAAACGCATACAACATCACTTGAAAAGTGAACATTAAACAAGAAAAAATAATTCTCGAAAAAGATCAACAGCTAACACGTTATTTCATTATTTTTAGCCGGTGGGCCACAGTTCAACATTATTCTTAGAGAAGAAGACCGCATGGTAGGCCGAAATGGAGATTTTCTTTTCTCGTCTCACACGCACAAACTATCTCGGCCAACCTTTCTGTGTTCCCTTCTTTAACACCCCTATGCTTCTCGCAAATTAATGTATATCCGGACACCCCTTGGTAATGGGGGAAGATTTTCTAATTGCGTCTTTTATCTGATGTTTACGTAATCACTTGGGCAGAAGTAACGGAATTTTCCAAGGTATCGTGTTCTCATAATTAGGCACATAATAGGCCAAAAATAAACTCAAGGAAAAACAAAGTAATTACATTCACTGTTATTGTGAGACAGATACCTTTTGTACCTTTTTATAATTAAGCTGTTAAAAATACAAAGTCAAATTCAAAGTTCTTTATTGATAAATGTACAATTCACACGTTAATTTTAGAAAAAACAAAATAAAAGCACACAAGAGTTTACATTTTTTTAAGTTTAAATTGAACATTCTATTGCACGATAATACGAGTAAGTATCGTACAAATAAGTGTCAAACATTAAAATATATGTATTTATTACAATTGTAATGAACAATGTCAAATATCCCATAACGTGAGTCAGTTTTTCCGCTCTCGCGAGAGAATGAGTTACTGTTTCTATACTAATACTAGCGGCCCGTTCCGGCTTCGCTCAGATATTGTCATATGTATAAAGACAAATATTCGGAATAAAAAACTATCCTATCTTTCAAGTTGGATCGAACTGCACATGGTGTGCAAGTTTTATTTTAATTGGTTAAGTGGTTTAGGAGTCCATTGAGGACAAACATTGTGACACGAGATTTATATACCTATATGTCGCCGCAGACAATCTTCGTAAATTTAAAATTGAAATAATTAATTATATGCTGATTATTCTTTAAAATTATTACGATAAATCGTTACATGTGTGCATATCAAGTGCAAAGAACGTGATTAGTTTACTTGTGATTTTATTTAATGGTGATTTGACTCGAACGCAGTGGTATTTTCAATGTAAGTTTATTTGATTATTGTTAATAGTTTAAATTCTTGCTTATCTAATGATCTTGCTTTAAAATAATTTACTCGAACCTTTCAGTACAAGTTTTAACACCAATTTAGCGTCATAGACTTAAGTATTTGTCATTCTAATTAATAAATGCGACAATGTGGTTTTCAATGATCAGTGGCGCCATATTGGTAAATGTTGGAAGGGGCAATCGAAGTGGGCTGAGGACTCACTTCGTTGCCAGCCTTCGACAGATAACACTGTACGTAAGATCCTTGCTACTTTGTTAGGTAAAACCTTAAAAATTAAGTGCCCTTAAAATATGATGGGTAATTCGTAATAAGAATTAATGTTGATACGCTTTTTGATAAATAGAATGTTTGCTGTCTATTCCTGTGCTTTTCAATGCTATAACCTTTTCTGATATAGAACTAAATTTACTCATGATAAGTGTGTAGATCACATGATGTGTGCTGAATAAGTGTAATGTGAGGTGCAGAACCGATGACCTAGGCTTGGTCAACGGTTCTGCCTATTTTTTAAATATTCCCCATAATTAAAAACTCGATATATATATTAAGATTATAAAGCTGAAAGGATGTTTTGTTTGATCGCGCTAATCTTAGAAACTACTAGACCGATTTCAAAAATTCTTCCACTGTTATACGAATCTGTAGGTACGAATATGCAATCCCAGAGTGCTACGAGTACAGGCTATAGATTATGTACCACGGGCGAAGCTGGACCGCTAGTCTGTTATAAAACTCCAGGTTGTAATGTAGCCAGAAAGTCCAATCCACAAACATGAGACCGTTGATTTTAATCTTATCTGTACTTGTGAATGTTTTTACGAGGCGATCATCACCTGCCTATAAATGCGAAGGAAAACGTTGAGAAGAATGTGGTACGCACCTAGGAAGACATCGTTCGATGTTAACTTTGTCGGTTAACTCGTTAATCTGTTAGGCAGCGTAGTTGGTTATGGAATTAACTTTCTCCTTGTGAGAGAAGCAAGGGCGGATCCAAGCGGATCCAAGCGGATCTAAGCGGGGACAGCAGGGGGTCCTGAGCCCCTGCTTTCCCAGGAGCAGGGAGCAGCATGATGCAGGGGAGGTCCCCTGCGCTGGGTCCAGTAGGACAAAAGGTGAAACACTAATTAAAACGCTCGCATGATCTTATCGCACGGTCTTATGACTGGACTACGACTTTGTGACCATCACAGCCAGGTGCCCTTGGAGAGAAGGTTCCGGTTTCCAGTAGTGGGAACCATAGATTTAGAATTGTATCTGTAGCGAAAAAAATGCTAAATCCATGGCGGGAACAACAGTGGGCTGCTTAAGATTGTATACTATAAATATATGACGTTACTTAAAACATAGGGAAAATGTTACACACTGTATTTCGAAAAGTGTTTCAAAATATTTATTCTGTCATAATAAGATAACTCTCTTGTAGTGGTAAGATTATTTGCAAAATCCAGCTGGGGAAGTAACTTTGTCAGATCTTAGTTACCATCAAACCGTAGGCAATGTGAAAACTTCATTGTGTTCCGAGTTTTTACCCGGTGTTATGTTTCTGGAGAAATCACAGGTGTAAATTTCAACCCGATCCGTCAATCCGTTCAATCAAGTTGTAACGCATGAAACGTTACAACTTGATTGAGCCACAACCATCTAAATATTGACATTTGTATTATCAGTAGAATTTAAGGCGTCAATAAAATCTGTTTTTTTCAAAATCACTTTTTCTTATTAATTTTTATTTTATTGTTTCTTTCATTCTCAAATGTCGAAACAGAACTTATTTTTTACTGTAGTACTAAAAGGTCTTCGACTTTTCCCAGGATAATAAGTTGCCAATGTGTTTGTTCAGACTATAATCTGTGTTCCAAATTTCAAACCGTTCATACGTTACGACGTGATTGAGTAACAAACTACCAAATATCTAAACATCCTACAATCATCAAACAGTAGGATAAATTTAACAAAAAAAACATGTTAGCGACACGTGTACTGCTACTTAAGATGCGTGGCGCTTCCCTTTAAATCTTCTATTATACGAGGACTTATCCTTAATAGATCTATGGTTGGATGTTTACTTAATAGGTACGTTTGGGTGTAATACGTTTTAAAATAAAACAAAAAAGATAATTATAATGCTTTCAGTTTTTTGCCTTGACAACGTCTAATAAATCAAAGAACGCCGACTGCATGCTCTAAAAAGTGTCGTGTTATGTCCCGTTACGCTAGTTGTACGCCACATCTATCAACGTTTTGTTAATACGTTGTCACGTTAAACTATTGTCCGTAAGCCAACCGACTATACATTCTGTGTACTAAATATCGGGAATTTGTCAATAAAACAAAAAATACTAATTATTCATCTAAATTTATTTTATCCCCTTCAAAGTAGGCCCCATCGCTTGCAATACAACATCTCCAACGCTCCACCCAGTCTTCCATACATTTTTCATAGGCTATTTGCGGTATGGCCTTTCATCAGCTCATTCAGCGAATTTTCTTTTATGGCTTCTATCGACTCAAAACGTTTTCCTCGAAGTGGTAATTTTAACATTTTAAAAAAAGTCAGACGGAGCCATATCAGGTGAATACGGTGCTTGGTCGAGAACTTTTATTGAATTTTTCGTTAAAAAACTCTTTCACTATAATGGCTGTGTGTGATGGTGAATTATCATGGTGCAGCATCCATGAGTTGTGTTGCCATAAATGTGGACGTTTTCGGCGGATACTCTCACGCAAACGCTTCATGACGCCTAAATAATTTTCTTTATTCACTGTTTCTCCCTCTGGAAGGAATTCGGAGTGAACCACACCACGGTAATAAAAAAAAATTATCAGTATCACCTTAATTTTGGAGCGACTTTGCCGCGGTTTTTTGGGTTTTGGCTCGTGTTCGAGACGCCATTCTGAAGACTGTTGGCTGTTTTGCATGTCGTACTCATAAACCCATGTCTCATCGCCAGTTATTATGCGTTTCATAAAGGTCGGATCCGGAGAAGCTCGGGAAACCATGTCCAAGGGACATGCTTTCGCTGCGCTTTTTGAACAAAATTGAGCTCTTTTGGAACTAGTCGAGCGGCGACGCGTTTCATGCCTAAAATGTCAATGAGAATGTTGTGGACGGACTTAAAAGATATGTTCACGTCACTAACCAACTCTCTCAGACTCATACGTCGATTTTCGAGCACTAGCTTCTTGATTCTGTCGATGTTTCCTTTGGTCGTAGCGGTTGAAGGTCTACCAGAACGAGGCAAGTCTACTACTAACTTCTCGGCCTTCTTTAAACCCTTATACCATTCATAAGCCCTTGTTTTCGATATACACGATTCGCCGTAGGTATTTCGCAACATTTTTAGTGATTCGCCACATGAAATATCATTTGAAACACAAAATTTAAGGTACACTCTTTGTTCAACAATATTTTCCATTGTAAAAATCGCCGAGAACTCAAAACTATGACCAACAAAAAGTGTAGTTTAAAACCACAGTTTAAAACAAATTAAATTACAGATCCCGCTCAAACTTTGCGCGCTAAATCAATACAGTGTTACCAACATTCAATGAAAAAATTCGAACGACCTCTTTTACACGGGTCTTTTTATTGACATATTCCCGATACTTTTTACACAGAGTAGCACAAACATTTTTTTTTTGTGACGTGTTGACCGGGGCATTTGCCTGACGGTAAGCAACTTGTCAGCCGATCACAATACAATGTTACACAGCTATTGCGACTCGAAGAACCCTCATCGTTACTTAGCTATTCACTGCGCTTGTCACCCAGAGATATAAGATGATTGTATGATATTGATATTGATGAAGTAACTACTGTACTGTAACCATCACTACTGTAGTTATTCGTTTCTAATACTGGCAACGACCTGAGGTTTTGTCCGCCTAATTCGCGTTCCCCTTAATTATCGGGATTTAAAGTAGCCTATGTTTTCTTCCAGACTATAATCTAACTATGTTCATAATTTCAGTCCGATCCGTTCATACGTTACGACAAACAATAACAATCGTTATTAAGCAACAGACATACAAACATTGACATTTACATATAATATTAGTAGGATCTACATTATTATACTCAATCCGATAATTAAGCGTAATCCTAAGAAAACCACATTAACATATTATATATTAACATATTATATTATATTATACTTTCGACTTTAAACTTGGGGTTCTACCCAAGCACATATTTTTTACATTTATAATTGTGTTTACATATGTATGACTGTCTACAATGCGGTCTACGATGGAGCGTGCTCACTTAGAAAAAACTGATTTGCTCTTGATTTGAATAAAATTTTTTAACGATCGGGAAAACCCCACTCACGTGACGTATTCCACAGTTCAAACGTTCTTATCGCCAAAGTAGAGTCCAATCTATGGAACGTCAATCCTAATTCCTATATCGAACTACGAGGAGTCTGATGGAAAAAAGGTCAAGATGATATTACATCATGCAGATCAGTTGTGCACTCTCCGAAATGTATCTGATAAAAAATTGATAAGCTAGCACTTTAACAGAGACGTTTCAGATTTTGAAGTCAATCACTCACTCAATCACTTCATTCAAACTCTAAAAATGTAAAGACCATACATACACACTAAGATACCTACTTATTGAAATATTTGGAATCATCAAATACACTAGTTTTATCCGCCTAGTTCCCATTCCCAATAATTTCCGGTGATAAAAAGTAGTAGTTTTGTCGATAGGTAAAAATATACAGGGCATAATCACTAAACAAATGAAAAACACAAATCTGCTACCAACATTTATTACACAGACAATTGTAAAAAAACTCAAAAAAATAACATTTAAAAAACCTATCTAAATCATTTTTTCCTATCTGAGCGAAGGCCGTCGAAGCAAATTATCATTTTTATTTAGAAACAATGCCTCTGGGTTCGAACAGGTAGCACTGATGGTAAGCGCTGCCTAAAACGCCAGTAAAATGAGGTTCGTGGTTGTATATCAGGTATTGGTTTTCTTCTGAGGCGCTTGCGAAGGTATGTGTGCTTTTTCTGCATTCTTTTACGAAGAAATCCATGAAGTATCGGTTGGCCTTGACTGCTTCCAGCGTGTGGGTGTAGCCTTTGGATAGTTTCCATTCGAAGGAACTCTTCTCGGGGTGGAACTGAACGCCGTAGAAGGGATACCTGCGATAACAACACATGATTAGTTATTTTGAAATGGTCTCTTTACATGGGGATGCCTGGGGGAGTAACGTTACTAAGTTCTGGTTTGAAGGGCGATATTTAGAGGAAAATAGTATTATTTTGTAATATTTTGTAGTGGTAGGACTCCTAGCAGAGTCCGCCTGGGGAAGAACCTTTGCCAGTTATTCTTCCGCCAAACAGTAATGTGCAAAAATTACTGTGTTCCGGTTTGAAGGGCAATGTTTCCAGAGAAATTACAGGGCTTAGAGAAATAACATCTTAGATCTCTGACTCTAGACTCTTCATGTTCCAATAGCTGCGTGTCACTGTGCTGTTATATGGCAGGCATATTGCTTACCATCAGGCTCATGTCCTGGTCGTCTTGTCACTTCTTATTTAAAAAAAAAACAAGACAAAGAGATAAATTATGAATACCAGTGGGGGCTTTACATAATAATTATTTATTTATATAAACGGTATGAGCAAGATATGCGATTGATGATAAGCAACATGCCTGTCCATAACAGCAAAGTACCTTGCGTTTAAAATGACTACTCTCTCTTTAATATACATATTATTTTATGATTTGGAAAGTCCCAAAGCTGGGAAAATGCCTCCCCATCCATACCATAAAAACCTACAACGCAAAACTATGATCTACATTTTTTATAATTTTATTCTATTTTTGACGTAAATTCTAAAGTGATATGGGATGTGAAACCGATAATACTCCGTGACCATATAATTATTATACATAGTATTTTAACACGCAATTTTCGTTATAGTAAATAATTGGACTATGCCTATTGTTTCAGTTTGGTTCGGAAAAACGCCCTCTTTTGAAACGACGGGGAAACGTTTACAGCGATTCAAGCTCAGGAGCGAATGGTGAAAATTGTGAACTTTCATGACGATGACGGGTCGAGTAAGTTCACAACTGTATCCACCAATGGGTATGGCGCTAGTTGCTCAGTATTTGTGCTTATTAGGATTTATTTAACTCGAGATAATCGCCAAGTATTTTAAATGCTCGGGAACTTGAAAAAAATGCCTCGTAATATCTTACTTTCGAAAATGTTACATATGTGGCAATCGACTATATATATTTGTAACGTTAATTTCAAATTTGTATTATTCTAGTACCTAATGGAAAACACAGTCTTTAGAACTAAAGCAAGAGGTAGGTAGGGAACTGAAAATATTAAACAGCTTACTTGGCGCCGAAATAAATTATGTTTTATGTTTTTAATGTTTGCTTTCCCACAGCGACGTATCTCAAACATTGCGATTAAACTTTATGTATTATGTAGATAATGAAAATTAATTTCCCGCCCTTTTAACATTTCCTTCCATCTTGCCGGTGTTTAGATCCAAAACTAAAAAGAGTTTCGTTTTTTTGCAATTAAAAAATGAGGTCTGCTTATAGATTTAAAACGGATCATGAAATCAATAGATAAGTCATGTACTCGTGGCGATATTCACGGCACTCTTATTTTATTTCTTCAAAGAATGTGCATATTTTCTGTAATGTTTGGGAATGTTCCATTCTTTACTAGCAGCGCTTCATGGTGTCGCTCACGTAGTTCCCGTTCCCACTATTTTCCCGGGACAAAAGTGGCCAATGTGTTCTTCCCAAAGAGTTTACTTATACTACGTATAGAGTCAGATTTTCCGCACGGTTTCTTTCGTAAGTAGATGACGTGCATACTTTCTTTTTTTTTTTTTTAACTTTTATAGGTTTACACTTGACCGCCATCTCGCCTGATGTTAAACGACGATGCGGTCTACGATGGAGCGTGTTTACCTAGAAAAACCCGATTCACTCTCGATTTGAAGACACCAAGATTATAACTATCGGGGAAAACCCACTCAGGCAACTCATTCCACAGCCTAGATGTTCTTATCACAAACGTAGAGTCAAACCTCTTCGTCCGTGTCTTTGGAATATCCACCATGAAACGGTGCCGCTTCTTTGAGTTACGAGAAGTACGATAGAAAAAAGGGCAAGGAGGTATTAGATCATGCAGATCAGTTGCACACTCTCCGAAGTGTATCCGATAAAAAACCGATAAGCTAGCTATGTTGCGGCGATGTTCAAGACTAAAGTCTTTTTCGCGCTAGAGTGTCTTTGCCTATGAGCCTTTTGGCACGCCTCTTTCACGCATACTTTCTATGGATATGCATATTTCTATTCATAAACATTGTCATTTATCATATTAATAGGATGTTTATGGAATTAATTAGTTACCTTCTGTGTTCGTAACTAGAGATGTACCGAACACCGTACTCATCATCGGTGTATGACGTCGGCCTCCAGTCTGTCAGGTTGTGAGACCTTAGATTCTGGAAAAAAAATAACACGATCAGTCACTAATATTGTAGGTAAGTTTTAATACCTTTTCAAACTGGTAAGTTTTATGGATTCGGCTGAAAGTTTGTTGGATGGTTTTTGGTAGACTTTAAATAAATTTTAGAGTAGATTTTTATTACATTAAATTAGAATTAGAAATTAGTTTCTATGTATGATAAGTATCACCTAATAATACTTACTTCGTCAAACACGCAGAACTGGTGAGCGTTGACTGTGACATCCTGGGTAGTCAACAAGTCTACCACGTCGTTAGGAGTCTCGCGGAACATCTTGGTATCACGGTAGTCTGTAACATAAATGTTTCTATGTATCATAACTAAGCATTTCACATTATAAATAATACCATATCAGATATCTGGATTCCATCAAAATCAATGGAGCGGCTTCGGAAAAATGAACAAATAACTTAAATTCTGTTACATTTATAATTGGACGACGTAGTCATAGCTTCTTATAAAATTTTCTGAATTTCATTAAAAGTTGGTTTTTGTTGCTTCCGAGAAAATAAATCATTATTTTCGATTCAGATCGATTCTTTTGGATACTCTCACAAATGCTTATAGTGTACTGCGAGGTTTTTTCTGTGAACATTTACCATAAACTTAACTAGCTCACTTTATGTTTTCACTGATGGGTCTCAATACCTTCTCTCACAAAGAGAGAGACAAGGTCATGATCTGCCATGCTGACCAAGTGCAAGTTAGTGGCTGATGCTTAGCTTTCAAAGTTGTTTTTCTTATAACACGCCGCTTTCTCCACGATGTTTTCCTCCACCGTTACAGCCAATGGTATTAACAAACGTGTACATATATATCTGTACTTGGGAAAATCTTCAGAGGTACAGATGGAATTTTGAATCTATCTCACGATTGCAAAATCTAACACTTTTGCCACTAGACCATCACAGTTTCAACGTAACGTTTGATTTAGTATTAATAGTAAAAATGTAGGTAATATTGTAAAAAATATAAAATTACAAACTGCCCGTTTCGGCTTCACTCGGATATTGTCATATAAAGACTAGTGTATATAAGACTCAGCAAAAAAACTCTCCTATCTTTCAAGTTGGATAAATCTGGACAAGATGTGCAAATTTGATTAAAATTGGTTAAGTAGTCCAGGAGTTTATTGCGGACAACAACGTGACGCATAATTTATATATATTAAAGATGGTCTACTATAATGTGACTATAACTGTCCTCTACTTAAATTTAAAACGTTTTTTCAGCTAACATTTTTAGGTTTGTGGTACCTAAGTAGTTATGCAACCGATTTTTATAATTATTATTAAATAGTAGAGACGAGACGATCTTCTTAGCATTCCATGGATTCACCGTGCGGGTGCCGGGTCCATCGTGTGGCAGAGAGAGAAAAACTCGAGTAGTTCCCGAGACTTGTGACTCGGGCGTAGGTTTAAGGGGCCCCTTTCTGACGTACATCAACACTCACCTTCACCACTCGTTTTTCTCTCCCTGCCCAGCCAAATCTGATATGAGCCTACTAGTGCAGCTTTAGATACACGTTCTAGTATAGAACTTACAGCACTTCTGGATAAGCCAAGGTCTTTCAGTAGGTTATAGAGAGATTTTGCTGGTATACCTCTCGCTCCCACTTCTACAGCGTATAAACTAACTACATAGCCGTTTTTTGTTAATTCGTTTAGGAGGTCGTAATACTTATTTTGTTTCATCGCGTGGTCTTTAGGTATATTAGTTTCCCACGGTACGGTAAGTTCTACAAGGACTATGCGTTTCGTAGCTCTAGAAAAAAGGAAAATGTCCGGTCTGGATGACGAAACACCCACATCCTCTGGGATTTTGTAGTGCTTTTCATACGTGTCCATTAAAATAGTCCAATCAGGTGCTGTACCCAGGATTGAGTAAGGCTTGTTCCTGGAGTTTGAAGTTGAGCCTTCTTTTACAAAGTTAATTTGTCTGTTGTTTGTCGTCAATCCCTTTTGGGCTCTAGCTACCGAAAGGCTCATGGCTTCACGTGAATTTGTATTGAAATGGCGTAAAATAAAAAGTAGATATTATTAGCAGGTAACACGGGACTATTTGCTCCATGACAAACAATTTTTGATATACATTTGAAACTGATGAATATCCATAACATGATAACTAGAGATTGTAAATTCAGATAACGATAACATATTAGAATAGAATAATTTATTTGCCAGAACATGATACATATCTGTATTCGACGAGTTTACTATAAAGCAAAAGCCTAGTGGCTAGAATGAAATTTTGAGGTTCTAGGGTCGAGATAGTTAGATAGTCAACGTCATGATCCACCACACTGGTCCTGCTTGGCAGATGACGTATTACCTCGAAAGATTTTTTTAAACACATTTTTTTTTCGTGGTTTTTAGTGATGGGATGAGCTGGACATGTACCTAACGGTAAGCAACACGCCAGTCCATTACAACTCAGTATTACATAGTTATTGGGACATGAAGCTTATATGTAACTTCCTAGCACTCCACTGCACTGCGCACTCCAAATACGAGTATTTAAGATGATTTATCTCTACGTCCTAATTTTATGAAAACAAAATAAAAATATTGGTGGACAATTCACAACACCATCTGACCCCAAACTAAGCAAAGCTTGTGTGATAGCAGCCAGATACCTGATATAATACTTATATAGTTTTAAATGGATACTTATTATACCTACATAGAAACACCCAGACACAGTGCAAACATTTGAATTCATCACACAAATATTTGCACTGGGTGGGGATCGAACCCACGACCCTCGGCTTCGCAGGCAGAGCTACTACCAACTAAGCCACTAGGTCAGTCTTAACATTGTCTATGGTAAACATTGTTGTAAAAAAGTTTCTTCTGTATATTTGCTTTTACCGTTACAGCAAGTAATAATGACAAATTTGTTAATCTACACATAGTAATATTAAGTACTCAGAGGTATAGACGAGGTTTGAATCTGAACCTCACTACTCACTTCCGGACCCTTTCCTCTATTTAACAAGTGCTGCCCGTCCTTAAACGTATTTAACGCTACGCTCGCCTCACCTTGTTTGTTGGGGAATTTCATTTGAACTCGTTGCCTAGAAGAGATTCCTCTGAGCAATAAGGTCACAATTTGTGACGCTAGTTCAAAAGTGTATTACTGTAATATTTCTGTTGTTTGTGTGACAATATATTTTATCTAGGTATCTATCTATACCTATCGACCATTTCATCTTAAATCAAGTGGAACCAACTCAATCCCAAAACAATATGTTTTACTTACGACTTGCAGACATCTAGATTGTGATATGTAGATAAAGTTGTTTATCTACAAATGACTCAGACTCGAATAATAATCTATCTAGTAATGTCCGGTGCACTGTTTTATCACTTAAAATACAATGTTACATAAATGGGAACCATTAAGCTCTAATAGATCATTTATTTGTAAAACGATTGTCTTACATTTACTAAAATTGGAGCTACCTGGCTATAGCGAGAAATCGCCGGCATTAAGGTATCTATTACGATTTGGATGATACAGGACAAACTAGGTTCTTCTGTCAGTTAAAAACGAAGCTTTAGTATTTTAGCGGAACATTAATAATTTAACCGTTCTTTACAAAAATTTTAGACCTACTAGACGAAAAACGGTGAAGTGAACCACTACATTATTCACGATATCCCAAGGTGTATTTTCTGCAAAATGTGTAGAATTTGCAGAACATTGTACTTAGTATGTAATACTTATTTACATAATGGGCCAAAATATACCGCTATAAATGTTTGTACATATTAATCTTCTTTCCTTTATATAAAGTGTCGAGACGAGCAGGATATGTGCCTGATGGTAAACAACATGCCTGCCATACAACAGCACAGTGACACGCAGCTATTGGAACTCGAAGAGTCCAAATCATTACCTAGCACTGCACTGCGCTCGTCACCCAGAGACCTAAGATTTTATATCTGTAACTTCTCTGGTAACATTGTCGTCCTAACCGAAGCACAATAATGTTTGCACATTACTGCTTGGCGGTAGAATAAATGACAAAAGTGTGGTGTTTCCCCAGACCGACTCTACCAAGAGTCCTACCACTACTAAAACTTAGTTACTTAAACTTAGAACCCCGATTCTACAAAACAATTTTCTAATGCTACCAATGATAAATTACCGCTCAATTAAAATAGTTGCGGTTCGTGACATAAGCCCATTAAAGGCCTTATCAATATTACCCGCTTAATGTATGTGAAGTGCAGATAAACCTGTTTACTAAGTGCCTACCTAAAATATCTGATTGATTGGAGAATTATCACTGAAAGCGATTTGCCCATTAAATGACTCTATTAACTCAATTACACAGAATGTTCGAAAATTAAAAAAGAACTGAGCAAAATGGCAGGAATAGGTTTTCTCTCTTCCTGGCCACACATTCCACATGGTGGTGGAGTCAGCCAACCCACTTTTCGTCCTCTTCGCTTTATCTACGACATTATCATCCGACAGTTCACATTCTTTATATTATCCCTTTGCCCTATATCTACCTGGTTATGGTCATTCTCTGGATATTCCGCCAGTAGCGGAAAATTGCAGTGTCATGTTGCTTATGTACTCGTACCTATTCAGCCTTCTTTTCACATGTCCATACCAACCCAGCTTAAGCTTAAATCTCATAATAAGTACATATTTCGTCCGTATTTTAAAAACATGACGTAATCACGATCTCGTCTCTATCCATTATTTTGAAGTCACTATATTGACAATTTGACTTTATTCTAAGATACAGTTTTTAAATCAAGGAAACCTTCAATAAATTTACGAAATACGACTGTCGGTCCATGTTCTACTTGGATTGTGAAAAATCTTCCAGAGAGAGAGAGTAAAATCAAAGTAAGTATAAGCGACTGTAGATCACAAGGATGTTGATTGCACCACATAGCAAAGTTTTGTTTTCATTGCACTTTTGTGACTGCACACTTAAATCTACGAGTAACAAAATGTTTTATAACAAACATCTACACATTACCTATGTGATTTGGCAAAACCAACTGCATAGGATGACAATTACTGTTAAAACAATATTATCTAATCGAAATTACCGTGGAATCATTACAAATTATTTGGAAAAAGTTTCAAACAAGTACAAATTTGAACATCATTCTCAATATCATGCAACCCAGTCCTGGCATCGACCTTTCATGGTCAAATCGATTATGACACTTTCCTCATTTCACTAATTAAATTTGGCTCACAATGCGTTATATAGTTGCTGAGTGACTACTTAGGTATCGCAATAAAATAAAGTTTCAATGATTCCGAAAAATATTTTCGTGAATAATTCCTTTTTTTTCTACATTGGCATTTTTACTTTTCTAGACTCTAAACCTTAAAAGTGTTAAAATTGAAACATGTTGAGTAGGTAATTATCAAACACGTCAAAACCGATATTATACAAGTGATACAAATAGATCGAATATTTAAAATTGACACTTTTAAGGGTCCTCTTCAACTATAAAAATCCAACGAGGTTCGAAAACGAAAGAACCAAATTTAAAAAAGATGAACTTACCAGGTACAAGTTGCAGAGGGTCGTTGCGGAAGGAATAGCAGTGGCCTCTGTTCTCCTTCTCTCCGCGTCCCGAAGCCAAGATAATAATGAGTTGGAAGCCGAGGCATGTTCCGAAAATAGGGAAGTAGTCTCCTTGCGCGTTCAGTTCTGATGCGATCTCGAAGATATGCTGACCGGCATCCGCGTAGCCATTGGATTGGTTTAAGTATGTAGCACCACCGGGGAAGAGGACTCTGTAATGGAAGGACAGCACTTTTTTAAATCTTCCTATTCTTGGCATCTGTTAGGCAACTAAATTAATTTCATCAAAAACGATCATACTAAGATTACTTTCTTTGAACTATTAAAGGTTTCCCCTTGAGCGCAATCTGTCCTGATGTTGTGACGATACGGTTTATGATGGCGAGTGCTTACCTAGAAGAAACCGATTCATTCTCGACTTGGACACACCGAGTTTGTAAACATCGAAAAAAAACCACTCAGACAACGTGTTCCGTAGTCTGAATGATCTTATCACAAAAGTGAAGTTAAACCTCCTTGTTCGAGTCTTTGGATAGACAACCATGACACGATGTTGGTCGAAAAATACAGTTAATTTTAAAACCGTCTCCGTTTTTCAAACTTTCCATACATTCGCCAGTAAACGTAATAAAAGAGATCCAAAAAGATGTCCTTGTAAAAATTGAGAATACAGAATTTATCATGGCAAAAATATATTTCAAAATACTTATTGTAACCGCTGTCTCATACTCATGACTCTACGATCTTTAGCTAAACGATATCTATGATTTAATGTAGTCTAAGTACTTTAGTTTTTTTACTGGATAAGATAAGATATAAACCCATCAAAATTTGTCAGTATCTAAGGAAAAGAAAGCTATACCTACACTACACAACCATTTTACGAAGAAAATATCTTACCCGTTGATTTTGGACAGTATGTCTTCATAGTAAGCTCGATCTTTGCCAATCCTGAAATAATAAAAAAAAATTGTGCTGATCATATAAATAGGTATACGTAATGTACATAACTTGCGGACGATTTTTCAATATCGTGTTATTAGTCGTAAACCGTAAAAAAGACTACAAAGTCTTGATCATCGCCGAAAAATTGCCAGCCTATCGGTTTTTTATCGCATACACTTTGGAGAGTGTGCGACTGATTTGCATGATCTGATACCACCTTGCCCTTTTTTCTATCGGAATGCTCGTAGCTCGAAAAAGCGACATCGTTTCATGGTTGATGTTCCAAAGACACGAACGAAGAGATTTGAATCTACTTTTGTGATAAGAACGTCTAGGCTGTGGAATACGTTGCCTGAGTGGGTTTTCCCCGATGATTACAATCTTTGTGTCTTCAAATCGAGAGTGAATCGGTTTCTTCTAGGTAAACACGCTCCATCGTAGACCGCATCATCGTTTAACATCAGGCGAGATGGCGGTCAAGTAAACCTATAAAAGTTAAAAAAAAAAAACCTATGGGAAATTTACGGTGAAATATTCAGTTACATAAACTTTGCATTGAAGAGACTGCTAAATGCAATAACGTGGTGTCAGATCAAAACTGTTAATATAATCATTTTAGTTTATCTTATATCAACTGGTTTCTATCCATGAACTACAAGTGCTAGTAGAATCTACCTATTTAAGGGCGTACCCCGAGCAAATGATCTTCAGTATTTCTTACCTCATCGCTCACAGCAAGAAAGAGCAAGAGAGAATAGTAGGATTTGTCGCTATTTTACGCTTAAATTTAAGAATAAACTCTTTATAAAATCAGATTTTGGTATTTTGAAAAAAATATTTCTACCAAAATATTCGTTATGGAATTGCCTATCCGTTGGTGTAAGTACAAAATCCAAATAAATGCGGTTTTTCGAGTAGATGCAAGATAATTTTTTCACAATTATTTCTATTCTTTATGGCTTCGTTGGAAGGAGATTATTAAAACAATAAATTCATTGACATAAAAAATAAACTACCATTTCGAAGCCAAGAAGCTGTAGAAATTTAATGTTTTTTTTACCAGTTGATATTTGTTTTGGCCGTAGATAATGTTTTTTGATAATGTTTTTGATGTTTTTTGGTTGTTGATAATGTTTTTTTTACCAGTTGATATTTGTTTTGGTGAGTAGATAGCTCTGAAAACTGGACAAAAAACGTTCTGCTAGGGGATTTGAAAATTATAGAGGACTTGCAGCGCCCCGCTGTTTTACCCGGGTAGTTCCCGTGGTTCCCGTTTTTTTCGGGGACATAATATATAAAAGTAGTATATGTGTTCTTCCAGACTATAATCTAACTAAGTTAAAAATTTCAGCCCTATCTGTTCATACGTTACGACGTGATTGAGCAAAAAACATTTAAACATTGACATTTGTAACGTTAGTAGTATTTGCAATTTTTTTTTTTTTATTTAAAAGCAATAGATACTAACTAAATGGACAAAGTTTAAATAAAGATATAAGCTACTAAATCACACAATTAAAAATAACATCATAAATTCAACAATAAATTCATCAGTCACATAACCCACCCCTAACGGTACCCGGCACAAAGGTGCCCATTACACTGGCAGCATTACCCCGCTGAATAGCTATGGACAATCTTTGTGCCAAGTACAAGCCGGAGCGGGAGCAAATTATATATGATAACAAAAAAATCGCAAGCTCACATAATAGGCACGACCCTCGCGCCGGAAGACTCCACATCCTTGACGTAGCTGGCCGCGATGTAGCTGGTGTAATTTTCTTCCGGGTACTTCCCGTGGAGGTAGAATGACTGCTCTTGCGACAGCACGCCTATGATGGGTCGGTCGTTCACCACCGGCGCCTCGTTGTTGCTGACCACGACCGCACCTTCGCACCGCAACAAATACACCAACGTGAGCAGCAGAGCACCTTTCATCATGACAACGCTTCCCCAACTGTCCACCGAACCGCTACACCACCTAAAATATTACTTCTTATCAGCACCATCTCACAATGCATTTGGCTATCAACTAATTAGCTCGGTTTGATCTCTATGTTCGATCGATATCTTTGGAAAATTTTGCGATAAGTTAACTTATAAGTTTCTAGCTCTGCCTCACGAGTTTACCCGGAGAAATAAAAATAAACTCATACGTTAGACAAAGACGTATTAGACGTATAAGACAAATCATTCACTCACGTAGTTGAATATGACGTATTTTTTAAGCACTCACAAACTAGTAAATATACACACAATCGCACATTCACTCCACAGCAATACAAGCACACAAACATTCAAAATTTAATGTACTTATATTAATAAAATGTGTAAATTTTAAAACACCTCAAAAGAATAATGATAAATACATCATTGGCTAACGAAATCGCGACGTGCTCAGTAAATTTACTCGAGTGCATCTGTTGTTCGACCGATGTTTGTTTTCGTGAGCTAAAAATACGACGGCTCCTACGGAGATATTTCTGATATCGGTCGCTATGTATTTGTAACACTTTGTGTTGTAGAATTTTATGTATTTATACATCGTAATGAGTGCCCTTCCAAGACCGGGTCAGCCTAACAACAACGGTGTTGGTTTTAATATAAAATTAACTTGTTCTCTCTTTAATTTAGTTTAAAATTACTGATAGAGTAAAATAATTGTAATGGGTCGTAATTTTCGTGAAGTTTCGTAAGACTTTACCTATCTAAAACCAATAATGACTACGGACGAATCTTCTTAGTTCATAATAACATGTGACAATTTATATGTTTGTTGCTCGGACTGCAGCTGCAACTGAACGGATCAGTGGAACTTAGGTATATACATTACATATAGTGCCTAATTTTTACCCCGAAAATGAACCGTTCTTTAGGAAACTCTTTCCAATTTCTACGCAGACAAAGCTGCGGACAGATGGTAGTGATAGTAGTGAATTAAAAGGAACACAATCCTGTGATCGTGTCTTCTCCATACCTGGACGCATACATAAGTTGTCTGGAAAAAATGGCTGTAACCGATAAGGTCATAATTTATGACTCTAGGTGTAAGCCACTTTCTGTATTTTTTCATCGCTATCTATGTTTTTTCGCAATATTTCAATTCTGGTGTGCATAATAAAGCGTTTATCTGTCTGTCTGACTGAACACGTTGCCAATTATAATATGCGTTACTTTTTAAATAATAAATAAATAATTAATATCGTTATTCATGATTATGAAACAAATTAACACTCACATGTCTCTCTATTTAGAAAATAGTTTATTCGGATTTTTGGCCTTCTAATTCCCAGTCTATTTTTAACTATCATAAGTAAGGACCACTAACGACACATATTTTTTCTTCTTGCCCTGTACCTCTAGTACTGTGTACCTTCGCACCCTATCCTCACTCTATATTCTTTACTTGATTTTCTTTCTACTAATGGTAGCTTTGAAGAGATCGTTGTTAGCGATAAGGCCGTCATTTATGGCATTAGATATAAATCATTGTTCGTTTAATTATATGTTATTTTTCTGGTGTGCACAATAAAGTGTTTCTGTTTGTCTGTCTTGCGTGCCTGATATTTTTTATTAGGGACTAGAGGCCGCTCCTGATTTCGTTTGTGTCTAATAACGTAATTACAAATAGAAATAAATATTCGCAATTTGTATCTGTACTTACTGAGCTGGTAATAAGTGGCTTAGTTGGTAGTAAGTCTGCCTGCCAAGCCGTGGGTCGTGGGTTCGATCCCCATCCAGTCCAAATATTTGTGTGATAAATACAAATATTTTTATGTGTAATAAGTATGTTTTTAAAAATATATGCGTATTATATCAGCTATCTGGCTCCTATAGTGCAGGGTTTGCTTAGTTTGGGGCTAGATGGTGTTAAGCGTAAAATGTCAACCAATATTTAATTATTTAAACTAATAAAATACAGCCATACATAATGATTCAAAGGAGAAATGTACTTTCAAATGACGTAATATTTATTGATTTTGTTGTTACGAAGATAAAATTACACGTATCTGATCACTTTGACAAATTGGCAAATAACGGAACACTATTTTTTATTTTACGAGTAACTAAACTTTTTGTATAACTTTTTATAAAACAGATACGTGAGATGTTGTCATTGTTACAACTGGCAAAATCGGCGTATTACCTGCTATAGCCCGTTCCACGGAGCCGTGTAAAAAATGTAAACAAATCAATGTCACTCTCAATATGACAGACCAGCATTTCTCAACCTTTGTTTTAGAAGATAGTTCGTTGTAAGCGTCTCTGTTTGCCCTTTTAGATTTTCGTCACATAACAAGATTAAATATATTCCAATTAGTCCGTTTCCAACCTTTTGTCTTATTTCTATTATTTTATAATTATATATTTATTAAATATGTGGTGCGCATCAGTTTAAAACATTAATACAAAAATAACTTGGGTGGTTGGTTCATGGAACACAATAGTAACACATAAACAGTTTTTATTAATATTAATTACTAAGTACAGCTTTGTTTTGTTATGTAGCACTTAAATTCCTTTTTCGTTATGTATGTAAATGACTGACTTTTTAGTAAACTTAAATTTAATGAGCTATATGTATACCTATATATGAGACGATCTTTTTAGCATTCCATGGATTCACCGTGCGGGTGCCGGGTCCATCGTGTGGCAGAGAGAAAAATCCCGAATAGATTCCGAGACTTGTGACTCGGGCGTAGGTTTAAGGGGCCCCTTTCTGATGTACATGTACTGATGTTCTGATGATGTACTCACCTTCACCACTCGTTTTTCTCTCCCTGCCCAGCCAAATATGATACGAGCCTACTAGCGTAGCTTTAGATTCTCGTATATATATCCACATTCAGATCCGTATCCGTGGATGTACTTTTTTCACAATCCAGCACATTACTAGTGTAGTTCTTCATATTTGATTGGATAACGGGACACTCACGTATATACGGTCGGTCAATCCGACTCGAGTTTCAGCCGCGTCCGGCGCCTTTTTCAGGCGAGTGCACACGCGCGGTGGCTGCCGTTTGGCACTGCGGTCTGCCGCACGTCGCGCACGCAAGCTCAACGGCTGTTGCGGGGTGCAGGTGAGGGGTGCGAGAGGGTTGCGCAGGTAGTATACACTCGAACTCTTCATCACTGGTAAGCTGCGAGTCGGGAACATTGCAGCACACTGAGCTCACTGTGTCTTCACTCATATCGCGAACACCATACCGAGCACTATGGGCACGGCTTCCAAGCGGGCGGCACATGCCATCCTCCATCTCTATTAAAGGTCGGACGCTTACCGATTTCGATGGCCTCCCTGACCTTACGGGGTACAAAGAACTTCTCCCGTGCCAGGACCTCCGCCTTATCGAATCGAATAAAATGTTGGGCGTCCGACCTAAGAGCATATTCCGCCACCGCAGAGCCGTTAACATCTACATTTTCATGGCGCGTATGTGCTCCGTGAGTCTTGTGGACACATTTCTCCGTGTTTCCCTACGTAACTTATGCCACAATCGCAAGGAATCATGTACACTCCCGGAACACCCAAAGGGTCTTTGTCTTTTGGAGAGCGTACCATTTACATCAAGACAATGTTTCGTCCGCTCAGACAGCTAAGGCAAATGGTACGCTCTCCAAAAGACAAAGACCCTTTGGGTGTTCCGGGAGTGTACATGATTCCTTGCGATTGTGGCATAAGTTACGTAGGGGAAACACGGAGAAATGTGTCCACAAGACTCACGGAGCACATACGCGCCATGAAAATGTAGATGTTAACGGCTCTGCGGTGGCGGAACATGCTCAGGTCGGACGCCCAACATTTTATTCGATTCGATAAGGCGGAGGTCCTGGCACGGGAGAAGTTCTTTGTACCCCGTAAGGTCAGGGAGGCCATCGAAATCGGTAAGCGTCCGACCTTTAATAGAGATGGAGGATGGCATGTGCCGCCCGCTTGAAGCCGTGCCCATAGTGCTCGGTATGGTGTTCGCGATATGAGTGAAGACACAGTGAGCTCAGTGTGCTGCAATGTTCCCGACTCGCAGCTTACCAGTGATGAAGAGTTCGAGTGTATACCTGCGCAACCTCTCGCACCCCTCACCTGCACCCCGCAACAGCCGTTGAGCTGCGTGCGCGACGTGCGGCAGCCCGCAGTGCCAAACGGCAGCCACCGCGCGTGTGCACTCGTTTTGAAAAAGCCGCCGGACGCGGCCGAAACTCGAGTCGGACTGACCGACCGTATATACGTGAGTGTCCCGTTATCCAATCAAATATGTGTAACAACCACGTTAATTTTAATACTAAAAAGTGTAGTTCTTACTACCTGTGTAGCTGCCATTGCTATTATTTTGTCTTAATAAAAAGTGGTGTACCTATATAAGTGGTAACCTGTATGCTATTCCTTGCTATAATTATTGATCTACGTTTTACATTTGAACTAGAAAAAAGCAATCCAGTCTGAGTATATAGCTAAAGTGGCCCTTATACTTGATTCCGTAACAATCGAATAAGGTAAGCAAAATGACAAAACAAATGGTGGTACACAAAAGATATTGGTGGCACTATTCCTACCCGTTCTGAGAAGATTCAAATAGTTTTAAGATTAAGTACCCCATTGGATATTTTTTAGTAAGAGTGGTAAGTGTAATTCATTCAAAAATTCAATTAATTTCTACTGCGTTAGATGCTGTTACAATTAATTTTAAAACGAATCGAATACTGGGTAGTGTTTTCATCTATCCTACTATAAGATTTTTACATCCAAACAAATTTGTTAATGAGCGTTCTGTTTTTTTTATTACATTAAGTTGTTTTTACATTTATTATTTTAACTTTAAGTTATTGCTCGGGTCGGGTGGTCTTGTCACGCCAGTACGTAGATGGAGTGCATGGTTCTTATCTCACGTGCACCTCTGCCTTTTTGAATGCATGAGCGTAATTCTGCTAACGGTAAAAGAAAACATCTTAAGCAAACTAACATGATCCTAAAAAATTTCGAGGTCAGAGAGGTTTGTCATCCACCACCAACACGGAAGAATTATAGCCCCAGCAAGGAACTTTTAGTGGGTTGCTCATGTGAGCAGCGTCCCGCAAATTTACCCGCTTAGATCCCTTTTCCGTAATTTCTCCCCCATAAAAATTAACTTATACCTATGCTTTCCAGATCATAATCTAACCGTGTTCCGCGTTTAACCCTGAGCCGTTTAGCTGTTCTAATTTGATTGAGCAACGTACATCCAAACTTTAGCACTTATAATAAGTATTATTAGTAGATTTTCTTGCGAAAAAATAGACATGATTTGGTGGTTCATTAGGTAAACGTCTTATAATTTACGTGCAAAAAGTTATGGTATCCCATCAGAAACATGCGTATACTTAAGTGAAGTGAGATTAAAGTTCAATATTATGATATTATATGCCTTGTTTGTTGACTTCAACGACTAAAGAATAGAGATCTAAATGGTCTTAAATGGTCAGTTCTACAGTTCTAAAATCTATTTATAATAACATAGACTAGTTTTAAACACTTAAAATATGATTTGATTTTATAATTTATGATAATTTAAATTATTAAAAGCAGTCTGACTTGGCTGGTTTTAATATCATAATATTGAACTTGTCTTTCACTTCACATTTATGTTTTGATGGGATTCACAGTTTGAGAAACACAGATCAAATGGCCACTGTTTAAAACCGTATCTACCACATTCTACTATTACTATTTATAACTTTCAAGATAAGTTAATAAATCATTATTTGATCAATACAAATCCAAGTATGTTGTATTTAAGATCACAGTAAAGTCAAATCATATTTGTGAAAAATATTTTAAGACAGTTTTAGAAAAATACTAAGGTTAAACGATTTTTATGTTATGGTAGCACCTTTGTTTACATTTTCTACACCTCTTCGTGGAACGGACTATAGTATTAAAATGCGAAAGTTTGTATGTATGAAAGTTTGTTTGTATGTGTGAATGTTTGTTACTCCTTTAAGCAAATATTGAATTATATATGTATAATAATGGTCGACAAAGATATAGATCATGAAACTTCCGGAGCGGAGTGTTGCGACGTCATATCTTCGTAAAAATGGTACAAGGAAGAAATGTCACTCGAAACTTTTAAGTTCTAAGCGCTGTATGTTTGTAATTTTTGTAGGTATGTGAAACAAAAGGAAAAAATCGTGTGCAATATTTTTTTATAATCTAACTGATTAGTTCTTTAGTCATTATGTCTATTCCTAATTAACATTTTTTCACTAACAGCTTAAATAAAAAACAAGATTCAAAATGTTTTTCTGTCTTTTTGTTCGGCTTATCTCTGAGAAACCTGGACCGATTTTAACAGGAATTCCACTAACAGACACCTCATATTACAAGGAGTAACTTAGGCTACTTTTATCTCAGAAAATAATAATAATAGAGTTTGGTGAAAACAAAATATTAATTGCGACATTCAATACTTTCGGTAAGACGCGGATTCCGGCGAGCGCAGCCAGTCTTAAATGAATGTGCCTCTGTTATATAGTCTGACGTCACAGACTTCAAAACTGTCAAACAATATTACGATTTGGCGGTAGACGGATGCCCGAATGACGTCTTTTTATATGCCGGTTTCCTGACGATGTTTCCCTTCACCGTTACAATTAGTGGTGATGGCAAACTAGTACATCTACACTTAAACAAATACTCATAGGTTAGGTGGGACTTAGGGTTGGACTTACAATGCGACGTCACAATTGTGTAATTGGCCCATCTCGCCTCAAGACCACTACGGCTTCATGTTATACCTATCTATACTTATTAGTATACCTACTCCTACGCCTACTCAACAAGTGCTTTTTAGGTCAACGTTTTTTTTTGCATTCTCCTATATTATGAGTGAGGTGTCATTCGATTAGGAATGGAATCTAGATATTTTTTGAGAAAATTCTAAGCTACTCGCAAAAATTGTAATGGTTATACACAATTTAGTGACAATAAAATAATATTTAGTGGTTCGTTAATTGTCAATATGTCAAAAACTATTTCAGATCACAGACTAAGTAGAGAGAACATTATTTCAAATTGTTAAATACGAAATTAAAAAAAATTGAATAAATTCAGGTGCCTACAAGAAAGGTCAATGATGAATAATCCATAGCTCAACATTTCTTCGCGATTTTTCAATAAGATATCCATTAGTTAATAAAAACCAATGTAATAATAACTACATAACTTTTAAATTTCAATTAAATTGTGGCTACATCTGCTAAAATAAGAGAATGTTAAAACTAAAAAAATATTAGGTATATATTAGAAAATTGGTTTGAACTCGGTCTAGTGAGTAGTTTTTTTAGCACGTCATAAATTCACTATTATTAAAGCATCGATCAAAGTTACACCAAACTACAAGAACTTATGTATTATGTATGTTACTTGCTGCTACGGAACCCTTCATGGGTGAGTCCAACTCGCACTTGACTGCTTTTATTTTTTAGTAAATATCCTCATATTTTCAATTATTTAAATTGGCTGTTTCTCAAATAGTTTTTGACAAATTGGCAAATAACGGAACACTATTTTTTATTTTACGAGTAACTAGACTTTTTATATCTCTTGCATTTTTTGCGAATGGGCTTAGAAGTTACTCAAAACATTTCTAAATTATATGCCGAATCGAATGACACTCAATCATAATGATAGGAGAATGCGAAATAATGTAGACCTTAAAAGCACTTCTTGACTAGACTCTAATATCATAAAACTGAAGAATTTGTTTTCACTCGCTAATCTCAGGCTCTACTAAAACACTTTCACCATTGGATAAATATATATCTACGTAATCCCTAAGTACTAAATATATACATATTATACCATGGCTATTTTTATGTTATAGTATGGAGTGACGACACGAGCAGGACATGCGCCTGATGATAAACAACATACTTGCACATAACAGCACTGTGTCATGCTGCTTTTGGAACACGAAGAGTATAAATCATTTACGTAGCATAGCGCGGCGTTCGTCACCCATAGATATAAGATTATTTATCACTAGGCCCTGTAATTTATCTGGAAACGTAGCTTTTCAAACCTGAACACAGTGATGTTCGCACATTACTGCTTCGCGGTTAAATAACTGGCAAAGATGGTACTTCCCCAGGCGGACTCTGGAAATATTTCTATCACTACCGTAATCTAGTAAATTGGCCAATGTCGTAGGAAGAAAATCCTAGACAGACTAAACCCAAACAAAGTATTACTTTCCTTTAATATTATACCTATTTTATCAAAAATGTATTTATTTGGTTGTGGCCAAGCAAACAGATAATAATAACAATTCATTTGTATAAATTATAAATTCGATGAGGTAAATTTGATTACTTTTAAATTATATTTTAATGAGTTATGGTTTTATAACTTACTAGATGCCCGCCCCGGCTTCGCCCGTGGTATATTATATAGCACTCATCGGGATCCCGTACATATCCAACGGTGAAAGAATGACTGAAATCGGTTCACTCATTCCTGAGAATATCGATTTCAAACAAAAAACCTATTCAGCAACCTGCTACGCCACCTGTCGGAAATTAGTCGTACCAACTCAGATTTAGAAAAAAAAATAGCAAAGGTTTATATTCAAGGCACAGGTTACTGAAATTCAATGACGCAATCTTTGACACATGCTGTCATGTGTCATGTCAAAGCACGAAACGTACGAAAACTCTCAAAAGGGGAATATTTTTTCCCGATTTTGTTACATTCTTGTTTCATGCTCCGTTTCAATTAATAGTAGAGTTATTTTCTATAGCCTAAAGCCTTCCTCGATAAATGGACTATCCAATAGAAAAAGAATCTTTCAATTCGGACCAGTACTTCCCGAGATCCTAGCGTTCAAGCAAACAAACAAACAAACAAACAAACTCTTCAGCTTTACAATATTAGTATAGATATTATATAGCACTCATCGGGATCCCGTACATATCCAACGGTGAAAGAATGACTGAAATCGGTTCACTCATTCCTGAGAATATCGATTTCAAACAAAAAACCTATTCAGCAACCTGCTACGCCACCTGTCGGAAATTGGTCGTACCAACTCAGATTTAGAAAAAAAAAAATAGCAAAGGTTTATATTCAAGGCACAGGTTACTGAAATTCAATGACGCAATCTTTGACACATGCTGTCATGTGTCATGTCAAAGCACGAAACGTACGAAAACTCTCAAAGGGAATATTTTTCCCGATTTTGTTACATTCTTGTTTCATGCTCCGTTTCAATTAATAGTAGAGTTATTTTCTATAGCCTAAAGCCTTCCTCGATAAATGGACTATCCAATAGAAAAAGAATCTTTCAATTCGGACCAGTACTTCCCGAGATCCTAGCGTTCAAGCAAACAAACAAACAAACAAACAAACAAACAAACAAACTCTTCAGCTTTATAATATTAGTATAGATTGTGTTATAATTATAAATGAAACTGAATGAATGACATGAAAAACAGAGTGTAACTTACCAACTAGTTAAATACGTTATACCTAACAGTAAAAGATATGAAGAGTATAAAAAGCCACATAATATATGCACGTGTGTGCTGTCACATGTCACATACAGGTTGACACGCACACATCAGTGGGTCATTACAGGTTTACAGGCGCTACTTATGGATATGTGCGTGTCAGCCTACCAATGACAACCTAACAACGCAGACGTGCAAATGTGCCCGACTCTAGTGCTGTATATTAAAATAATGTAAGTCATTTTACTGGAAAATATCGTATACGACCACATACGTAGGTATATCATACAGGTACCAAATACGTCTAGTGTTTTTGTGGTACGAAAAAATACCTAAGTATATAATCGACATATTCCAAACATTTGGATATGTAATTCCGGATTATCCGTTAGATACGGATAATTTCGGTTACGGATATGAGATTGAACTAATACTCATATATAATTACAAATAGTATGTTTCTAATAATTCATTTTTATTTATAGGTCTTATCTTGTCTAAATAGGTTATCATTCTGTAGTTTAATCAGTCATATAGGTAAGTAATAAGTAATTATTACAAATCTACTTAATGTTTATTAGTTTTATGTATTAAATTAAAAATTATTTAGACTTCGCTCTTATTCGAAGCTAGCCGAAACTAGGTAAATATTATTTCATTTCGGATATCCGATAGTTTCGATTACGGTTACGGAACTCCATTACATATTTATCTAGTAGGTACTACCTCTAATAACCCGTAATAAAACCACAGTCTATTTCTTTATACTGTGGTAAAACAGAGCTGACAAAACAGGCTGAGCATTTATTCATTTCAGACTGTCTGGACAATTTTTTGGTTGTATTTTCCGAACCACAATCTCTAAGTAATTGACACAACTATTATTGTTATGTACCTACTATGTACCTAAGAAGAGGAATGTGTTCACAGACTAAGTAGTGAGAAATGTATCATGTCAAACATACCTCGGCCATGACTTCTAAACAAGTTGGTTGCAGCGTCCAAGCAAATACGATCTATGTTCATCGCCAAAAACTTGTAGAACAAAATCAACACGTTTACTAAAGTTATTATTATTTGTAGCATTGCAGAAATCTAAAATTAAATGCAGTAAGCTTGCGTAGATAGATATTTTGAATCTCACTGACAATCGATACACCTACATTCAGTGTCCGCATGCGTACTTCATGGTATGAATAGTGCGGAGGTTTCTTTTTAAATACAGTTTATAAAACGGATACGGTAAAATTCTTCCTTCTGTGTTTAATATTTTGGTAGGGTGTGATATTTTTCATGATGATAGGCCTTGACCAACAGTTCCACATTGCCTCAGTGAAGAATAAACTCACGTACCTACTTATGCGTGTCCTATACCTATCACAAAAATACACCTTTTCAGCTAAGATGTCTCGAAGCTTAGGTAGGTCAGGTAGGTGGTGGGTGAAAGATAACAAGGGTCTTAGCACAATGATAATAGACATGACGACTTATTTTTTATTTAATGTGCCATCAAAAGGCTACTCAATAACTGAAATATAGGTGAAAGAATTACTTTATTATCTTAAAAACTTCCCGTGATATTACGATTTTAAAATCACAATTTTGGACTCTTCCAAAAACGCTTCATACAAAAACACTATAGAAGCGTAACGTCACTGAGTCGTATTTTCTATGCATCGCGCGTAAATTTTGTATGTTAGCTGTATTAAATATTGCGTTTAGGAAACTGGTTTCATAAGAAAAGTCACTTCAAATTGAATAGGTTATCCAATGGTAAATAAATTTTCTAATAATTTCGTACTTTTAAAGTAGACTTGCTGCCCATCCAGCTTTGAATGGTCATAAAGTAAATTAAACAAAATAAACGAAATTAAAATTAGTACATATTTTATTGTATTTAAATACTGTCATTATATCAAATCTATACTAATATTATAAAGCTGAAGAGTTTGTTTGTTTGTTTGTTTGTTTGTTTGTTTGTTTGCTTGAACGCTAGGATCTCGGGAAGTACTGGTCCGAATTGAAAGATTCTTTTTCTATTGGATAGTCCATTTATCGAGGAAGGCTTTAGGCTATAGAAAATAACTCTACTATTAATTGAAACGGAGCATGAAACAAGAATGTAACAAAATCGGGAAAAAATATTCCCCTTTTGAGAGTTTTCGTACGTTTCGTGCTTTGACATGACACATGACAGCATGTGTCAAAGATTGCGTCATTGAATTTCAGTAACCTGTGCCTTGAATATAAACCTTTGCTATTTTTTTTTCTAAATCTGAGTTGGTACGACCAATTTCCGACAGGTGGCGTAGCAGGTTGCTGAATAGGTTTTTGTTTGAAATCGATATTCTCAGGAATGAGTGAACCGATTTCAGTCATTCTTTCACCGTTGGATATGTACGGGATCCCGATGAGTGCTATATAATATCTATACTAATATTGTAAAGCTGAAGAGTTTGTTTGTTTGTTTGTTTGTTTGCTTGAACGCTAGGATCTCGGGAAGTACTGGTCCGAATTGAAAGATTCTTTTTCTATTGGATAGTCCATTTATCGAGGAAGGCTTTAGGCTATAGAAAATAACTCTACTATTAATTGAAACGGAGCATGAAACAAGAATGTAACAAAATCGGGAAAAAATATTCCCCTTTTGAGAGTTTTCGTACGTTTCGTGCTTTGACATGACACATGACAGCATGTGTCAAAGATTGCGTCATTGAATTTCAGTAACCTGTGCCTTGAATATAAACCTTTGCTATTTTTTTTTCTAAATCTGAGTTGGTACGACTAATTTCCGACAGGTGGCGTAGCAGGTTGCTGAATAGGTTTTTGTTTGAAATCGATATTCTCAGGAATGAGTGAACCGATTTCAGTCATTCTTTCACCGTTGGATATGTACGGGATCCCGATGAGTGCTATATAATATACCACGGGCGAAGCCGGGGCGGGCATCTAGTAATTTAATATAATTGCAGGACCTGTCGTCATGCCTATTGGCCAGTGAACTTTGGAAAATGCTTTGGTACTTTGAAAGCTAAAACACAACTGTTATTTTATTTTTTTAGAAAAAAATCTGGGGGCACGGCAGTGCCCCGCTAAGTCGAGCGCGAAGCAAACACTGCCGTACCATCCTTTACTGGAACCATTTCGCTGCATTTTCAGGCCCCTATTTGAGACCCTTTGGATAAGACCAGAACGCTGAAATTTTTGTCATCTAGTAAGCTATAATCACATATTTAAAATCCAAAATTTGAAGTTTGTACGTCATTTAGTTCCGAAGTTAAGCGAAGGCAAAGTTTCGCATTTACGACACTCACTCATGATCATCAAAATAGAACTAGTACTTCCCATAAACTCAGAGAGCTGAAATTTGGTACAGACTTAGGATTTAATGGCCACATAAAGGAAAACTAGAAATATCGAAAATCTGGAGTACCTGGTGCCCCTTATTTGAAAACACAAGAGCCCAACCAAACTACTAAAGATCCTCCTCATTTAATGTCAAAAACCGAAGGTCTGCAGTATCTTGATGAAGTACCCTCAGCTTGTCTCATTAGAGATACAGTAATCCTCAACCTGATTATACTATTGGTACATAAAAAAAATCGACTGTCATTGCAAAAATCCAGCATGGTGGGACACATCTTCTAATTTAATCTAGCCTATTGCTTCCCACTACTGGACGAATGCCTCCCCTCTGCAAAGAGAATGTAATATAGCCCTTCTGCTTTAATACGCATAATTCTAATACGCATACAAATAAAATTTAAGGAAAACTTTTCATTTCGTGTTATGACGCTGTCAGTCGACTTTGCCAGATTCTGTCGTCGTAGAGTTTATTTGTGTTTGATTTCGCACAAAGAAGTTGGAAAATTAAATTTCGCAAGATAATATCAAAAAAAAAATGTCGATAATATCAAAAGACGACGATGAACTTAATGGCTACCAAGTAGTTGGTATGCCCATAGACGGGTCTTGTCTCTTCCATTCAATATCTTTCTTGGTGTATGGTAGAACTGACTCAACTTGCAGTATCAGATCTGCTATAGTTGAATACGTTGGTGAACATCAGCTCACAACACGCGCGTCCGCCATAACGTTTCTACGAAGTGTTTAGTTAGGATAACAATATATGGTCAAAGTTAAAATTTTAAAACGCATATATGTATGTAAATAAATTTAAAGGAAAACTCTGGATAAGGCTAGACTAGTTTTTATTTATTTGCAGTCTTCTTCCAATCTTCTAAAGCTCTTTGCCTATTTTAGAATGGGCAATACAAAAAACTATTGCTACTGTACAAGAATCGGAACCGGAAAAAAAGAAAAAAGAAGATTTGTAATAGTAAAAAAGTACTCCTAAAGAGAAAAAAATGTCACATAATATTTTCCATCGTCAATGGTAGCGGTTCTGACGACAGATTGGTGCAATGGTGTCATGGAGCACCTGGTTTTATACCCTTGTGTACCCTTCAACGGCCAACTCACACAACATTAACTGTAATAATAAAGAAATCGCAGTAAGGAACCTTAGACTTGGCACGGCTTTGTCTAGATTTCATTACTTTTTAGAGATAAATATTCAGCTCCATCGAGACTTGGCTAGTTTTTTACAGAATGTTTTTGGTGGGATAATATTATCCTTCCTATGTCACCCTAAAATTGGAATCACCGTCAGTTTACAATTTAACGCGTGAGATTGTTAATCTCACGGTACATTAAATTATACTTCGTTCCAAATAGAGGTGAAGAAAATGTAAAAAAACAATGTCACTCTCAATTTGACAGACCAGTATTTCTCAACCTTTGTTTTAGAAGATAGTTCGTTGTAAGTTTATCTACTTGCCCTTTTAGATTTTCGTCACATAGGTAACAAGGTAAAATATTTTCCACTAAGTCCTTTTCCAACCTTTTGCCTTATTTCTATTATTTGATAATTATACGTTTATTAAATATGTGGTACGCATAAGTTTGAAACATTAAGACAAAAATAACTTAGGAGGATAACTTGGGTCCTGGAACACAACAGTGATTTATAAACAGTTTTTATTAATGTTAATTATAACTTTGTTTTGTTGTGTCACATTTAAATTCCTTTTTGTTATTCTTATGTGAAATGACTGACTTTTTAGTAAACTTCAATTTAATGTTATATAGTTATATGTATATTTATCCACATTCAAATCCGTATCCGTGGATGTACTTTTTTAACGATCCAGCACATCACTTAAGAACTACACACACAGTGTAGTTCTTACTACCTGTGTAGGTCCCATTGGTATTATTTTGTCTTAATAAAAAGTCGTGTACTTATATAACCTATATACTATTCCTTGCTATAATTATTGATCTACGTTTTATATTTGAACTAAAAAAAGCAATCCAGTCTGAGTATATAGCTAACGTGGCCCTTATTCTTGATTCCGCAACAAACAAATAAGGTAAGTAAAATGACAAAACAAAACAAATGGTGGCACACAAAATATATTGGTGGAACTATTCCTACCCATGCTGAGAAGTTAGCCTCAGAAGATTCATAAAGTTTTAATATTAAATGTCCCATTAAAAATAATTTGTTACATGTGAAGCATAGGTTGCACTTGTCTACAAAAAATCCTATTGTGGTAGGTCAGCAACTCTATAATAAACTACCAAATTGTATAAAAGATTGTGCATCAGATAATACGTTCTATCAAAATGTAAGAAATCTCATATTGTCTAAAACCTTCTATAAAGTAGCAGAATATATGAAAAACAAGTATGATGACGATAAAATTGTTTGTTAAGATAACGAAAAATTAGTATGTTCATAATTATTATTTTACAAAACATGCATTGACGAAGATTACGCTGGTAACATTATATTATATAGGTATATTTTCCACCGAAAGCCCTTATACAGCTTTTGCAACTTAATTGTCAATATGATTATTCCAAATGTATGGATTTTATGCGATGGTCATAAATGCATGTATGTATTTAAAAAATGGTTAATATATTTAATAAGTACCAGTAGTATTTCAGGAATACTCACAGTACAATTGAATGAAATTGTTTTTGTAAACTGACGAGGCTATAAATGTGACTTATATTATTATAATAATGTATGTATGTATTCAATTTATGCCAATAAAAATATCTTATCTTTTATCTTTATCTTATCATTGGATATTTTTTTAATAAGAGTAGTAGGTGCAAAGACGTTTTACCTAGTAGTTAGGTAAAACGTCTTTGGGTAGGTGTAATTCATTTTTTTAAATTAAATTTAGCAACTCCACAGACTCCGGGGTCCGTGATCTTTGTCATTTGTTTTCTTTTTTTACATGAATCTTGGATTAGGAGAAGAAAAGGAAATAGGGGGGAGTAGGGAACATTTTCATTCTAATTCTAGGCCTATTTTATTTTATAAACCGCCTCCTCCCGGCTCAGCGCCTCCTCCACGACTGTATTTCTGTCTTTGATGGCCATCTGCAAATTGAACTCTCGGATGGTCTTCGGTGTTGCAGCCAACGCTCGCCGTACGAACCGACCGATGCGGTCGTCGGTGTCGTCAGCGTAGTACGTGAAGTCCCTTGTGTGCCGTGAGATTGCGACGACCGCATGGGGCACGCTCTCGTGCAGCTTCATTTTTGCCTTAGTTTTGATTACGATCACCGACTCGTATGTCAGTACCTGAGCTTCATGGATGGTAAGGATGTGCCCGGTACCCGGTGCCTGACCCATAACCCTGGTTTGTCAGGTGTCCTTCTCCTCTTGAGTGTGAACTAAAAAGAGGGTGTTTGGTTGGGTGTTGGGTATTTGCGCTCCCTTAAACCTTCTCTGTTCTAGGGACTTTACACGGGGCGCCGAGGAGTACATACCGGAGTATATTTCGCTCAGCGCATATGCGACGTCCATTGGATTTCGATGTGTGCAGAGCAACTCCTGGCTGATCTTTGCTACCAGGTTCGGGCGGTGATACCTCATTTTGAAGAGATTTTCTCTATCGATATAAGGCAATGGGGACTCTTTGACTTTGACTACAAATATACAATACGGCCCCTAAGGGCTCATGCGCATGGAAGCTTAAAAGGCGTTGCGTTAAAACTTGGCATTAGCGCTTTTATAACGTTCTCGATATGACTGTTCATACGAATACGAATGGTTTAAAATCACTTTTGTTTCGCTTCTTGGTAGGTACTTACTGTAAGACGTGAAAATGGTTTCTGCTAAATTACTAGCAATAGCATCTTTTGTGCCTAGAAGACGAAAAAGAAAACAAAACGCATTTTGGGTTCATCCTCTGAACGAACTGAAGTATTTAAAAAAGTCGTTTGTGATATTGAACGAAAAATTGAGACAATATCACGATATTTTTAAGCTATTGCATAACTTTTATCGCGGGCCCGCGGCAGTCCCCGAGTGCCACACTTCTTTTTTTTAGTTATTTTGGTATGTCTATCACTACGTTTGACAAAATATCGACAATAGTGGGGTCCTGAATAACACTTCAAGATACCAACATGCGTATGGCGCACACAAGGTAGGTACCTATACAAGGTCTCCAACCAACAGGTCTAAGTAGTAACCACAAATTTATGATTATTTCGCTAGATATTTTACATCGCCACTAGTCTCTATCCCGAGGCAATATCAAGTAATCCATAGACAAAATGATGACTAAGAATACTAAGATAATGTAACTACGTAGTCTTATGTCTTTCCAGGCATTATTCTTTGTTATTTTACGCGAATTATCTGGCAACGTTTTGCATATAAAAGTGGACGGGACTCCAGCTCTAAAATTAGGACTTCGGGATCTATAGCGCTCGACATCGTATCACGGCGCTGCTATCATAAATAAACACGTCGCTCGTGCGAATAACGGCTAACGGCTTTAACGGCTGTTAAAAAGTTGTTAAAATGTTAAAAAGCTCTTGTGCGAATGAGACCTACAGGCGTTTCAGAGATGCAAATTAGACCTATCAACAATGGTTTAAATTTTTGCATGGGTGGGGCCAATGTCTCAATGAGGCGTGTTCCAGACGCAAAAAGACTTGTCAAACTTGTAGTTCTAAATATTGCCAAGAGTGACACCACAGTTGGTTTTTGTGAAATTTCTCTAACAAAATAAAACAGTGGCGCCACCTACGGTGAAATTGGGAACTGTATTTGACAGGGCTTTTTACTTCTTAAAAACGACCCATTTGGTAAAGATATTTCACAAAATTAAACATTGGCGCCACACTTGAAAAAATTGAGAACTATATTTGACAGATATATTTGAATCTTAATGGGGCGTTTTCAAGATGCATCAAGACCTGTCAAAGTTAGTTCTCAATTTCACCATAGGCAGCGCCATTGTTTTATTTTGTTATAAGAAATTTCACAAAAATAAACAGTAGTAATGATAACACATAAATGGGAATGTGTGTGAATATTGTAAATTTTTAGCAAATATAGAAACAGCCATTTATTTTTGTGTGAACTATATTTATTTTTAATTTACCGGTTTTTATTTAAGTGACATTTCGGATCGTCATATCGTCTATGAACTTTAATATTTTACTCTGGTAACATTCTTACATCTCGTCAAAAGAAAAATGCCGCTGCTAGGACGAAACGTAATGATAAAGGTATTTTGATGTTAATTTGGATGTTTTTCTCGTCTACCAACCAATATTTTTACAGTTATTTAAGTAAGTGATTAATGGAGAGTGGAACAATAACTAGTTTTGTGTATTTTCACGAAAGACTTACAAAACACTTTGTTTTAGGTTGGATTTCTGCGTTGACAGATAGTAATCGCGTATTTTCTTTACTAATCGAACAAAACGATTAAATATGTTTGAAATGGTGAGTACAATCATTTCCTAATGAATTCAACGCTTCTGACAAAGTTTTTTTTTGTAAAGAGTATCTAATGAAGAGTGGCTGAGCAGTGGATTCATTCCTTCATTCCTTTGTATATCTCTTCCAGAACGCAGCGGAACCTATGCAAGTGGATCTTCCACCTGAAGATAATGAGAACAATGAAGCTGAGTGCTACGTCGTGGAAAACCCCACCTTGGATTTAGAGGCATACGGCGCATCCTACACCGGTTTTGCAAAGCTTTATAGACTGATGTTTGTAGCCGATCATTGCCCTTCTTTGAGACTAGAGGCTCTTAAAATGGCCATTTCGTATGTCATGACAACATATAACGTAAGTCTCTACCAAACATTACACAAGAAATTAGCTGAAGCAGTTGCAACGGCCGGTTTACCAGATGTGGCTGTACAGATGGGATCACAGGACATACCCGTGCTCGATACTATGTGGATAGAAATAGTAACCAAAAAAGCCGCTATCAAGTTGGAAAAACTAGACACGGATTTAAAAAATTACAAAACAAATTCAATAAAAGAAAGTATCAGAAGAGGGCATGATGATCTCGGTGATCACTACCTGGACTGTGGAGATTTAACCAGTGCTTTAAAATGTTATTCAAGAGCCAGAGATTACTGCACAAGTGGCAAACACATAATCATGATGTGCCTCAATGTAGTTAAAGTGTCAGTGTATTTACAGAATTGGGCGCATGTGCTTAATTACGTGTCCAAAGCAGAGAGTACCCCAGACTTCAATGAAGTTCCAGGGAAGGACTCCAACCAGTCAATACTAACACGTTTAAAATGTGCTGCTGGTCTGGCTGAGTTGGCAACGAAGAAGTATAAGTCTGCTGCCAAGCATTTCCTTGCAGCCAGTATTGACCATTGTGATTACTCAGAGCTTCTCAGCAGCAACAATGTTGCTGTTTATGGAGGATTGTGTGCACTCGCTACGTTTGATCGCTCAGAGTTACAAAAACAAGTCATAGTTAGCAGTTCTTTTAAATTATTCCTAGAACTAGAACCGCAATTACGTGACATAATATTTAAGTTCTATGAATCTAAATATGCCTCATGCTTAAGGTTATTGGATGAAATAAGGGACAATCTGATGTTAGATATGTATTTAGCACCACACTTAAATTCTTTGTATATGCAAATAAGAAACAGGGCTTTGATCCAGTACTTCAGCCCTTATTTATCAGCTGACATGCGGTTGATGGCTGCAGCATTCAACCGCACAGTGACTGCTTTGGAAGATGAATTGATGCAGCTGATCCTCGATGGGCAGATTCAAGCCCGCATTGACTCACACAACAAAATATTGTATGCTAAAGATGTGGATCAGAGAAGCACAACGTTTGAGAAGAGTCTGGCAATGGGTAAGGAGTACCAGCGGCGGACATCTATGCTTATTCTTCGTGCTGCAATGCTCAAGAATTCAATTCATGTCAAGGTGAGAAAAAAAACCACTGTATTAGAGTTCTTTTTTTCTCAAAAAACAAACCAATGAATTTAAAAACAAAACTCACATATGTCACTAATTTTAGTAGAGTTAATAGAGAAAGTAATATATCATCGATGTATGTATTTTTAATGGCCTTGAACAAACCATTCTACCAATTTCATAAAAATTTACCTGGGATGATTGGTGAATCTAGTGTTCAAACTAAAAAAGAATTATCGGTTCACCCAGTCCAATAGCAAAAATAAAATGGAAAATACAGAAGTGTGTTCAAAATCAACTCCAACATATTCCTGGCAAAAAAAACAATTCAGTTTTACACAACATCCACCATTATGATTTCTATGTGCCATTTTGACTTGGTCAAAGGATATAGTCATTCCAAGGCTGAATTAAGTGTACTTTTAATTTCAACATCAGCTTATCAAAATTCTATGGAATGTATTCAAATTAAAACATTTTGTCATATGACTCAATAATTAAATACTACATTTAAACAGATTTAATATTTTCAGAATGTTGGGAGAGACACTGGACCACAAAGCGGAGAGGCTCCCGGCTCTAGCACAAGTCTGGCTCCCCGGATCTTTGATACTGTACCATTGTGATGACCTCACTATAACACCACACCGCTTTTACATGACAACATAAATAACTACCTGCAAGGAATATTTTGGGTAAAACCTAACCTTAGAATACACATAATATTCTATTTACATTGTCATGTGAAGATTGATGTTGTTTTGAAGCCAGAACCTGTTATTTACCGAGTAATATTTTACTGCTTTTGTTTTTTGTTTAACGAAACTGCAGGAGTAGTGCCGCAATGTCTCAGCGTTGCCCGAGCAATGCTGGCTCTCGTTTTAAGGAAAATGTTTTATCAGCAATCACAGAATTGGAAACGCTGGTGCAAGCATTATCTCTCTTAACTTGTTTATACTGAATTATTCTATGTAACCACAAAATATTATGTCCTACGTAATTTTTGGATTAAAAATTAAAGGCATATTATGTGTTTTCTTTCTACTAGTGCCTGACATTAGTGTTGATTGTTCAGTTAGTTGAAAGTGGCATCACCAATAACAAGAATAAAATTAAAAATTTTGATTAACCCCCGACTACCTTAGATTTGTAATCTGTACAACATTCTACTAGTCAAGCCCTTTCATTTGATACCCATATTAAGGAAGTTGTGAAAAAAGAAATGTAATTCGCCATTTTGTGGTAGCGGCCATCTTGGATTTAAAATTTGTCATAGTGCAAAGTATTCTACTAGTCAAGCCCTTTCGTTCGATACCCATATTGCGGTAGTAGAGAAAAAAAAATAATTCGCCATTTTATGGTGACAGCCATCTTGGATTTGAAATTTGTTATAGCGTATAGTACTCTGCTAGTCGATCCCTTTCATTTGATACCTATATTGAGGTAGGTTGTAAAGAAATATTTTGTCCGCCATTTTGTGGAGGCGGCCATTTTGAATCGATATTAAATAAATAAATATTGGTGGACAATTCACACACAACACAACACCATCTGACCCCAAACTAAGCAAAGCTTGTGTGATGGCAGCCAGATAGCTGATATAATACTTATATAGTTTTAAATACATACTTATTATACATAGAAACACCCAGACACAGTGCAAACATTTGAATTCATCACACAAATATTTGCACTGGGTGGGGATCGAACCCCACGACCCTCGGCTTCGCAGGCAGAGCTACTACCAACTAAGCCACTAGGGCGGTATTAACCAAACATAGCTAAGAACACCCGCACGGGTATTAACTTTCAAATAAAAAAAACCGCATCGAAATCAACCCATCCGTTTGAGCTCTACGGTGCCACAGACAGACACACACACAGACAGACAGACATCGACGTCTAACTTATAACACCCCTTTTTTTGGTCGGGGGGTTAAAAACACTTTAACAAAGTTATTGTTGCTTGTAGAAAGGCAAACAAAAGATATTTGTGATCATTTTACTATGTACCGACAGATCACCGACGACATCCGCAAAGGTATGGACGACGGTAGGCTTACTGTTCTAGCCCTGCTAGACTTCAGTAATGCTTTCAATGCCGTCGATTTCGATATCTTGCTTGGGACACTACGCTCCATTAACATATCGCCGTCAGTAATTAATTGGTTTCATAGTTACTTGTTTGGACGCCGGCAACGTATTCGCCTCGACGATGTATTCTCGTCTTGGTGTAGTACACATGCTGGCGTCCCTCAAGGCCACATCACCACTTCTCTTTGCTATTTTCATTAACTCTATTTCTCAACAACTAAATTCTTCCTACCACCTTTATGCAGACGATCTTCAAATTTATTCTCAAGCTCGACTCTCTGATCTAAACGTAGCTATTGCCTCGGTTAACGCCGATCTACGAAAAATTATACATTGGAGCAACTCGTTCGGCTTAAACGTTAACCCTTCCAAAACTCAGGTAATGATAATTGGCAGTCCTTACATGATTGCTAGGGTCGACTGGGCTACTATCCCACAAGTTATATTTAATGGGATTGTAATTCCGTTTAGTGAAACGGTCAAAAATCTCGGCGTGATTTTTGATCGCACATTGAGTTGGGAGCCTCACTTAAAATCTATTAGTAGTAAACTGTTTGCATCTGGCGGATCGTTGAGACACCTCCGTAATTTTTTACCAACTGCTACCAAAATTGCGCTTGCAGTCTCTTCTGCTTCCCATTCTGGACTATGCAGATGCCTGCTATCTAGACCTCAATGAAGACCAGCTAAATAAACTTGAGCGTCTTCAAAATTATTGTATACGATTTATATTTGGATTACGCAAATATGATCATGTGTCTCAGTTTCGTATGCAGCTCAAGTGGCTTCCTATTCGCCTTCGTCGGAATGCATGTCATATTTTATCTCTTGCTTATAATGTAGGTACTGTTTAACCCCTCGTACCCACACTATTTGAAAGACCTATTTACATTCTGGAGCATCGCGCACTCGCGTCGCGTTTTGAAGTCAGTTTAATTTTTTGTACGAAAATAGTTTATTTTACCCTTTTTAGTGTACAAGAACAAAATTAAAAATTTGGATAACACCCGACCACCTTGGATTTGTTATCTGTACAACATTCTACTATACAAGCCCTTTCATTTGATACCCATATTAAGGAAGTTGTGAAAAAAGAAATGTATTTCGGCATTTTGTGGTAGCGGCCATCTTGGATTTGAAATTTGTTATAGTGTATAGTATTCTTCTAGTCAAGCCCTTTCATTTGATACCCATATTGAGGTAGGTTGTGAAGAAATATTTTGTCCGCCATTTTGTGAAGGCGGCCATCATGAATCGACATTAACTAGACATAGCTAAGAACATCCGCTAGGGTATTAACCTTGAAATAAAAAAAAACCGCATCGAAATCGGCCCATCCGTTTGAGCTCTACTACGGTGCCACAGCAGACAGACATCGACGTCACTTATAACACCCCGTTTTTGGTCGGGGGCTAAAAACAAGTTTTTATTAAAGCATTTACACAACTTTGTATTGACAGGGTCGAGCTTCATAACTTTTGTGAAATCTAAAACTATGTCATCCAGAAAATTGTACGCGAATTTTAGTTTTTGGTTTATATTTCAAAAACCACTTGACCGATTTCAATAAGATTTATATGGGACCATTCGGGAAGCATACCCATTCGAACACAAAAATAAGTTTTTAAATCGGTGCAGAGGTTCTCGAGAAATCAGGTAACATACAAAAAAAACAGGGGTCGAATTGATAACCTCCTCCTTTTTTGGAAGTCGGTTAGTAGTAAGTCGGTAAGTATTATAAAATATTTATGTACCTAAGTGATTTTCAGTAGTTTTTTTTTTACAATTTATGTTCATTGACTAATAGCTTGTAAGCCAATGCTTAATAGTAGGTATAAAGGTACTTACTTTGATAGTAATTTGGTATCTATTCATATATTTTTCTGAAACCGTAATTGCCGTAAACCGTTGCTGTAACATTTACTTGGCACCGACTTCAGAATTGTAAAATATTTATTCAATCATTTCTGTGTGTCTGCTAAATAAATTAATTTTTACTTTTTAGTTTTCTGTTTGAAGTCGGTTCTTTTTTTTTTTTGTTAAAATTATTTTATTTTACGATTTTAAGTGATGTGTAGATCTAACATGAACACTTCTTGAATACTTCTTGAAAGGAAACACTAAATACATAATAGGGTGAATAGCCTACACGACGGACGAAAGAAACAACGCGATTAGGATACTTAACGCAGTCTCAAATTGACGCATCGTCATAACGTGATTGTCCTATGTAAGATGTTTTAAATCCAAGATGGCTGCCACCACAAAGTGATAAATTATGTGTTTTTTTCTAAACTCCCTCAATAATGGTAAGTACCAAAAACATATACGGTCGAATTGAGAAACCTCCTTTTTTGAAGTCGGTTAAAAAGAAGAACTTGACGAGTAAAATAATATTGACTATGATAACATTCAAATCCACGATGGTCAGTGTCAAAGACCTGTAATGGCACTCAAACCCCATATGGGTGTAAAGTTTTTATCATTATCCAGCATCATCGTCATCAGTCTATCTTAGTCCACTGCTGGGCATAGACCTCTCCCTCGGCAGAATGTTCTCAATACATGAATTAACCCCAAACACTGGGTAGTTCCTGTAAGCCGTTAAGAGATTCCCTTGACTGTCCTTTGTCTTCATCATCAGACCACTAATGACAGTCACAACCCATCTATGTAAAAAGTTCTCATCAATACAAACTCATCGAGCCCAAACACAAGATAACTACCATGTACTGTCGAGGAGTTCCCTCGACCGTCTTTCGGCTCCCTCATCAGATCGACTCTAGACCATCTTTAAATTATACTGCTTTAAAATCCTCTAGGAAAAACGTAACTAACGCATTAGTCATCTTTACAATTTTCGAAAGTTATCCTCGATTTCTCTAGGATGCCATCATCAGATCCTGGTTTCCTTATCATGGTACCACGTACCACCCTGGGGATATCTCCTTTACAACAAAAAAATAATCATCAAATTCGGTTCATAAACGACGAAGTTATCCGCGAACACACAAAAAAACGGTCTAATTGAGAAATCTCCTTTTTTGAAGTCGGTTAATAATTTTAACAAAAAAGAACCGACTTTCAACGGAAAACTTATAAAGTGAAAAAGTTTCCCTCGATTTCTCTAGGATGTCATCATCAGATCCTGGTTTCCTTATCATGGTACCACGTACCACCCTGGGGATATCTCCTTTACAACAAAAAAATAATCATCAAATTCGGTTCATAAACGACGAAGTTATCCGCGAACACACAAAAAAAACGGTCTAATTGAGAAATCTCCTTTTTTGAAGTCGGGTAATAATTTTAACAAAAAAGAACCGACTTTCAACGGAAAACTTATAAAGTAAAAAAGTTTCCCTCGATTTCTCTAGGATGTCATCATCAGATCCTGGTTTCCTTATCATGGTACCACCCTTGGAATATCTTCTTTACAACAAAAAAAGAATCATCAAAATCGGTTCATAAACGACGAAGTTATCCGCGAACACACATAAAAAAAACATACTTACGGTCGAATTGAGAAACCTCCTTTTTTTGAAGTCGGTTAAAAAATAGAAAAAACCAAGAATTTTTAGAGGTGTCCCATATACATAGAACTGAAACTCAAAAAATTTTTTGATCAAACTCAAAAAGTAATCTATTCGCCAAAAATTGTGCTTACAAATACGATCTTATAGCATGGTGTGGTGCTGCACAATTTCAGCCTAAAAAGCATGCGAAATTAAAAAATAAATGTAATACAAATATACAATTTTCATAACATTTATAATTTTTTTTTTCTAAGGAATTTTACAATGAGAGTTACAATATAAAGAACAAATAATTACTTACTTATATTAAAGGTTTTTAGTTTTAGATAAATAAGTCTAATACAATAGAAATGAAAAAATAAATCTATGTGATATCGTTTACATTTCAGAGATTATATGGGACTAGGTATAAGTACCTGTTTGCATTAAAATCAAGATAATGTTTGACATCATAAAAATTGTGATCAGTTAGCCATCTGTATAATCCGCATTTAAATTTTTCGTATGAAAGTGATTTAAGATATTCTGGAACCTTATTATAAATTCTTAAAGCTGTGTATCTAACTATATGTAACAGTTTCTACGGTAAAGTTCATTATTACATTGAGGGAAAACTAATCTATTTGGGTATCTAGTGCTGTAATGTCGATTATTTCCTAACTTACAGAAGAGTTGTAGGTACCTATTTTTTAACGAACACGCACATCTCGTAAATATATAGAGACGGAAGTGGTAGCACTTTTAATGCTTTGAACAAAGGTGTACATGAATCTAAGGGGCCAGCACAGCAGATTGCCCGGATGCACCTTTTTTGAGCTCTAAATATTCTTTCAAATTCAACCGATCAATACCATACGTGTGGGAAATCTATGGATAAATCATCAAAAATGATATTGAGATTTCTAACATATTTTTTTTCTAAACTGAATAGTTTGCGCTAGGGACTCTTCCAACGTGGTAAAAAGTGTGTCCCCCCCTTGTAACTTCTAAAATAAGAGTATAATAAAGTGTATGACGTTACCAATACCATGTAAACTATTAACGAAAATTGGTTTGAACTATCTAGTAAGTAGTTTTATTTTAATCCGTCATAAATTGACTATTATTGTTAAAACACTGATTAAAGTAACAACGAAGTACAAGAACTTTTGTTCTTGTACTTCATGTACCGACTTCAAATAGATGAGTGAATAGCGCTTATAATAATGATTTTAGTTTAGTATTCGCTTTTGACTGCCTATTTGTGGTTTTGAAGTCGGTTTGGTAGTGGTAGGACTCCTAGCAGAGTCCGCCTGAGGAAGTACCACACCTTTGCCAGTTATTCTACCGCCAAACAGTAATGTGAAAACATTTCTGTGTTCCGGTTTGAAGGGCAATGTCTCCAGAGAAATTACAGGGCTTAGAGATATAACATCTTAGATCTCTGGGTGATGAGCGCGGAGCAGTGCTAGGTAATGATTTGGACTCTTCATGTTCCAATAGCTGCGTGTCACTGTGCTGTTATGTGACAGGCATGTTGCTTACCATCAGGCACATGTCCTGCTCGTTTCGTCACTTCTTATTAAAAAAAAAAAAATTGTACGAAAATAGTTTATTAATAACCAATTGCCTACCTACCTACCTAGTTGGAAACAAAAACAAGAACAAAATTAAAAATTTTGATTAACCCCCGACTACCTCGGATTTGCTATCTGTACAACATTCTACTAGTCAAGCCCTTTCATTTGATACCCATATTAAGGGAGTTGTGAAAAAATAAATGTATTTCGCCATTTTGTGGTAGCGGCCATTTTGGATTTGAAAATTGTCATAGTGCAAAGTATTCTACTAGTCAAGCCCTTTCATTTCATACCCATATTGAGATAGGTTGTGAAGAAATATTTTGTCCGCCATTTTGTGGAGGCGGCCATCTTGAATCGATATTAACCAAACATAGCTAAGAACATCCGCACGGATATTAACCTTCAAATAAAAAAACCGCATTGAAATCGGTCCATCCATTTGAGCTCTACGGTGCCACAGACAGACACACACACAGACAGACTGATAGACAGACAGACAGACATCGACGTCAAACTTATAACACCCCTTTTTTTGGTCGGGGGTTAATGACTGCAAGGAGTGATCTCAACAAAAATAATATACTTACTTTTAAACTTTCAAATTGTGTTTTCTCAAAATTCATTCATTAGGACATTCCCTGTTCTTTGCCTGTGCCCTTCATGTAGAGTGACAAGACAAGCAGGACATGTGCCTGATGGTGAGCAACATGGCTGCCCATAACAGCAAAGTGACACGCAGCTATTGGGACATGAAAAGCCGAAATCATTACCTAGCACTGCACTGCGTTCGTCACCCGGAGATATAAGGTGTTATCACTTAATAATTAACCGAGTAATTTCTCTGGAAACATTGCCCTTCCAACCATAACACATTAGGTAATCTTTGCACAGTACTGCTTAACAGCAGAATAACTGGCAAAGGTGTGGTACTTTCAGGCAGATTCTGCAAAGAGGACTACAAAAAAATGTCAATCAAATACAGTGTTTTGATTGAAATTGAGTAATTGGAATATAAACAAGAATAAAATTTAAAAATTTGATTAACCCCTACTACCTCGGATTTGTTATCTGTACAACATTCTACTAGTCAAGCCCTTTCATTTGATACCCATATTAAGGGAGTTGTGAAAAAAGAAATGTATTTCGCCATTTTGTGGTCGCGGCCATCTTGGATTTGTTTTTTTTTATAGTGTATAGCATTCTATTAGTCAAGCCCTTTCATTTTTAACCCCTGACCAAAAAAAGGGATGTTATAAGTTTGACGTCGATGTCTGTCTGTCTGTAGCACCGTAGAGATCAAACGGATGGGCCGATTTCGATGCGGTTTTTTTTAATATGTAGGTTAATTTCCCTGCGGATGTTCTTAGTTATGTTTAGGTAAATATTGAGGTAGGTTGTAAAGAAATATTTTGTCCGCCATTTTGTTTCAAGATGGCCTTGAATCGATATTTAACCAAACATAGCTAAGAACATTCGCAGGGATATTGACTTTCAAATAAAAAAACCGCATCGAAATCGGCCCATCCGTTTGAGCTCTACAGTGCCACAGACAGACATCGACGTCAAACTTACAACACCCCTTTTTTTGGTCGGGGTCAAAAATAGGAAAATTTTGTTTGCCACATAGTACCTACCAAACTAACTGTTCAGTCATCAACTAAAAGTATGTACAAAAGAAAATATTTGTTGAAAACATAAATTTAGCAAAAATTATCTCAGATGCCTCCCACATAAGCTTGGCCATACATTACTATAAAATAGGTGAGTGTGATAAGGACTAAGAAAAACAATTTATGCTCTGTAACAATAACTTTATTATCTCGTGATTATCTCAGTTCAAAGTTTGGCAACTGATAACTGAGGCATTAACATTAAAGATAGTTTCATTTCAAAATGAATATCCATAAATGGATCAATAAAATCTCTTGAGGTTACATATTTATACATAATTTTATAGCACATATTGCATTATGCAATATTAAGCATAATATTTAATCCAATTTTAGATAATTACTTTAATTATTAAAACTGGATTTAATTATGTAACTGATATTAGGGAGAAACAGGTTTTCACAGGGATTGCATCAGTAACAAACCATCAGAGATGCGACTTATTTGAAATACTTCTATTTAAAATGCAAATACAAAATGCAAAATACCTATTTTGTATTTTGCATTTAAATACCTTTTAGTAAAAAGCATTTTGTATTTTATTTGAAATACCTTTTGAGACGTATTTTGCATTTTAATATTCATTTCAAAATACAAAATACTTTGTTATTAAGTTTAGCCAAAAAATGCGCGCCCTTTCTTAACCCCCGACCAAAAATAGGGATGATATAAATTTGACGTCGATGTCTGTCTGTCTGTGGCACCGTAGAGCTCAAACGGATTTACCGATTTCGATGCGGTTTTTTTATTTGAAGGTTAATTTTTGTGCGGTGATTTTTAGCTATGTTTGGTTGATATCGATTCAAGATGGCCCTTCCACAAAATGGCGGACAAAATATTTCTTCACAACTTTCCTCAATATGGTTGCCAAATGAAAGGGTTTGATTAGTAGAATACTATACGTTATGACGAATTTCAAATGCAAAATGGCCGCTACCACAAAATGGCGAAACCCATTTGTTTTTTCATTACTCCCTCAATATGGGTAGCAAAAGAAAAGACTTGACCTAGTAGAAAAGTGTAATAATAATAAAATACGTTACACCACCAACCGAAATAAATGGCCACACAATTCACAAAATGGAGACATAGCTCTCTTTTTAGAGTTAGTCTACTAAGTTTTTCTGGACTCGGTGTATAGAGAAACTCGGAGACTATGTAGAAAAATAAATTATTAAGTTATTAATAGTATATTTTATCTCATTCTCACTACTTTTTGATCCCTCCATGACCAAAATGTCATGCATAAGATGCCATGTTATTAGACGTTTTTGTTCGGTTCGGCATTGTGTCTCTATTTCTTATGATAAATACCTAAAATAAAAATAAATATCTGAGATTTGGTCAAAAGGTATTTTATTTTGAAAATACCTATTTTGCATTTAGCATTTGAAATACAAAACTCAAAACTATTTGGTATTTTGCATTTAAAATAGCAAATTTGAAAAGTATTTTGCATTTTGTATTTAAATGCTTTTTTAAAACCATTTTGTACATCTCTGCAAACCATACATTAAAAGGTCTGACATGGGGGGCCTGCATATAAAGGAACACACTAAACAGGTTGTAAAGATAGAGATAGCCTTTATTTCTAGGGTATTGACTATATTTTTACAAGTATATATTTATTTTACTCTAACTCTATAATTTATACCCCAGTTTGTCTTTTGACATAGGCCTCCTCCAAATTTTTCCATTCTTCTCTGTTACCCGCCTTCCTCATCCAGGTGGTTCCTGCTGTCTTCTTCACATCATCCTCCCATCTGCGTACTTGTCTCCCTCTTTACCTCTTTTCTCCTCGAGGATACGAGCGAGTTACCTTTTGAGACCACTTTTGTATCCCTCTTACCATATGGCCTGTCCATATCCATTTTAGTTTTCTAATGGTCTTTGCTATGGGAACTACCTTCGTTCTTTCTCTTATGACTTCTAGTCTTATTCTGTCCTTTAATTTAATTTGTAACTTGTAACACACTTCTCTACATAGAGTTCTGACACACTGGGAACTACTTATGACTTCTACTTGTAACACACTTCTCTACATAGAGTTCTGACACACTTCTAGCTTCAAATATTTTTGTTTGTAAGATCCCATGTTTGGCTACTGTAAGAGAGGCATGGTGTTATGCAAATGTTCATAATTTTCCCTTTGTCTTGTGTTGGTATATCTTTATTTTCCAAGATGAACATCTTGAAACAGGTTGTACTATACAGTAAATAATAGAAAAATAATAAATAAGGTTGAACTCTTAATACATAGTAAATGGTGTAATTTGCTACATCTCTAAATAGACAATTTTGATTGTTTTAATTATTTCAGTCCTTGTTATAAGTCCTTGCTTATTTTTTAATATGTATTTCCATTCAATGATTTACATGTTTAAAAATGACGAAATATGATAATGTGGTAGCTGTGCTCCTCAATCCCCTTGAATGTAATGCGCACCTCTCAATTTTACACATTTCAGATTGAAATCAGGGTACCACAATTTGAGCAGATCATCTGCAATTTATTATTTTTAGATTCATACTTCCATGGTAATGGAATACTCTCGCTTGTTGCAAAACAATACTTTGGACAACATATGATGGTTTGCTCATAACTTTCAGACAACTACCTAATGAAGTTGTTTTTGTTGTTCTCTAAAAAAGAAATGCCCCATTCTACTTTGTTATTCACGACGAAGCCCGCCCTGGCATCCATTCTAAAAAGTAATTGTTGTGCTAAAGCCATTAACTTTGATCAAGTGAAGATGATACTGCATATTGGTTCAAGTATCTTTCTCGCTACACGCTATTGGTTGAAGACAGGCAGGACAGGCACCTGTAGCTACTCCGATCGCAGGTGGACAACTACCAGTGCATGCCACAAGCCACTGAAACAAAAACATATAACTGGCAATTAAAAACTGAAGATGTAACATAAAAGTAATAACATTATAAGAGAGTATGAAAAACATTAACATCCATTTCATCAGTTTCTGTTATTTCAAGAGTTCAGAATAGTTAAGGTCAGAATAATTTTGTATAACCTTACTATTAACATACATACATGCAATTATAGTTGCCGCCTATCACATTACTGTATGAAATTTTGTTTTGTCCATTACACTGATTATGGTGAAAATTTATACTGAGAATAGAATCCAATGATTCTTTTCAATACTAAAATAGCTTTTGAAAACCTACCTCATACAAACAGTTCCTATGAAAGTAGATGCCACATTTAGGGTTTCGACAGAGTGGTTGTGGCAGCATTGCTAATTCTGGGAACTCAACAGACAGGCATATTCCACAAGTAGCAGGTGTTGGTTCTGTCTGCTCTGGCTTGGGACTTACAGGTTTATCATTTTCAACATCTTTAGAGGTTACTGGGAATTCCATAATGTCTGAAAGTAACATCAAAATCAGGCATGCTCCGAAAAGGAGGGAGGTCACAGGGATACTGGCTCTCTTTTTGTCTTACCAAACACAGACATGATGTTCTCGACTATGTCTATATCATGGTCCCAAGCAAGAAGCCCTGACTGCAGCTTAGCTTGCCATGTTGCAGAATGACCAACAAGATGTACATTAGTGGCACAGCCAGTCGGAGTCACTTCCACATGCAGCCATGTTCTATTATCTGAAAAATATGTCCAAATTTTTTACCTGCAACACTAGATCTCATAATTGTTCATAACAAGGACAACATTAAAAATGTTAATAATCTCTCAAAATCAAATAGACAAATTTTATAGCTTAAACCACCTTGATCATGTCAGCGTTTAGACAAAAATCCCATAAAACTTGATCTATTTATTCAAAAGCTATGAAAACACAAACAGATGCACACCACACAAACAAGATTTATTTTTTATCTCTTCACATCTACAACTCTCGTTAAACATCAGAGCTTATACTCAGAATATATTATAAATATATATTTTTTTATAAATAGGTACACTCCGAGAGGTATAAGCTGAGCTTTGCATTAGTGAGAGAGATTACCAATCAGGCAGAAGCATGAAATTTTGTCCGCGAGGTATAGGCTGAGCTTTGCATTAGTGTGAGTGATCACCAATCAGGCAGGAGCGCGGCGAGACAGAATGGCGCCGCGCCTAAGGCCGGTTGTCACACCTACACTATCCATGTACACTCACACAAATGCAAAGCTCAGCCTATGCCTCGCGGAGTGTATATGTTTATTAAGCAAGACCTATTTATTAGAGTTTTGCATATAAAGCCTTTTTACGTTTTTACTAATCATGTCCAAATAGCACTCTAATGAGCCAGTGGCCGCAGGTAATTTCTTACCAAGGAGAATCCTTCTGTAATCGTCTTTGAAGGTGGGAATGACGGGCTCCATTACTGTACAAAACTGGTCTATTCTTTCCAGTTCGTAGAAATAACCAGACAATGTCTTGACATAGCTCTCGTATGCAGTTAGAATATCTTCCATATTCCTAAATTCTCTGTCTTGAATAGAAGAATAAGGCAAGTTCGCTGAACTTATAATCAACTTTTTTGGTGCTACATATTTCACAAACACTTCATGGCACCTCTGACTATTTTCTTCTCGAATTACACATTTAATATCCATCATTGTTTTACCAAAGTAAATAGAACCAACCCCCCTGTCAACAATTGATAAAATTTCGTTTATTAAATCTTTATCAATCAACCCCAAACTAGACAAAGTAAGCTGACAAATTTTGAATTTTTCTGAGTCGAAAAATTCGTTTCTACTAGATATCCGTTTATTGAAAAAGTCCAAAAGGACTTCATCATTCACAAGACTCATTTGTCATTAGCACCGATAACTGAAAAACTGAATTGCATGAAACTATTTTACTATTTTTGTATACAAAACAAAGAACAACTTATAACGGGCCCCGTTCCCACAGACTAAGTAGTCCCGTTCCCCCTTTCCACCAAACAGAATGTAAATTACTACGTAAAGAGTATTCACTTCATAGCTTCATAGACTTTAGACCAGTGCTGCCAGCACAGACTAAGTAGTACACTCAGAGACTCAGACGGACATGTCGGGAACAAGGGAAATTGGTCTATGGTTCTAGACTAAATCTACTTTATCTGTGCTGAAAATGATATCAACTTTGTCTTTCTTTTTTTTTAAATTACACAAACTGCATCAACACATAGATTTCATTTGCCAACTGGTGCTTTCGTGCCAGTACGCAAATCATACATTATTTAATTTTTTGCGCCTAAAAGGAACTAGTGTCTATGAGAAAAATATACACATCGATTGAATTGATGCATTTATTTCTTCTTAAGTTCCACAACAGAGTTTTCTCAGCAAAAGAATCACCACTTCACAGGATATGTCATAATTTGAGTGTTTTTCTTTCCAATGTGGATCCGACATAACACACTTATTTTCCGATGTAACTCCAACCCGGTGCAATAAACTTGTTAGGTAAATCTTAGGTAAGGTGCAAAAAGTACATTTGCAGCTAATAAATAACAGAAATATACGAAAATAAATCAAACAATACAATTATAATAACTCACAAACGTCATAACAACTAAAAAGCACAGACTATTGCTAAAAAGGGAGCACAGACTAAGTAGAGAAACACTATAATTTTATGAAAAACAAAACCAGGTCCCTTTTTGGTCAACCACTCACATATCCTACTTCCTTCACAGTCAAATCTCCAGTGACAGTGACGTTTCTTTTTTTTCTGACTTCAAACAAAAAGAAGAACACCAAAAATTCCAATATTTAAATTTAAACTGAAAATTATGATAAAAGTTTTATGTCTGTTAACGACGTCGTACCTGTTTTCTATTGTTTCCTTAACGTTCTTTTCTCCTCTACCATCTTCAAAACTTCTTCATTTCCTTCCAGCTGATTCTCTCCATTCTCAATTATCTCTTAGTATGTACCTCAGTTTAATATTAAATTGATGCCGACTTTTTTGCTCGCTGTATGAATTTGTACCTGTCGCCGTGGAGGCCTTAGGTTGCTGGGGAGCAGAGACTAAAGGGTTTCTTTTGGAGTTAGGTCGCAGGCTCAGAGAGAATACGGGTGACTCCCCCTCCGGCTCGTTCCTGGAGCAGCCAATGGTGGCCATTGCCATTTGAGTGAAAAAAATAATCATATTATTGAGATTGGCGTATGTTTATCAAACTTATCAAATTTCTCTAGCACAACGCTACATTTTTAACGCCACCTTTGGCGCGATGAGAGGTTTTAAAAATGTATAGATATGTTTGTGGTTGTCCAGCTCAATTTACCTTGGGGTGGGGTCAATATTTAATTTTGTTAGAGACAAATAAATTAATAACTTGACAAATGAATATACATTTTGACCCATTAACCACTCAAATCTGTTATTCTGTTCCTGATTCACATCACAATCGGATTGATCAAGTCACGGAATCAAAGCTCTCGATTTTTGACTTAACCGTATATGATAACTAACGGTAAACTAGATTTCACGCCACCACTCAAGACCATAATCGATTGGCGCCATTGTCGAATTCTCCAATGATAGAGGAACGCCAATCCGTAAGTGACGTAGTACCACAACTCCGCCATTGGATTTCATTGGTGGCGCGGACTATATACAAAGATTAGGTATGATTGTTATTCTGTGCCGGAATCATTCCGACTGCGTAGTGAATCAGCACCCAGAAAACGCCTCATTTAGTACTACAGTAGCGATTCGACGACACGATTCATCGTGCACTAAATCCCTAAGTCCCGATGGATTGGGTAGTGTGATCGCTGTTAGTGTGACTAAATCGGGCGATCAAGAGTGCCCCACCGCCCTAACGCCCTAAGTCCCGATGAATCGTGTCGTCTAATCGCGGTTAGGGTGCTCAGTGGCCATGCGGCGTTCGACGTGAAAGGACAAAGGACCTGTGAAGTGAGAATGGCAAGACATATATGTAGCTATGCACGTATCCGGTATCATTTCTGACAAAAGGGGTTCTGATATTAACGAGCTATATTTTAGCTCATGTTAGGCCTTCCCCGTCCCCAAAAATCTTAGTATGACAGCAAATCATTGTTTAACACTTATACTTTTGTATGTATACTTCTACATGTTGGTAAGTATGTGTTAGATTTCGCAAAAAGCTGCTATATGCTATATAGGTACTGAGTGTTCGATCAAATTTTTAAGAAATTCATTTACACATTTTTATTTCGGACAAATTACATACAGGTTGATATTATTATTGGAATATTTTTTTCGAGAGCGATTCCAAGTTTCTGATACTTTGAAAGAGGAGGCGCACAACTTCGCTGCTCGACATTTGGCTGCCGAGTGAGTTAGGGTGGTGATATCGTGTAGTGTAATCAGAACGCCCAATTTATCGAGCCAATTCATCGGCCCGATGAATCGTGTCGTCTAATCGCTACTTAAGTAAGCATACGCGGTCCGAGGGGGGAAGGGGTCACAGGAGACATGACCCCCCCCCCCAAAATCGTAGGTATACGTTGTACAAAAATCTAAGAAAATTAAACATATATAGTACATAGACTATTTTTTATCGCGGGAAAACAACTAGAACGGGAACTACGCGGGTAAAATCTTGAGGGACTACTAGTAAAGTATTTTTTGCTCGATTTATTGTATTTCTACTTGTGACCCCCCAAAACCTGAGGCTGCGTACTGGTGACCCCCTCCAAAATTCGAAGCTGGGACCGCGCCTGTACGTAAGACATATTTATGCAATCTGAAAACTCCCAAAAACGGTTAATTATTTTCCACTTGGCAAGTTCACCATATTTTACACATTCTCTTTGAACCAATGTAATGAGGTGTGTACAGGGCCGAGCCGCCCCTGTGTGCGAAGTGTGCGGCGCACACAGGCGCCAAGTTAATAGGGGCGCCAAGGCCTCCGCCGATTTTTTTACACGTACGCAACATCACGTTCTTTGTAGTGGAGTAGGTATCGTCGATTAGTAAGTAGGTAGGAGAGACGCAATATTTGCCTAGTTAAATAACAATTCATAAACAGCTATAGTTGATTGTAAGAGTCTCCCAAGATAATGTTTACGTGTGTGGTTTAATTTTACGGCTTAGGTTTTGTTTTACACTCATTATGGGCTCAGCTTTTAAATAAAAAGAACCGCCGCCGCCGTGAGTTTGTTTGTTTAATTTAGATTATAAACGCAACTCGATATGATGTGTGCGACGCAAGTAGAGTGGTGTCACAGGGATTCCCTGATTTTAAGGAACGAGTGAGCGATAAGGTATCCGTTCTTTTGAAAAACTTTTTTTCACAAATCTACACCTGATAACCAACGTTCGACAAACTCACGGGTCGTCAAATGATTATTACACAAAAAAACATTTCACAAATTGGTTACATCTCAAAATATTTATTTGACAAACTTTCATTACATAACGTATTATTTGACAATTGATTCGTTTAATATTTTAGTTAACTAACAAATGTTTAAAAACAAAACCAACACTTGACACATTTTTATTTTACAGAGTGTTGTTTGACAAACATTTCAAATTATATTTTAATTACTTAACAACTTAAACATAAAAACATTTCATTTAACAAAAAATAAAATCAAATTCTATATCATTGGCAAATTTTTTGGCCATGCCACTGCTCTGGATTTTTCTGAAAATAAAATACATAAAAAAGCTGTTTAGTTCATCGGACCGGTTAGGTAACTTAGCACCCAGATCCGACTCAGAGCACCCCGACTTCACCTAGTCTTGTCGCTACTACCCCTAGAGTGTTTATAAAAAGTGCGGGAGCCAGAAGCTCAAGGGAGGTCCTGAGTGGAGCGAGCCATGCGAAGTCAAGCGTAGCGAAGGGGGGAGGTGGCGAGCGAAGCGAGCCGGCGACCTCCGTAGTGGAGCGCAGGCCGAGTATGGAGAAGCGACACTCAGGGCTGACCGCAGAGCTTCTGGCGGGAGCCCACCCGGAGTCAAATCTTAGTAATAGATCCTAATCGGACAGGTTAGGTCAAAACTCTGTGACAGGACCTAATCAGAACGGTTAACTCCTATGGACAATTTAATGGGTAATTTTTTGATTTTGTACAGACCTAATTTCACAACGGAAGATTTTTTTGGTAAATGTTAAATTTGTAAAATGTAATATATGAAACAAAAAATGTACAAATAACAAAATATCATTCGATGCATTGTCTAAATGTAACGTTTGCCGTATAAATGGTTATAAAATGATGGTTTGTAAAATAAAACATTAAATTTGTTGATGTAAGACATTTTTGAAATAAATATTATGCAAAACGTTGTTTTTAAAATGAAACATTTTTGTGGTGTAAAGTTTTCGTAATGAATATTATACGATTAGTTGGTTTTAAAGTGATGTTTTGTCAAAAAATGTTTGTGAAACATTAGTGAACCGAGCCATAACGATGCAACAATCATTGTGAAAGTGTATGTAAAGTGCACATTAAATTTTTATAATAACAACAAATTCGTTAAAAAATATTTGTGTTTCGAATTCCTGCCGAAGTCCTTAGTAGTTCCGATGTCACAGTAAATATTTGTAACCTTTGCACTTTTTTGGGTTAAAAAGTAAGTACTAAATAGTTAATTTTCAATTCAAAACTTTTTATTTTAGTTCTACAAAATATCTGTGTTTCAAATTTCAACCATATCTGTTAACCGGTTCCGATGTTACTATTAAGGAACTTTTCACGTTTTTGTGATAAAAAGTACCTAGTTAATGTGTTATTTTATACTATCACGTCAGAACGATACAACGAATTAATTTGTCGTTTTTTTTTTTGTTTCAACGGATTTAGCAGCATAATTATGGCATAATAAGGGTCTAGTCTAGGAAGAGTCAAGGCTATAATCCACCACGCTGGCCCAGTGCGGGTTGGCGGATAACACATGACTTCAAAAGATTCCAGGTAAATATCAGTTTACTCACAATGTTTTCCTTCACCGTTTTTAATTTAATGGCATTACGCACAAGACTTCGAAAAGACAATGCTGCACGTGGGATTTGAATCCGGGGGCTCCGGATCGGCAGCCACCGTTGTCCCGTCTAGAGCAGCCGTAACTTATTTAAAGTTGAAATGTGCGACGCGACGTGAATTTCTTTTTTGCACAAAACAGTAAATATCCACACTGACAATATTATAAAACTGCTGTTTTATGATATCTGTTTCCTACGGAACTATGCACTTTTTCTTATGAGTACCTAGTCTATGTGCTATTCAGGCTATTCTAGATTCTAGATTATAAACTATCAGTGTTTCAAATTTTAACTCGATCCGTTTAGTCGTTCCGTCGGTTTGAGCAACAAACATTCAAGCATTGATATCCTACTAATATTATAAATGTCCTAAAATACTATGGATGTTTGTTGCTTAGTCATGTCGTAACGTATGAACGGATCAGAATAAAATTTGGAATACAGATAGATTATAGTCTGGAGAAACACGTAGGTACTGTCCCAGCATAAAACGGGAAGGGGAACTACGCGAGTAGCACCGCGAGGCGCTGCTAGTTTTTAATATAAGTAGGTTATTTGTTGTTCAATCACGTAGTACAGATCGAATTGAAATTTTAAACACAGAATATAGTCTACCAATAGCACATACTTAGGCTATCAAGGGAAAATATCGGGGGCTGCGCGGGTAAAACCGTGGGGCACAAGTTTTACCTCTGATTACCTTGGATTTTAATTTTTTTTTATATTAATATTCGACTAGTCAAGCCCTTTCATTTGACACCCATATTGAGCGAAGTTGTGAAGAAATATTTTTTCCGCCATTTTGTGGAGGCGGCAATCTTGAATCGATATCAACCAAATATGGCTGAAACCACCGCAAAAAACTGGCTTTCTAATGAAAAAAACCTGCATTGATATCGGCCCATCCGTTTGAGAGCTACGATGCCACACACGACCACACACATACACTGACCGACATTGACGTCAAACTTGTAACACCCCTTTTTTTTGCGTTGGAGGTTAAAAAGGGGCGCCATAAAGGTTTGGCACACAGGCGCTGGTGGGGATCGGCTCGGCCCTGGGTGTGTAATAATCAATGCTTTGAACAGCTTTGAACCTTTTGAAGTTCACTACCACAGACTAAGTAGAGAGTGTTCACTACTTGCGACCTCTCTACTTAGTCTGTGCTTGCGACGAATAAATGATTTTGATGTAAATAAACCTCCACAATTATCTATACTAATATTATAAAGAGGAAAGATTTGTATTTTTGTATGGCACGAATAAACTCAAAAACTACTGGACCGATTTCAAAAATTCTTTTGCCAATAGAAAGCTACATTATCACTGAGTAACATAGGCTATGTTTATCATGAAAAAAAAATGAGATATCTACGTAAATTTTTACTAAAACCAACGGAAGGTATAAAAAAAACAGTCATAAAATGGCTTTCATCGCATACGCTGCGGAAAGTACTAATGATAGACCAAAACAATGTTCTACAATATTATCGAGCGTATTAAAATCTACAAAAAACCTCGCGAGACCATATGTCTAACTTCAGTAATTACCTCGCAACAACTACTTTTTTACATTTTAAAAGTAAGTAAAAATGCCTATCAAATTCAGACCATGTTATCAACACATTTGTATTAATTCTTATCCAAATAAATTATTTCTTATTCAAGACTCTTTTAATACCTGTTGATTACTTTTTGAATCATTGAAGTCGGACATTCCATTCAAAATATTTAACGAAATTAAAAATATCAATCCTATCAAAATGCGGCGCCGCGCGGCGTAACACCGATAGAAGGGACACCGAGGCACGGGGGAGAGGTGTTCGCAGCTATGAAATAGGTAAGTACGAGTAGCCGCGCGCGCGTCTACTAATTCGCGTGGTCGCTTAGCTACGTAGGTAGTGGACGCAAATGATATTAAATATTAAAAAAAAAATCGTAACACTTTTTTATGTTCCTATCAAAATGTTCTTTTCAGAACTACTTTTGTATAAGTTTATTCTACCTTTACTGTTATTGTTCAAGTTTTCTCGCACTTTCTACACAGTATTACATTAAATTTATTCCATTTCGGTTTCCTCACGATGTTTTCTTTTACCGTTTTAAATTGGAGGCATTACGGACATGCCTTCGAAAAAATAGTGATGCGCGTGTAATTTGAGCTGGGGGATAGGATACGATATAGGTCATCCCCAAAGGTCCCTTTATTCTACCTACTAAAGTAGAATAAAACGGAGCATTTAAGGACTACGATGATGAGACGATCAGAAATCTAGCTGTGTCAATAGATTCAATAAGCAGCCCACTAAATATTCCTACTACTGGGACTCGGGGCCCTCTCTCGCAAGGAGAGAGTCAAGTCCATAATCCACCACGCTGGCCCAGTGCGGGTTGGTGGATGACACATGACCTCAAAAGATTCTAAGTACATGGCGATTTCTTCACGATGTTTTTCTTCACCGTTTTAAGTTAGCGGTATTACGCATATTACTCCGAAAGACAGTGGTGCCTGGTGCACGTGGGATTTAAAACCGGGGCTCCAGATCGGCCGCCGCCGTTCTCCCGACTAGACCAGCCGTAACTATTTAGTACGTATTTAGAACTAATAGACTTTAGTACCTACATAAAACATTGCACAACCATAAACTACGTCGTAGGTGGCATTAGCAGATTTTAACACTAAATTACAACAATTAAATATTTACTGATTTAATTTTTGATTGGATGCGTAAAAGTAAAAGGGGAATAACAACGACGCCAGACACGCCTAAAGTTTTTAGGACTAATGATAATATACCATAACAACTAACGCATAACAGTTTTCGCATAATTTTTGCTACCGTATATAGCATAAACATAACTTAGCAAAATGTTTAAAGGCACATATTGAGAGAAGCATAACAATACCTAAACATAACAATTGGTCCTATTATGGTCTATCACTGAGGTACGACTCCGGGTGAGCTCCTGGAGCCAGAAGCTCTATGTCCTTGAGTGTAACCTTTCGCTACGGCGACGACCTCGCTTGGCTCGCTCCTCTCAGGACCTCCCTTGAGCTTCTGGCTCCCGCATTTTTTTTATAAAGTAAAATAGGCAAAAATGCATGCGTTTTAAATGATAAATAGATGATTGGGATTGTTTGTTTTGTCTTATGTCCTAAGCATGGCAATTCTGCCAAGAGTGTGTTAAAATTTGTAAGTCTAATAATTTTGTTTTATACTTATTTTCCATAACACCCGTGCGAAGCCGGGGCGGGCTGCTAGTTTTTTTATAATTTGAGGCCGTTTACTGTTTTCACATCGCACTAATAATACAATAGTGTTGTAACTCAAAATTTATCATTTTTCAGAATCAACGAAAAACGCATTACTCAATGAGCCGTTTTCCGACGAGATAAAAAAAATGGTTCGAAAAAAAGACGATAGAAGGCGCTTGTAAGTTTGAGATTGCGATGTTAATGTCAAAAACCACTGAGCCAAATAGTGAGGTCCACTGGGAACGCTGAACTTAGCTCACATACCTGTGTCGAACTAGTTCGCTCCCATCTTTCGTTCGTTCGGTCTTTTTTAAATATTTTAGAAGACAATATTGCAATTGTTTAATTCATATTCATTAATTCATTCTTCATTCGCGTTACATCATGTTACTGCCACAACAATACTAAAAACTTTTAAGACATCAAAGTAAAAAATAGTGAGGATTTATGGGGCATGTCAGTAAAAGTATTAGAGGGATAGTGGTGAAAATTGCACCTTATATTGCTGAATTATTTAACGCTAGCATTAGTAATGGTATGTTTCCAAATTTGATGAAGCATAGTAAAGTCGTGCCTTTATTTAAATCCGGCGACAAAGATGAACCTGGAAATTATAGACCTGTCTCAGTGTTACCCTGCATCAGTAAAATATTTGAGAAATTAATACTAAGCCAGCTCATTTCTTACTTTAACGTCAACAATTTGCTACATGACCATCAATTTGGTTTTACTAAGGGACGCTCAACCACTGATGCGGGTGTTAAGCTCACCAAATATATAACGAGTGCATGGGAAGATCGGCACGACGTTATTGGTGTGTTTTGCGATTTATCTAAGGCATTTGATTGCGTTCATCACGACATACTTTTAAAGAAATTGGAATTCTATGTGATTTCAAAACTAGCTTTGGACCTTATCACGTCATATCTTAAAGACCGGGTGCAGATTAATGAAGTTGACGGAAATGAATCAAAGGGATCTCCCATGACAATGGGTGTACCGCAAGGTTCAATCCTTGGACCGTTTCTGTTTTTGGTTTACGTAAATAATTTGCCCTTCATGTTAAAAAGACAAGCAAACACAGAAATAATTATGTTTGCCGATGACACGTCTCTGCTGTTTAAAGTTAAGCGAGGAATAGATGATTGCAATGAAATTAACAGAATATTGGGCATTGCTTGCAGATGGTTTGACGTAAATAATTTGGCACTGAATCCAAACAAAACAAAATGCATAAAATTTACATTATCTAATGTACCAAGCCCTAAACTTAATATAAATTTAATTAATAAGACTATAGAACCAGTGCAGTCTACTGTTTTTTTTGGGTGTTACTATAGATGCGAAACTCCAATGGAGTCCACATATTGAACAGCTCGCAAATAAGCTAAGCTCAGCTGCCCATGCCACTCGACAGATTAGGAAAATCTCAGATGTCACCACCGCTAGATTAGTTTATTATGGGTATTTTCATAGCATCATCTCCTATGGAATTCTATTATCGGGGTCGGCAGCGGACAGAAATTCAGTTTTCATATTACAAAAACGAGCAATCCGCGCAATGTACAAATTACCCGCTAGAGAATCTTTGAGAAAGGTTTTTAAAAATATAAATATTTTAACAGCCCCTGCCCTGTATATTTATGAATGCATAATGTATGCCAGAAATAATAGGGAAAGCATTGGTAAAGTGTCAGATTTGGTTGCATTCAGTTATCGGGTTAAAATAATTGACCATAACCATGAATCGTAGATGATGATGGCACCGAAAGGGTCGATTGTTTTTTCGTTACGTCGTTGCCTTCTCTCTGAGTAGTAGGTTCATTGATTGAACTTACTGATGATAATAACGTCGGCGATGATTCCATCGTCATTTTCGTTTTCATGGGGACAACTCGTAGTATTTGTTTCCATACCAACAAGTAAACGTCCACGATGCATATTGAACCTACAAAGATAATTATTATTAATTATTTATTTAGTCCAATACATACTCTTACTTGATGCGTGTCTGTCACAAAGACTGTCGTAACTCGAAATGTATGAAATTATACTACTTAGTAGGTATTTTTCTCATAACACTGCCAAACATTCGATTGAGAATAAATAATACTGTATTCCACAAATAGGTAATCACGGCTAATTTATTAATAAACTGTACAGAAAATGACTTAAAGTTTTGATTCAACAAAACTGTATTATATCAAAAAATACTCACTGAATCAATAATAGTGTTATAAGTAAAAATATTATTTTCAAAATTGCTTGTGTAAATCAGTAATAGTGTAATAACTCGAATAATAACACAGCCATGTTTAGGCCTAAATCAACAACAGTGTATTAATTCAAAACGTAAATATTCAAATTACATACCTGATTCAGTAACAACGTTACAACTCGAAATATTGCACCAAACGGTGCGTGCTTCCTCGATCACTCGCAACTGAAGATGACGCAATATTGCCGGCGGAGGGTAGGTCTTATAGCGCCGTCATTTTAGTTTAGCGCGTGATTCTTTTTTTGCAGTATTTTTACGACAGTTTTACTGACTTGTGAGGAATTAAATTTTACGTAAGATTATAATGTTATCTCAAGTTCGATGTATTTTGAGTTACAAAACTATTATTATTAGTGCGACATGTCGTTTTTCGCTAGAATGGAAAAGCTACTCTGATCATGAAAAATGTTATTCCGTAATCTAAATAAAACCAGATAAATTAATCAGTATAATTTATTAATTTCTTCTTTCTAGACAATACTTAAAGTAAAGCAGTTAGGTATTGGAATTAATCATTTTAACATTGAGAACATTATTCAGTCTGATTCATCTGATATAACCAAAACTTTTGACCGTTTTGGTTTTAACTCAGTATCTTTATCAGATTTCCTTTTAAATACTCTTTCAGTGCTTCCGCTGCCTTTTGTAAGCTCTGTGGGTGCTTGTGATTCCAATTCGATTAGTGAATATCTCCTCAACTTTATTTTTACTGAAAAAATCTGGATCTTCAAGGAGACCCATGTTCACACCTTTTTTCAAGTAACTTATAGTAGAATATGCGGTGAAATGAAAAGCTTCTTCCAGAAAATGTTCGGTGATTAAGAATGCAATAATGTCTTCACCAATTGATCTAGGATGATTAGGCTCTTTCCCTTTGTGTCTCAAATTCACAGGGCCTTTTAAGTACCAAGCGTCTAACAATTTTTGTGCAGTCAACTTTGTGTCTAGATTTGCTGCATTATCTATAATACCATAAAGAACTTTAATATAGTTTTCTATAGCTATTTCTTTTTGATTGTTAATAGTCTGGCAGCATATATCACACATTTTATTGCAGTCTGATTCTCCCCCAGTCTTCATCAAAGTATTCAGCAATAAGCTGTCTCCGACAATAAGTGCCATTAAGACAATACTTTAGCATACCATATAAATAGTCCAAGTGTCCATTAGATGAAAAGACCATAGGGCTTACTTTAAATAAATCTTGCATTCTATACATTGTCACACATTCAGCTCGGAGGCCATCTCTACCAGCCCTACCACTTTCCTGGTAATAATTCTCCATAGATTTGCTTATTGTATGGTGTATCACAAACCTCACATCTGGTTTATCTATCCCCATACCGAAAGCTACAGTTGCAACAATGACTTGATAATGTTTATCATGCCATTTCAAATGTACTTTAGTTCGTGCTTCTGAATCCATAGTAGCATGATAGCATCCAACTTTAAGACCCCGTTTACGTAATCCCTGTGAAATATCTTCCGCATCTTTAATGGTATTTGTGTAAATTATGCCAGTTTCATTCTTATATCTATATTTTAATAATTTTTCTAAAATGGTAAGACATTCATCTTGAGATGTTGGTTTTTCTAACATTGTATAAAATAAGTTGGGCCTGTTAAATGTTGATTTGATTATCAAGCAACCAGGTATATTAAGGATTCTTTGGACATCTTCCAAAACTCGTCCTGTGGCAGTGGCTGTCAGCCCTAAAATAGGTGTCTTTGGAAACATGTTTGCCAGTATTCCAAGGAATTTGTAATCTGGTCTAAAATCATGTCCCCATTGTGAACAACAATGAACCTCATCTATTGCGATTCTTTGCAGTCTACCCTCAGCATAACACTTTTGTAAGTTTGCCATGAACCTCTTACTTTTAGCAAATCTTTCAGGTGTTACATAGAGCAGCTTGATGTCAGAGTTCTTTTCTTTTAGAATATTCAGGGCAGCATTTGTTTCTTCTTTTGGGCTAGTACTTGTCATATGTTTAGCTTTTATGTTTTTTCTTCATCAATGATCTCACTTGATCTTCCATAAGAGAAATTAATGGTGAGACAACAATTGTAAGCCCTGGTTCTACAAGAGCTGGTAATTGATAGCATAGACTTTTTCCTGCACCAGTTGGCATTACCACAATGGAATTCTGCTTTGAAAGAGTTGAGTTGATTGCACTTAATTGCTTAGGTCTAAATTTGTCAATGTGAAACACATCCTTGCGGATTCTTTCAATTTCATCTGACCAAGTCGTTTTTATGGCTGACCAATCAATGGATGCCAAATTAGCTGATTTGAGTTTGTTGATAGAATTCTTAATAGAATTCCTTTTCTCATTTAATTTACGTTGATGAGTTTTTAGCTTTGCCAGTTCAGCTTCTACCATCTGTAACTCTTTATCCACATTCTTTAGTTCCTTTTCTAATTCAGCAACTTTAGGCATGGTGAAGTTCTCTGAAATAATTAGTAAAAAGGTGTTAATAAAACACAAACACATGCAATCATAAATACTATAGATTGTAGTGTTTAGCAGTTATAAGCAAAAGTTCTCTAATTCAATTACAAAGTTTCCATAGAAATTAATATGTTTATAAAACTGTTATTTCTTACCAAATACTTTTTCTATTACTTAACCCATTCATGTTGGTATAGTACAACATAATTAGTTAGACAAGACTAGTTAAAAAGATCTTGACAAATAAATATGTACATGTGCATTTACTTTGAATTGTTCACCATCTGAGCATTCAGCTCCTTGGCATTTATATCTTCTTTTGTCATGGCATGATTAGAATTAAAAATGTTAGAGTTAAGTTTGCCATCTGCATGAGGAGGAACCACCTTTGCTAGTTACTCCACCACCAAGCAGGAATGTTCAAACATTACTGTGTTCATGGAGAAATTACCAGGCAAAAAGGTAATTCATCTAAGATATCTCAGTGATAAGCACGGTGTAGTGCAGCAGTGCTAGACAGCGATTTGGATTCATAATAATAAAATAACAATTTGACATAGTTTTTTTATAGTATAGAGTGATGAGACAAGCTGGACATGTACCTGATGGTAAGTCAACATGCCTGCCACATAACAACACAGTGACACGCAGCTATTGCAACATGAACAGTCCAAATCATTACTTGCACTGCACTGTGCTCATCACCCAGAGATCTAAGATATTATATCTCTAAGCCCTGTAACTTTTCTGGTAACATTGCCCTTCAAACTGGAACACAGTAATGTTTGCTCATTACTGCTTGGTGGTAGAATAAGCAAAGGTGTCGTACTTCCCCCGGCGGACACTGCCATGAGTCCTAGCACTACAAAAATACACTACAGTGATGTTATGGGCAAGCATGTTGCCTACACAATCAAGCCTATGTAGCATGTTGTCACTGTATAGTATGTACACAAAAAGTAAAAATTTGTTGTGTTAGGATTAGCTAGAATTTTAACGACTTACAGCTGAAGTTTCCTCTCTATTTATTTTTTCTAATTTTTTCTTTATGAATAATTCTACCTAAGCCACTTGTAACTAACACCCTATTGAAAAAATTACATATTTTATTGACTTTTACTGTATTGGTTGAGTAAATATTTGTACTATCAGTCTATACGATAGAGTGATGTGATTGCAACTCAAGTCGCAAAGATAAGTCAGTAACAACATTGCAATTGCCTAGTTTTTTACAGTAAATTATAACAAATACCTAGGTAGTGTGATCCTGTGATCGCTGTTTATCTTCGTCTTTGAGCTGTGCCCGAAATAATATTCGGCTGTAAATCAAAAAGACGAAATTAAATGTAAAGAAGAGATTGTTAAAAATATTTTTTATTCAAGTAGGTAAGTACCTATCTAATACTTATAAGTAAGTACCTATCTATTACTTATACGATATGTACTTAGTTCAAACGTACCAGTGCTTTAGGTCAAAATTAAACTCTTAATTAATTGTACTTCATATCTTCATAATTATTAGTACATAGTGTAATATTTTTTACAATTGTTTGGTCTTATGTGAATAAAAGTAGGTTGTTGCATGCCAATGGTGAAGAGAAATACTTACCATGTATAGAAATGTTCTAGGAAAACAAATTTATATGTTTATCGAGCGCCAGTCTTCCTTCTACTAATAAAAAAAGTTTGCTTACGGATAGATAAAAAATTGGAGAGCAATGTTTGAACTTCTAATCGGGGCCTTGGAGGCTAAATTAATCTATGAAGTAAAACCATATATAATTTTAATAATATTTATTGTTAAAGATTATATGTAATATAAAGGTGTGTTATCGCTTAACGCTATACTATAATTAATTAATAATTTAGTTTCTAAAGTCCATGAAGTTGTACAAGTAATTTCTTATTTCAATTTATAAATATGTTAGTTATTATTAGAATGTAATCTATCTATTCAAACTATTAATTCAAGTTGCGGTAAAATTATCTTAAACCAATAGGTTAAAATTTTCCTATTGGAAGCATAAAGTGATTCTTATCTGACCTTCTATCATCCTCAATCCAGCCGCCATCACGAAGAAAGTTGAAGAAGGCGGGCGGTGCCGTGGAATTAGGTCTTATTAGATACTAAAGAGAACACCAAAATATTCTTCCTGAAGGGAAATATATATGTTGAATTTATATGTTCAAAAAAAAACTAATTTGTAATTAGGTTACCCTAGTATAAATACTTATGGCCTTTTAATATAGGTCCATAGAAAAAATATTAATAAGATCTATGTAGTAATTAGAAATGAATACTACATAGGGGAAAATAAACGGGTAAAACCCTACGGGACTATTCCACGCGGTATAAATAAAACGCTAATTCTTGCACGCGGTACATGATCTCAGCAGACAAGACGAGAAGAACCGGAACTCAGACAGGAATCCAGGCAGGAAACCAGACGGGAGACCAGACAGGAAACCCAACAGGAAAGCAGACAGGAAACGCCTTTCATATTAGGCTGGGGACAACAAGAATTGTCCTTAGCATTCTGATCGGAAAAATATGGCGTCATGTACGCGTGCTTCCTTTCAAAAAAATTAAAACTCACCGTTTCCTGGAGAAAAATGACGGCGGGTTCCACCCTGCCTAAAAGCAGTGAGGACTTCGCCTCTTTTAGAAACAAGGGCTTCTTGCTGAAACAATTAAAACGACACTTGTTCGATAAAAAAATCCAAGAACACACTTTCACCAAAAAAATCTAAAATATGGGTTCGATCAACTCACGCACCTTTATAAGAATTCATTTTCCCAAATTACTAGGGGAAAATCCAATAGATTGGCTCCGATTTCTCCGGATTAAGAACACAAAACCGACTTCTTTAAATTTTGGATGGAAAAAAATGACTCTTCGTCGACGCAAGCGCCGACGGGCAAGTGACAGAACTCATCAATTTTACCATCGATCAAACCAGTCTGACAGTGACATTTCCACTCCATCCGAAATAGTTATTGTTGTCAACGTCACCCGTCAAATCACAGTTTCGAGACAAAATACGTATTATAGCGTCCGAGTCGGGATTCTAAGATATTTTGACCTAAAACGAAAAAATTGCATATGTGACGAAATTATGTCACAATACATACTTTCAAAAAAAAAATAAAAGAATTAAAGTTTCTTTTATTTTTGAGACTAACAAAAATCATCAAACAACAAAACAAAAGGAGATAAAGGTATCTATTTAAACTAGAAGTAAGACAAATATCAAATGTCTTAAGAATGAAATGTTGTTTTAAAGAAAAATAGAATAAATCCATTACAATTTGGTAAGTCAAAACAATTAGGACTAAACAAAATTGCCTAAAAGAATTTAATTACTATAAGAAATTAAAAATTACCAAGTCAATAGAACAGTTAAGCAGAAATAAGGCCGCTGTCTAATTGACTTCCACCACCAATAAATACAAAATACCAACTCCGTCTTTTAGATCAGCTAGGCTACCATGGCCGCTGTCTTTTTGACCTCTTAACATCAAAATTTATAAAAGAAACACCGTCATTAGATCAGTTAAGCAACCTTGGCCACTGTCTATTCGACTACAACCTTAACAAAACATTTTTCAAAATAAAAACGCCGTCATTAGATCAGTTAAGCAACCATGGCCACTGTCTATTAGACCCCTAATACCAACAATCGAAAATCTATAAGAAAACTCCGTCATTAGATCAGTTAAGCAACCTTGGCCACTGTCTATTAGACCAAAACCTTAACAAGTTTATTAAAAACTCATTCTAATAAATTTCAATTCAGCAATCAAATACTGACTTGAACCTCTACTACCAATATGTAGATAAGATCCCTAAAAGACATCTTTTCCTATTTTCAGAAATCGAGAACAATTCCCGCTGAAAGTGAAGGAAGCACAATATGTAGTGACCGGCGCATCCCTAACTCCGATTTTCCGTTCACTAACATATGCCCAAAAAATATGTTGGCTATAAAGAGCATAACCAAAAATTGTTTTTGTGACCGAGGCAACACCAATCGATTTTTCGATGCACAAAGAAGAAAGCGTATTTGCAAAGGCAAATACAAAAATTATGCAGTGACCGGCGCATCCCTAACTCCGATTTTCCGTTCACTAACACAATATCAAAAAAGGGTGAGCAAAGTTACGAACAAACGCGTTGAGCAAGACTACAAACAAACGTGTCGAACAGAGCTACAAAATTTCCTTTCAAAACAAAAAGTCGAAGAGGAACAAAATTTTCAATCGAAGAATACTCTTATTATAGTATCCTTCCAACTCGAAAAGTTCAATAGCAAGCAGTAGTGGTCGCAAGACACCACTAGTTTGCCAAAAATATGTGACTAGAACAATGGTCAAAGTCAACAAAATCCACAAGTGTCGGGTCCAACCAACGCTTGGTAAAATGTCCCTATAAACCATTGTAAAAGCAGAGTAAAGTCCATGAAGTAAATCCGGTGAAAGGTCAAATCCGTATTTTAAATACTAGACTAAATCTACTTACAAGTACATATGACTCAAATGGTCTTATAAAATTAAGGATCTAAAAATTAGGGTTATCTATAAGTACATAACTACTAAAAGCTATAGTGTTCTAAATATCAAAAGTCTATTTGTCTAATATTCACAAATAGCGATGACAAACACTATTATTAAGGAATGAAAATAAATTCCTTATAAAAAAGTTAAGTTTAGAAACTTTTTAACCTAAAATAAAAGTTAAAGTTAAGGTTTCTAACTTTAAATGTACAAAATATACATGAGACCATAAGATATTGCCAAAAATGCAAGGATCTCTAATATATTTACAAAATAAGATCTTTTGATGACCGGTAAGGTAAATAGGTAATTGCGGAATGGCAATTAATGTTTAACTAGAAGTTATTCAATAAGAGTTTAATTTGTCTAAATTATTTTTAACCAAAATCCAAAATGTTATGTTCACCTAAGTTAACATTTTTGAGTTTAAAATAATGTATAGTATTAAATCTTTAATAAGATGTGTTGAGTTTCCTTTCAAAATCATCTTCATTACCCGAACCTTGCATACTTCATATCACATTCATCATCATACAACGGGTGTCCCCAAACATGGTATCAAGAATAAACTAAACAAGTTTTAAATAATAATTAGAAAGTATGTAATTAGAATTTAAGAATAATTTTATAAAAGTGAAGCTAATATTTAATTATATCTTTTATATGATAACGTCCAGTTGTGGTTTTATCCATTTCCTCAAAACGTAGACATTAGGAGAAATTTTCTGAACAATTTCACACTTAATAAACTTAGGTGCTAGCTTAGCTGAAAATATGTAGGTGCACTAGATTGCACGAAACTTCTACGCCATACCACATCTCCTACATCAAAAGTAATTGCTCGACGCCCTTTATTATAATAGGTAGCGTTTCGCTTATAAGCTTTTAAAAGACTAGCTTGAACTTTATCAAATATTTCACCAAGTGAATTTAGTGAATGAGCAAAAGACTCACGAGTACCAAACTCGAGTTGATTTAAATTATCAAAAGAATTACTAATACGGTGCAATGAAGCATCAAATATAAGTTCTCTTCCAAACATCAGGAAATTAGGGGTAAATTCTGTCACCAGACTAACACTGTTATTTAAAGCTAATTGAACATTAGGTAAAAATTTAGACCACGTTCTATGATCGCTTTTAACAAAACATGAAATGCATGTTTCTATTGTCTTATTATACCTTTCTATAGGATTATTTTGAGGTGTATAAAGACAGTTATAAAATATCTTTGTAATATTAAAGCTTTTCAAAAGTCTACAAACATTTTGGAAATAAATTGGCTACCATTATCTGCCACCAAAATCTTAGGTACTCCAAATTTTAGGAAAATTTCCTTTTCAAAAGTTTACTAATAACACGAGAAGTTGCATTTATCATGGGAAAATCCAACAATATTTAGTAAAAACATCTACAACGCTTAAAATATATCGGTGTCCAGAATATGACTTGGGCAAAATTCCAATTATATCAACTGATAACATCATCATTGGTCTATCTACGATTTTAGGATTAACCATCTTACCACAAGGAGCTGAAGTTGAATGTTTATAAGCTTTACATACATCACAGGAAGAAATGTATTTCTGTACGTCTCAAACATTCCTTTCAAAAATAATGTTGTTTTAATTTTCCTAAAGTTTTATGAATTCCAAGGTGACTCGAATTAACATCATCATGATTTGAACGAATAGTATCCATAATATGTTCTTTGGGAATGACTATTTTCCAATTCAAACGACTATTAACATCAAATTTATTTTTACAAAATCGATACAAAGTATTGTTTTCAACTCTATAATTTCTTATTTTAGTGGGGTATTTTGACAATTAATAAAGATTTTCTATACCAAGGGTCTTCTATTTCATCATCAGGATTAATAATATCAACTGAAGAAACAAATATTGAATCTATTTGAATTCTAGATAATGCATCAGGAACTTTATGTAAAGAACCTTTTTATGTAAAATATCAAAAGTAAACTGAGATATTCTAGCAGCCCAACGTGCTAAACGTCCACTAGGATTATTAAGTTTCATAAGCCATTTTAAACTAGCATGATCTGTTACAACGGTAAATTTCATTCCTTCGACATAAGGTCTAAAATGTTCAATTGAGTCTAAAACTGCCAAAAGTTCACGTTCAGTAGTACTATAATTACGTTCACATTTGTTAAGAGATCTGGAGTAATAAGCAATAGGGTGTTGATTATCATTATCGTCTCTCTGGCTTAAAACACTACCAATTCCTACTCCACTGGCATCGCAATCTAAGTAATATGGTTTTTCAAAATTAGGGCATTGTAAAACAGGTGCAAATATTAATGCTTCTTTTAAACTATTAAAGGCTTTCTCAGCTTCATCATTCCAAACAAAGTTATTTTACCTTTTTACTACCTGAAGTTAATTTAGTTAAGGTGCGGCAATATAAGCGAATTTATCAATGAATCTACGATAATATGAACACAATCCAAGGAAACTTCTAAGTTGTTTTACAGTTTCTGGGCGAGGAAAGTTTTCTATAGCATTCAATTTAGAAGGATCAGTATGCAATCCTTGACTGTCTACAACATAACCAAGATATTTAAGTTTTCTTTACAGAATTCACACTTTTTCAAGTTAACGGTTAAACCTGCGTCTCTAAGTATCTCATATACTCTACGTAAATGATCAATATGGTCTGAAAACAAGGAATCTATCAGGATAACATCATCCAAATAACAATACAAATAATTATCAAATTCAGGACCAAACAGTTTGTCTACAAGTCTTTGAAGTTCAGCGGGTGCATTTGTCAAACCAAATGGCATTCTAACAAATTCGAATAGTCCTTTCCAGGTACCACGAATGCAGTCTTCTCACGAGAAGATTTTCTAATTTAATTTGCAAAAACGCTTTAGAAAGATCGATAGTCGTTATATATTTACATCCCCGGAGGCTATCTAATATCCTAGAAGGGTATGGTAAAGGGTAAGAATCTTTAACAGTAATGGAATTTAAACGTCTTGAATCTAAACATAATCTAGTTCCACCATCTCTCTTCTCAACTGCTAGTACAGGAGAGCACCAAGGAGATTTAGAAGGTTGTATAATTTCTTCCTTTAATAAAACTTTCACCTCATCATAAAGTTCTTTTTGTTTAGCAGGACTCAAAGGCCAATATCTACTTTTAAATGGTTCGCCATTAGTAATAATCTTATGTTCAACTAAAGTTGTAAGTCCTAAACCTTTTTTCTCATATGAAATATCTTCAAACAAAGCTATAGTTTTATCTAACTGAATTTTCTCGGAAGGAGTAAGATTAACTGCAGAAGTTACAGCACAGACTTGAGGTTTATCATGATGTACATACTCAATATTCCTCCATAATTCTTTAGCCAAATCAAACTTTAACCAAAAGTCAAATCCTAGAATAAATGGTAAGTCAAAAGATGGTATTATTAAAAATTTAACAAGTTTACAAACATTGTCTATAACAACAGGCAAATTCATAGTTCCTATAACTTTACGAGCTGAGCCATCAGCGGTAAATGCTGAGCTATCATTAGGGTAAATGGTATAACCTAAACGTGAAAATTCAATGTGTTGGCCTGCACCAAGAACACATGAACTGGAACCACTATCCAAAAGTCCATTAAATGTTTTATTATTAATTGAAAATTTTAAAAAGGGTCTAGTGTCTTTTTATTGACAACTAACACAGGAGCAATTCGGTAATTCGAAAAGAAAGCTTTCAAATATTTAAGCCATTCTGAAAATTCTTGTTTACAAGTTTGGTTATTTGGTTTTAAATCATTATTGAATTTACAAGTTTTGTCTGATCTATATTTATTATCTACTATCTTCATCGGGTTCCTACGAATTTCTTCAAAAACTCGAGCCCGATGCGCTACTAGTTTTTGAATTATTGAAAGAGGTTTTATTCGAACGACAAACGTCACAAGTTCTAATAGTTACGCCCAACTTATGGCATTTAAAACAAATAGGACCAGGTATGGTCTTACAATTTCTATATGTATGGTCTGTCGACTGACATTTTAAACAAAGCATTTCTTCAGGTTTAATTTCCACAGCATTAAAGCGAAATTTATCTTTACTGACTTTATTTCTTTGAATCAAAGCTTCCACTTCTTTAGCTTTAGACATAAGTACATCAAGAGTTTCTACGGGTGTCCGACTATGAAAGGTTGATAAACAGGTAACATATGATGTTTCACTAGAGTAATCAAAGTAGTTTCTGAAAGAGGGTTACATAAACGACGAGACATATCCATAACATCAGTAATAAAATCAGGAGTGACTCCTTATTCTTCTGATAACGGGAAGTTAGTTCTTGGTTCAGATGGTAATCATAATCTAAAGAATCGAAACGCTTCAACAAAGCAAGTTTAAGAATAGACCATGAAATAACTTGTGGCCTAACACCTCTATACCATTTAGTAGCAACTCCTGTAAGTAAGTCCATAAAACAGCTAACCAAAACATGTTCATCAAAATTCCTAAACAAGAAATATTCCTCTACTCGAGTAATAAATTCTCGAACACATGTGGTTCCATCAAAAGTATTCCACTCCTCTTCAAATCTGGAAGTTTAGTAGTTGAAGGTAAATGTTTCATTAATTGAGTATTCACAGAAGGTAATGTCTGCGTATGAGTACTGTTGTAAGGTACTTGGTCTGGTAAAAATGCATGTAAGTTTTCATCCAATGGATTCTGAGCAGAAACAACCGTTTTCTCAACACGTTGCAATACCGATGGACTGGCAATAACATGAGGAGAGACTTCTCCGTCACAAGGTGGAAACTGTACACTCTTGTCCATTATGACAAACTCCAACAAACAATATTCAAAAACAATCCAAAACTCACCTCAGAAAATTGTTGAAAGTCAATAACAAAATTGTCATCCAAAACTAATCCACAGGAACAAGTGAAACCGAGTGAAACCCTAGTATTCCAAATTATCTTCAACTGGTTATAAGTTTAATGTAAATTATAGTTTTTAAATTATTTAAAGTTCAAAAGTTTTGACAGATTGTAAATAACTTTTAAGTTAAAACAGGTAGATAATTTTTATGCAACTTGAATTCACAATGTGTATAATATCTAGTAATAGCTTTAAACTTCTTAATTATAACCACATGTTAAGCAAGGTCGCTTATGTTCATCTATAATATTATCATAAACTGATATACAAAGTGTGTAACAATAAACAAGGTATGTTTTCAAAATGTAAACTAAGTATTAACCATTAGTATTACTTCCAGAGTAAATGTTCAAATATGCAATCGCAGAAAATTACAGCAAGATGTTTTTCAATAATGAAATTGTTTTAAATCAATATAAGTAATGTTTAGAACTTTCTCATATGAAGTCAAATCTTTACACCTTTACAAATTCTTTGTTGATTTACAGTAAGGTAAATATTGTCACAAGCTATGAGCTAACTTCTCTTCCATAATATAAGTTTATCAAAACAACTTAATTAATATGGTATCTATAAAGCTTTTACAAAGTATATGCAATAAAAACAGTATCTGATAACAGCAGACCTATTTTATCCTTCAGTTTGGTGAAAATAACAAAGTAAGTACATAGAATGTTATGACATAATATGTGTTCCTAAAATGTTGGAAAAGCACACAATAATGTAACATCAATAGTACATATTAAAAATACAATAGAATAGAATATGAAAGCAACTTGAATTAATTATGTTTATGAGCGATAACAAGCCTTTTTCAAGTCCCTGACTCTAGCGCCAATTGTAATATTTTTACAATTGTTTGGTCTTATGTGAATAAAAGTAGGTTGTTGCATGCCAATGGTGAAGAGAAATACTTACCATGTATAGAAATGTTCTAGGAAAACAAATTTATATGTTTATCGAGCGCCAGTCTTCCTTCTACTAATAAAAAAGTTTGCTTACGGATAGATAAAAATTGAGAGCAATGTTTGAACTTCTAATCGGGGCCTTGAGGCTAAATTAATCTATGAAGTAAAACCATATATAATTTTAATAATATTTATTGTTAAAGATTATATGTAATATTAAAGGTGTGTTATCGCTTAACGCTATACTATAATTAATTAATAATTTAGTTTCTAAAGTCCATGAAGTTGTACAAGTAATTTCTTATTTCAATTTATAAATATGTTAGTTATTATTAGAATGTAATCTATCTATTCAAACTATTAATTCAAGTTGCGGTAAAATTATCTTAAACCAATAGGTTAAAATTTTCCTATTGGAAGCATAAAGTGATTCTTATCTGACCTTCTATCATCCTCAATCCAGCCGCCATCACGAAGAAAGTTGAAGAAGGCGGGCGGTGCCGTGGAATTAGGTCTTATTAGATACTAAAGAGAACACCAAAATATTCTTCCTGAAGGGAAATATATATGTTGAATTTATATGTTCAAAAAAAACTAATTTGTAATTAGGTTACCCTAGTATAGTATAAATACTTATGGCCTTTTAATATAGGTCCATAGAAAAATATTAATAAGATCTATGTAGTAATTAGAAATGAATACTACATAGGGAAAATAAACAGGTAAAACCCTACGGGACTATTCCACGCGGTATAAATAAAACGCTAATTCTTGCACGCGGTACATGATCTCAGCAGACAAGACGAGAAGAACCGGAACTCAGACAGGAATCCAGGCAGGAAACCAGACGGGAGACCAGACAGGAAACCCAACAGGAAAGCAGACAGGAAACGCCTTTCATATTAGGCTGGGGACAACAAGAATTGTCCTTAGCATTCTGATCGGAAAAATATGGCGTCATGTACGCGTGCTTCCTTTCACAAAAAATTAAAACTCACCGTTTCCTGGAGAAAAATGACGGCGGGTTCCACCCTGCCTAAAAGCAGTGAGGACTTCGCCTCTTTTAGAAACAAGGGCTTCTTGCTGAAACAATTAAAACGACACTTGTTCGATAAAAATCCAAGAACACACTTTCACCAAAAAATCTAAAATATGGGTTCGATCAACTCACGCACCTTTATAAGAATTCATTTTCCCAAATTACTAGGGGAAAATCCAATAGATTGGCTCCGATTTCTCCGGATTAAGAACACAAAACCGACTTCTTTAAATTTTGGATGGAAAAATGACTCCCCGTCGACGCAAGCGCCGACGGGCAAGTGACAGAACTCATCAATTTTACCATCGATCAAACCAGTCTGACAGTGACATTTCCACTCCATCCGAAATAGTTATTGTTGTCAACGTCACCCGTCAAATCACAGTTTCGAGACAAAATACGTATTATAGCGTCCGAGTCGGGATTCTAAGATATTTTTGACCTAAAAACGAAAAAATTGCATATGTGACGAAATTATGTCACAATAGTGATCTGTGATAATTAATAATTAGCTCCTTTAGAATAGCAATACCGACATTAGCTACAGCAACAGTGCTCGCCACTCAAAACTCACCCAACAACCCAACCAAAAAAAACCTCAATAGGTAATTCAATAAACTTATTCTTATTAGTTAAGTATGTACTACTTTTCTATTAAAAATTGTTTAAATTTATAATATAAACAAACACACAAGTTACCACAGCACAGAGGAACCGAGAGGAAGTAATCACTACAGAGCCACAGACCACAGAGCCACAGGCCCACCACAGACTAAGTAGAGAGATACACTAGGCCCACGGCCCACAGGCCAAAGAGACAGAGCCACAGACTTTTTTTTTTTTTTTTTTTTTTTTTATTTATTATATACATGGCTTGGATGCTTGTCCATGAGCCGAAATAATTCACAGTTCTAAAACGTTACATCATGTCCAAATAGTTTGCAGCACTTGACACACATTTCAATAAAAACACAATCTTCTCGAACATTTCCTCGATGCACAAAATTAGATCCATTTTCAGACTTTGTACCTTAGACATGTCCTTTGTGGCAAAAAAATCAATAAATAAATAAATAAATAATTGTCCTGTCATGACATAATGTTGTATTGTCACTTGTCAAACATTGTCAAATGGCTTGGTATTGGTAACTTGGTATCAGATTTTGTCAACAGTATTTACAATAAAAATATAGATCACATTGAAGTACTTTGGATCAGAAAGTAAATCTTGAATGTGGCGGGGAACACTGGCATTATCATGTCCAACCAGATTTTGTAGTTCATCTGCAAGTAGGATCCGTTGTATTCCAAATTCCGGACAGGAAAAAATAATGTGATTGGGATCTGCTTGAGGTGCATGGCAGTACGTACAATTATCGTTGGGGAGGATCTTCAATCGATGAAGGTGAGTTGGTATTAGGCAGTGTCCAAATCTCAATCTGTTTAATGTGGTAATAAATTTCCTTGATTCACTTATCTTACTATGATACCAGGGTTTGTTTGGTAGAGACCTTTGTATGTCTGCATACCATTTTCCTTTGGTCATATTTACAGAAGCCCAATAAGTGGCCCATATGTATTTTATGTTTTCTTTTATCACACTGTAGTAATCAGTGAAATGGATTTTTAGTTGGTGTCTGTGGTCTTCGTCATATCCAGCTGATAAAATTCTGTCTATGGTTTCGTTTCCAGCAATACCTCTGTGAGAGGGAACCCAAACAAAGTGTACTGACTTCATCTTCAATCTTAAATTCCTCAGTTCATCTCTTATCCAATACACTAAATAGTTCATCTTAAAGTCTATCCTCTTACCTTCTATTGCTAATAATACACTTCTAGAATCTGTTATAACTAAAAATTATTTACATTATTACTAAAATTGATTATGTACAACAATGCCTGAAGAATAGCATATGCTTCTGCTAAAAATACTAGCCACACAATCTATTTCAAATACTCTGCTATAGTTTAACTTAGGATCATAAAATCCACTTCTGACTGACTCTTTGCTCTTTGAACCATCTGTAAAAATTTTATATAACTCTACTTTGTCCTTAATATATTCTAAATAATCTGCATTGTCTTTTATATTAGGTAAATTTATTGTGTAGCCACTATAAATCAAGGCATCGTATTTACATTTATATATAGGCCAAATATTGTCAGTACATTTATACATATTTACAAAAGTTTTATTAACATAAGTCATTATTGTGCACATTTCAGGAGTTTCCTATTAATGATATCATCACTGGAGACATTCAAATCACTTAAGTTCTGTGAAAGCTGAAGAGGCAAAATAAGATTGTCAATCACTAAATTATTACTTGCTGACTGTTCTTTAATGGAAAAGTTTTGTGCAAGCTTCAACCTTCTCAAGGATAATGGCGGTATGCAAGTTTCAACTTCCATAGAGTTTATTGGTGTGGATTTCATTGCTCCACATATGATTCTAAGACCAATATTTTGTATAACATCTAATTTTTCAAAAGAGTAGAACTACAGTTCATGTATGCAAGGCAGCTGTAATCAAAATGGCTTCTGACCAAACTTTGTATAGTGTAGATAGTGTTTTGGGGTCTGCTCCCAGAAAACTCCTGTTAAACATCTAATGATATTGATTCCTTTTAGGGCCTTTGTTGTAATGTACTTTATGTGTTCTTCAAATTTTAATTTATTATCCACTATTACACCTAAAAATTTATGACTAGTCTTTAATGGAATTATCAAACGGTTATATTGAATATCTCCTGGACTATCGGTTCCAAGAACCATCACAGAACTTTTAGATGTATTTATATTTAACTTAAGCTTATTTCCATAGTAATTATATAACTGATCTAATGCTGAATTAATTTCATCTTTTGCCATATCTATATGTCTATTTACACTATACAGTAGGAGGTCATCTGCAAATTGTAACATTTTAATATTATTATTTACATATTTTAATAGCTGAGATGTAAAAGATTGTACAAAATTGGAGAAAGACAGGCACCTTGCATCAAACCTTTATATGAAGTAGTTGGTCCATGTAATATATTATTAAATTTAACATAAACAGTTCTCTCATTTGAAAACTTATAAATCCATTCTATTAATTTTCCAGGTAATTCAAGTTCATGCAACACTTGACATAGACGGCACAAATCTACGTTATCATATGCCCCTCAACATCAAGGAAAACACACATAGCAGAAGAACGAGCCAACAAACAATTTTTCATATCTGCGATGTAACTTACAAAGCTCTCGGAAGCAGCCCGACCTTTGCGGAATCCAAACTGGTTCTGAGGTAAGATACTATTTGATTCGATATAAAAATCCAGCCGTATTTTAATCATTTGCTCAAAGAGTTTACCTAAACATGATGCTAAAGAAATGGGTCTATAGGAATTGTGATCATTGTCTGGTTTATTGGGTTTTAAAATAGGTACAATACACTGTGTTTTCCATGACTTTGGTATACACTGTTTAGACCATAATAAATTGTAAATATTTAATAATGTAGTTTGTGCTACCTTATGTAATTTTTGATCATTATGTAAGGATAATTGTCTAAGCCTGGTGTAGAATCTTTTCTAGATGTAAGGGCCAAAATGAATTCATCCCATTGAAAGGGGTCAAGCAGATAACTATTTTTAGGGTTTATATTATTTAACTCAAAAAGATTTTCAATATTCTCGATATCATTACTAGGTGGTTCTGAGAATTTTTAATGAAGTCTGGAATCCATTCATCATTTTAGTAGATTTTTAATGCCAATTCTTTTAAAACGGCGAATAAAGTTCCACACCTTGGTGATCGGTGTGTATCTATTAAAGGAAGAACATAGATTGTGCCAACTATTCTTTTTCCTCTTTTATTATAAGTTTCTTACTGGCATCTAATTTTTATAGTTGATGAAATTTTCTAATGACATATTGTTTCTATATTTTCCCAGGGCATCTTGTGAGATTTTGACTGCTTCTGAACATCTACTGTTCCACCAAGGTGCTGGGGCTCTACTTAATGTAGTATTTGAGTTACTTTTGAATAAAGGTATGCACTCTTCCCTCAATTGATCAAGTAAGGAACAAAATGTGTTATATGTAGATATTGGATTATTAGTGTCAATCTTAAAATTTACAAAAGGACTTTTGATCTAAGATAGTATTGGGTCCAATCGGCCTTGTGAAAAAGATATCTGTCTAGTGGTTCATTTACTTGGTAAACTGAAGGTGAAAACACATTTCTATAAAAGTAGGATAATGTAAACTACCCAAGGGTCATTACCAACATTCCACATACAGAAAGGCGCCAAAGTAGGGCTAATACAACTTACATCAATTGCTGAGGTACTTCTATTAGGACCCTGTACCGTAGTATGAGATCCTGTGTTTAGAACACACAAACCATCTCATCAAAAGATCATATAATTGTCTACCTCGGGCCTTTGTTGCCTGACAACCAAAAGCAATATGATGTGCATTGAAATCTCCTGAAATTAGAATTGGTTTAGGAATAACATTGATAATCCTTTTAAGTTTATTTATGTTGAATCTTCTCTCATTTCCAGGTGGACAGTAAACACACAAAATAGAAAGAGGACCTTTGTCAGAATCAATAGAAACAGCCACGCACTGGACGTCATCATAAAAGGAAGGGAATCGTTTTAAATTTAAGTGCATGTTTTAAAAGAATACCTACACCACCATGACCATTTTTGAATTCTTGTGTACAAAGTTGTATCCAGGAAAATTAATATTATACTGAGAATCTTTCAGCCAAGTTTCATTTAACAGGCAAATATCAATGTCTTGGTCCCATAGCAAGGACATTAACAAGGGTTTTTTATTATTAATGCTCTGTATATTATGTTGTACAATTTTCATGGTGTAACTAGGTCGCTATGCATGTAAATTTCTAATAAAAGTTTCCTTAATTAGTGCTGTTGTCTTTATTGAGTTGTCATTACCCAATGCAACTAAAGTTTTAATAATGCAATTTAATAGTTTGTCATTGTTTACAATATCATTTATCTGTAAAGGATTCTGTTCCAGATTGTATTTGTCGAACTGACCAGATTGAACAATTTTTGTTTGAGACTTATGTGGCAAAGGTGGGAAATTACTCTGTGTATTGGCTAAAACGCTTGAATAGCTTTTCTTATTATTTTCTAATTTTGCCATTTTAATTGGACAGTTTTTGGATATGGCCAAATGATCTCCACCACAGTTGCTGCACTTCAGAATTTCTGAGATGCAGTCCCTGAAGCTGTGGGGTTCGAACACTGGAACATATCTGTTCATTTCGACAAACTTTCGCGGAATGGTTGAATTTTAAACATTTATAACACTGTAAAACAGGTGGTACATATTCATGAACTTTATATCTCCAATTGTCTAAGTACACAAACTGAGGTAATTTAGTTCCTGTAAAGGTAATGGATATTGTACTCAGAGGAATTAATTGACCATCGATTTTCTTCATAAAGCGTCGCACATTAATAATTTCTGCATCTGAAGTCAACTTCACGAACAATTCTAGGTTCCCAGTCTCTTTAGGGATGAAACGGACCACTCCGATTCTTTCCACAGAGGCAGCAGGTATGTAAGCACGTAAATTATTTGATATCAAACATTCGTTCTTTAAAAAATCATTGGCAGCTGCCGCTTGCTTAAAGACCAACATTATTTTTGATGCATTTACTCTCCTCCTTTCATGCACTCCTTAACATTCTTAAAGATTTTGGATAATTGTAACGGGTTCCTATTACCCAGTCTTTCATCTTTATCGGAGCTTTCCACGTAGACTGGAAACTCCTCGCTGATGCTATTGTCAGGATATAACCGTTTATGCCCTGGTTTTATATATGGTTTGTACCTGTCGTCTTCATCGACTGAGGGTGTAGGCGTTCTCCTCAATTTTCTTTTCCTCGACTCGTACTGCCGAAGATCGTACTGCCGAAGATTTCCTCCCATATCATCTCCATCGCTCTCGGAAGCCATTTCGCCAGCCAAATCTAAGCAAAACTAAGAGAAACTATTAAATGAAAATAAAATATTTTCAAATAAGTGCTTTCAGTTCCCGCCAAAAAACCGAAGACCAGAGCCACAGACCCAGACCCAGTGTTGCCAACTTTATTTTTCAGATAATCGTCCCATAAGTTTAAAATGATAGTATTTTGTCAAGAATTCAAGAGAAATAATAGTACATACGCAATGGAATTGCAATCAAAATTACGCAAATCTATTACAAGAAAAAAATTAAAAATTTTGATTAACCCCCGACTACTTCAGATTTGTTATATGTACAACATTCTACTAGCACACCCCGGACACTCCACTAAAATTCCATACAAACGCCGCTGTCGAGTTACCTACTCTTCACACAACTACGCAGATGTCGTTCGTACACGCGCGTGAATGTGTGCGTTAGAGCTAGGGCTACTGAACTGTTTTATTGAATAGCTGTGCCTCGTGAGTTCACCTGGTGACGTAAAGTAGTCTATAAACTTGCTATAATGTTGAGTTACATCAATAGAATGGAGTAAAATTATACTATTCTAATTAAAAGGGTGTTTGTATTGCCACGTAAAATCAAACGAAACCGATAATAGATAAGTACCTAGATATATATTTCTGTTAGTAGGTACACATCTGCATATTATTTTACATTTACCCAAGAATAAACTTTATTTTGTCACTATAATTTTTCTGCATTCTCCAGGCATTATCAATCCGTGCCCAAAACTGGCTGTGTAAGTTACGAACTTCGAGTTAAAAATTACTACGTTATTATAAAGCAACGTTATTTAACAGTTTCTAATCTTACGTTATTTTATCCTTAGGAAATCAAACAAAGCTTTTAATTGTGCCCCGTTTAGTTGACGTAAACAGCACAACAACCCACCATTATGATATTTCGTAAGGAATTATTAGATGTTCGATACCGGCCCGTCGTTGAGTGCTCCTAGCGTACTCGAAACGGCCTGAGGGGTGACGAAGCTTGAAATTGGCGGGGGGTTGGGAGTGTCCGTTCTATCTATAATTATCTATTCTATGCTACTAGTCAAGCCCCTTCATTTGATACCCATATTAGGGGAGTTGTGAAAAAATAAATGTATTTCGCCATTTTGTGGAAGCGACCATCTTGGATTTTAAAATTTGTCATAGTGCAATGTATTTTACTAGTCAAGTTCTTTCGTTTGATACCCATATTGAGGTAGTAATGAAAAAAAAAGAATTCGCCATTTTGTGGTGGCGGCCCTCTTAGATTTGATTTTTTTATAATGCAATGTACTCTACTAGTTAAGCCCTTTCATTTGATACCCATATTGAGGTAGGTTGTGAAGAAATATTTTGTCCGCCATTTTGTGGCGGCGGCCATCTTGAATCGATATTAACCAAACCTAGCTAAAAACATCCGCACGGATATTAACTTTCAAATATAAAAAATCGCATCGAAATCGGCCCATCCGTTTGAGCTCTACGGTGCCACAGACAGACACACACACAGACATACAGACATCGAAGTCAAACTTATAACACCCCTTTTGTTAGTCGGGGGTTAAAAAATGCACTTGAATTATAATTTCAAATCAATATTTGTCGTCAATCAATAGCATGTTCTGGTTTGAAGGGCAATGTTTCCAAAGAAAATATCATGGATCATCTCATAAATCTGAATTACGAGCACAGTGCAGTGCTGGTTTTGCGAGCATAGTGCAGTGCCAATATGTTTTTTACGCAAGAAACATTAAAAAACTACTTTTTATCCTGGAAATATAACGGGAACAAGAACTACGCGAGTAAAACTATAGTGAGGCGCTGCTAGTTAACAAGCAACACGAAGGAAAAGAAATTAAAATTAGCAGATAAAGTTAGCAGCGCCGAATGTACATAGCACGTAGTGTAATATCGATTGACTTAGAATTACATAAAAAAAACTGTTGATTGCAAGAAGATTTCCACTTAGAAGTGGGGTACATAGCCAAATTAAAGGCTAATACCGTAATACTACAGTATAAATATAAACTATACACATAAAATACGACAGAAGCGGCAAACGCGCTTCTACTATGGCGATGCAAAATCAGGTGACGTCTCCTGATTTAGTTTCAGTCGCAACAAGGAGTTGTGTACGTTCGCTGACAATTGTGTACGTTCGCTGACAATTCAGTTTTCAAATTTTAATTTAGTTAAGTTAGTGAAATTTCACAAAAACCAACAGTGGTGCGACACTTGACAATATTTAGAACTATCTTTGACAAGTCTTTTTGCGTCTGGAAAACGCACAGAACATATATCAAGGAGAAGTAGCAAGTAGGCGGGGCAAACGTAGTACTAAGTAAGCGGAGCTCTGCATACTTGGAGGTTGACGCCCCTTTCGCATACTTCAGTCGTGCTTCGTCACTACTGCTGTACTTTCATCTGCGATTTTGAATGAAAAGTAACCAATCATGCCGTATTGCGCAGTTTTCGAATGTAAGAACGACAGCCGGGCCCAAAATTTATCCAAAGGAGGCATATCGTACCATCGAGAAGTCCTATTTTATTTTATTTCGATTATATTTTGGAAAATAAATTCATATTAGCATAAAGAGAAAAATGATTTAATGGAAGTAAACTTTAAAATCATGCATATACGGTCCATTTTCATTCAAACTATACGTGATGTTCTCGAACTTTCCATACATGTACACCGTGGCGCTACTCAATCAGTGATGGGACACAAGCTGTCTAAATTGCTAATATCGATATTTCAAACTTGTACAATTGAGAGAAGCAAAAAAAAAATATATTTTACTAATAAAGATTGGTAAGTATTTGAATAATTTCATGTCGTATGATCATATTTCTAGCTACCGCGCTAAGCTCAAGTGGTTGCCTATTCGTCGTCACCGGGATGCTCACATACTCTCCCTCCTATACAATGTCCTTTTTCTTCCGTCGTCACCCCGGTATCTTCAGGAGCGTTAATTTTCGTCAATGTCTTCTCCCTAGGTCATTGAGAAGTGCGGACAACCTCACACTTGATACAGTACAACTTTTTACACCTCTTCCTTTACTGTGAGGGCTGTCAAATTGTGGAATGAGCTGACGTTGGAAATAAAGCGCGGCCAGTCGCTAGATAATTTCAAGGTTCGGATTAAAGAATTCTATTAGAGACTTACTATTTCTATTTAGAGACCCTTTTAAAGAACTACAGGCCAATATCGCTTCTGAGCCACGTCTATAAGTTGTTCTCAAGAGTTTTCACAAATCGTCTCGCCCGAAGACTCGACGAGTTCCAATCTCCTGAGCAGGCCGGGGGGTCTACCGCCTAACTCTAAAGCAGACGGAAAGCATGAGCTGTCTTCATAGCATTTGTCCTGTCATGCTTTCATTTCAGAGCGATCGCCTATCGATATCTTCTTTCAAAAATTGCTCGTGCATTGACAGATTAAAAATAAGTGAAGAAATGCGTTCACCTAATTACGTTTCAACACCACGTAATCGGTTTCGTGAGACTAGTCAATGCGAAAATATTTTATAAGTTTCATCAACAGTTAAAACGTCAAAAGGTATTTCAAATTACTTAAATTGCTATAACTCTGTTTTATTTACATTTATTATTCATTTATTTAGGTAATTATCAGAAGAGCATTATCAGCGTTACGATTAACCGAAGATAGGAAAAACAAAAACGGAACGCGATATTTGACAAATAATCGAAGTGTTCCAACCTTATATTTAAATTTCTGCCTAGGTTAAATTGTAATACTTTATGTAAACCTCAAATATCCGTAATTGATAGGAAATCATCGTTATTTCTCAAATTTAATGAAATCTTTGTTTTAAATGAAGTCTTTACACAAGAAAGTGTTACAAGTTACCTATTAAGTTAATTGAAAAGTTAATTGTAATATTAAAAATATCCACGCAACCCTAGCATTTTTTAGATATATTGGCTGGCAGCATTGATAATTGATATTGTAAATATGTAAAATATTGTTTACATTTTAAATAACCTCTATCTGAGTTAAACATTTACAATATTACAATTAAATTTATGTAAAACAATGAAAACATAATATGAATATCGAATATATTATTTGTTAGTTCACTAGTGATTCCTACAAAAGGACTTCGGCGATGACAATAAAAGTATTTGAATAGGTACTCTATTTTAAGATGTATGTAATGATAATAGGCAAATTTGAATAGTGTCTATCGTTGCTAATAATTATAAGCTTGTTTTCACATTTCGTGAGGTTGTGGATTCGAATCCCGCTTCCACCACTTTAGAGTATTTTTCTAAGAGCTGATGTAAACTCTGTCATGTCATGTGAAGGCGCAGAGTCCCTGCAGGAGACGCGCATAAATTGGGCTGCCCATGTTTTATAATTTTAGTATAGATATAATGTTTATCGAGACGGCGGCTCAGGCGGACTGGTGTGTTTTATAGAAGTGGTGGGAAGAGCAGCAGGACATGTACCACTTGGTAAGCAACACACATGCCTAAAACAGCACAGTGTCACAAACCTATTGGAAACCTATTATTAGAGTCGAAATCATTAGCTACGCTGCGCACATAGAGAAATTAAATGTTGGTGGACATTTCACATACAACACCATCTGACCCCAAACTAAGCAAAGCTTGTACTATGGAAGCCAGATAGCTGATATAATAGTTATATATTTTTAAATACATACTTATTATACATAGAAAACACCCAGGATCAGTACAAATATTTTTATTCATCACACAAACATTTACACTGGGTGGGGATCAAACCCAAGACCCACAGCTTATGATTATCTCTAGGCCCTGTGATTTCTATGGACACTATATCTTTCAAAGTGATACTCAGTGAACTTATAAGTAATAAAGGATTCTGATACTGTTTGCACATTACTGCATGGCTGTAGTAAAACAGGCAATGGTGTTGATTTCCTCAGGGAGACTTAATAAGTCCTACCAATATATATACAAATATAATAAATGGCATCAATAAGTTACATGTTAAAATAAAAGTGCTTTGTTTCAGATATATCAATTGTTATGCATCATGGTTGCAGTGGCTGATATATCAAGCTTCTCTGAGACCATTTCAACTTACAAAACGCATTCCTGAAGTGATGTCGCTGATTGATTTAAACGAAGCTTGAAGAGTGATTGTCGAAGAACCTATAGTTATTTACTAGAGTGTGATGTAAAAAGTATTGAAAATTAAATGTATCTGTTGCATCAACAATAAATATTGTGTTTTAATTAATTTTTTGGATCCTAAATGAGAATTTTAGTGTAGCACACCAATGTAATGATTTATTAATGATCCATGAATCTACACATATTGATTTTATGTAGATTCATGCAGCAGATGATTGAGCTGAGATAATGCATGATGGTAGCAACCATACAACTATTGAACAGGTAGAGTAAATAAATCACTGCCTAGTACTGTACTTCACTCAAAAGTGGTGTGCCCCAGGTGTCTCCAAAGAGTCCTAATAATACATAACTGACACCTTGAGATGTAACAATAACAAGGTTTTCTAAAGTCAAAGTACTTTATGTCCTTACAATGCATAAGTGTCCAATTTATACATCAATCTATTATTGGTGGTGGTGGACATTTCACCCACAACACCTAGCCCCAAACTAAGCAAAGCCTGTACTGTGGCAGCCAGATAGCTGATATAATAATACATACTTATTTTCTCACATAGAAAACGCCCAGTTATAGTACAAACATTTGTATTCGTCACACAAATATTTGCACTGGGTGGGGATCGAGCTCTCAACCCATGGGTTCGCTTGGTCTATGGCAGTGGCTTGGCACACTTACTATCAGTTAGGCCAGCCAGTCTAGCTATTCAAACTGAAGATCATGTGTGTTCTTTGGTCGTAGGATAACTTAGGCAAAGGTTTTCTATTTCCCCATCCAGATTAAGAAATAAGGAATCATAACACAAAAGAAATGTGCATGTATTTATTCTCAATAATTTTTTAACAGTTCTATAGGGTTGTTGACTTGGGGTTGGGTACTCTTCTGAGACGACTTATTGTTTTCTTGTAAGCTATGGGAGCCAGCAGTCAATATTTCTTGTAACTCCTAAAACAAAAACAAAGTTTAATTATATTGATATGAAATATTAACATTTCATTACATGACTAGCAGCATGTACCTACATTTCTATATTTTCATATGTTCTGTTCAGACACCCCACAGAGATTAAGCAACAAACACAAAACAATCTTTCACATTTATGATATTAGTAAGAGGTAATATCAGGTGGCTGGTTCATAAATTACCTATGTAGGTTTATAATATGGAATCTAATACTTGCTAATTATTATTTTGAAGCACATTCTGCATGTTTAATTTTGTATAAGTACATGTCTTTTATAATTGGAGTTTTATATTCAATACCTACCATCTAAATATGATTAATGTACTGTACTGAGACTGATAACAAACCTCTTACAATAATATTGATCTCAAGCAGTTCAGAATGTTTAAAATAATAATTCATAGTAGTAACTTAGCCAGTTTCTGAGACAATTTGTGAACGTAAGTACCTATTAAATCGCAAATGATAATAAATAAAGCTAGGTATTATTATCAAAACAAAAAGGTAGGTATCATTATAAGTTCCTGCTTACCTTTATCTCAAGTTTGATGCCCCTTTTTTCGGGAAAGATGCAAGAGGGAATTATGCCCTTCCAAAGTGTAAAATTCTGTGATTTACTTATTTTTAGTAAAATCACCGTTTCTATGACGAATCTTGGGAAGTTATCAGTGTTCCCGCAATTGTATATATTCACCACACAATTATCTATCTTAACAAGCCAGTTTAATTACGAAAATACTAGAAAATTACACTACATCAATCGCAAAGCAGCATCGAATTTGGCCATGTCTTCATGACTGTCATGTAGACGTGTGTAGCTCTTTGCTGAAACGACTCAGTGACACGAATCTTCACTGTGATCCTAATGATTCGTGTCAGTTGGCCGGTAAAAGTGTCTCAGTGTCTCATTGAGAACGAATCAGCGGAACGAATGAACTCTAAGAGCGAATTGTAAGCTGAGCGATGATTGCCGACACCGGTCGATAATAATTTATGAATGAAGTATCAAGTCGTAGCATGGCGCGAAAGAGATAAACGCTGCGTTGCCTAATAGTAAGGATGAGATGCAAAACAGTATGAAGTTCGTTCGTGTCACAAGAGTTGCAACTTTCAATGCTTACCAAAACAAACAGGTTTGTTAATTACTCTGGTGTCTTGAACAGTGTTTTGAAATTACGAAGCGTAGTTTGAAAGTATTAATATGATAAATAAACCTAATTTGAGTGTAAATAGTAAAAACTGTAAATAAACAATTTAGAATAGTGTAAATATGTAAGTTACGGACTTACTGCATAGTGAGAAAAAACAATTCCTTTAAATCAGTGTTTGAAATTTTCTGAATATAAATAATATGATAGTAGGTACTGTGCTGTTAAAATTAAAAAAAAAAACTGTAAAGAAACAATTAGGTGTTCTCTGAAACAACTCTTTACTATCTTAAACATTACTCTGACTCAGTGTTCAAAATGAAACATAATATCACTGATCAACATTGCGATGCTCTTTGAAATCAACTCTTTAGCTTCTTACTATCATCGTTACTTTGACTCAATGTTCCAAATGATCCAAATGATACATATCACTGTTCCGGATCTTACAACTGATACAGACACAAATGATCCAATCTCACCAAAGATACATTTTTACCACGTCTACTGTCATGACATTACTTGAAAACAGAAAATGCTTTGCTTGAAAGCAGATAAAAATTAGGCGATCGCTATTTCAGTGCAAATGTATGAGTTTCGTTCATTCATCTGCTTTCGGCTTTACGGAAAGCAGATGTTGTTTTCGGCTTTCATCGGCGGTACCAAATTGACAGATGACGTCACAAATCAAAGCATAGCCGAAAGCAGTAGCGTTAGGCGGTAGACCCCCCGGGTTTCGAAGTGGGTACGGCACCATAGACCACATTCACACGGTACGGCAGATTGTACAGAAGACAAAAGAGTACAATCGGCCTCTTTGCTTAGCGTTTGTGGACTATGAAAAGGCGTTTGACTCGGTCGAAATTTGGGCTGTTCTGGAGTCCTTACAGCGATGTCAAGTCTATTAGCGATACATCGAGGTGATGAGATGTTTGTACGACGCCGCTACGATGACGGTCCAAATTCAAGACCAGCAGTCGAAGCATATTCCTCTGCAGCCAGGCGTGAGACAAGGGGACGTAATTTCCCCGAAATTGTTCTCAAACGCACTAGATATGTTTAAGACTCTGGATTGGGTTGGACATGGCCTAAACATCAATGGCGAGTACATCTCTCATCTACGATTTGCCGACGACATCGTTATCATGGCAGAGTCGCTGGAGAACTTGCAGTGTATGTTGGACAGCGTGGCTGACGGCTTCTCAAAGCATCGGCCTCCGGATGAATTTGGATAAAACCAAAGTCATGTGCAACGAATTCGTTGCTCCGGGGCCGATTGCCGTAAATTGAATCACTCTTGAAATTGTACAGAAATACGTTTACCTAGGGCAGATGCTCGAACTAGGTAGAAGTAACTTTGAGAGTGAGGCTATGAGAAGAATCCAGTTGGGCTGGGCAGCATTTGGAAAACTTCGTCGAGTCTTCTCGTCACCCATCCTACATAGTCTCAAGACAAAAATGTATAACCAGTGCGTCTTACCCGTTATGACCTACGGCGCTGAAACGTGGACACTGACAGTGAAAATGGTCCGTAAGCTCAAAGTCGCTCAGCGAGCTATGGAAAGGGGTATGCTTGGGGTTTCTCTGAGGGGATTGCATCCGGAACGAAGTAATTCGTCAGAGAACTAGAGTCACCGACATGGCTCAGCGTATTAGCAAACTGAAGTGGCAGTGGGCCGGTCACATCTGTCGCAGACCCGATAGCCGCTGGGGCAGACGGGTTCTGGAGTGGAGACCGCGAATCGGCAAACGTATTGTAGGACGTCCTGAGACTAGATGGAGTGACGATATTCGAAAAGCAGCTGGTGGCAGTTGGAGAAGTAAGACCGAGGACCGGGCTGAGTGGCGTATCATAGGGGAGGCCTATGTCCAGCTGTAGACGAATACAGGCTGATGATGATTTAGAGGCTTAGTTGCCATCTATCTGTCCTTAAGTTTTCATCTGGTTTGTGTAGGTTTTGGTACTTGTTAATTATTATAAGTTTATGTAGGTTCATTTTTCTTCTAATATTATTAATATTTTATATATTCATAGGTGTATAATATATATACTTATATATTATACTTATTATAAGTAGTATATTATTTTAATTTTATGCTTAGGTTGTACAATAATATAGCTTTTTTTGATTTGTTGTTTAATGTAATGAATATATTATTAAGACCGCATTACTGTTTTATATCCTATCCGTACACAGTTGCCTGGAAGAGATCGCTCCAAGCAATAAGGCCGCCAATTAAAATGTCTAGCATAAGTTATTCTTAAGTTTCTTTTGTGATTTTGTTTTATTTTTTGTATTTATGTGGGTTTTAATAAAGAGTTTTCTTATCTTATCTTATGTGAAAAAAATAAAAATAAATTTGTAACGTAACAATTTATCATTTCAGTACTCCTAAGAGCCCCGTTGTAAAGGAAAAATGAATCGAAGCTACAGGAAGGCAAAACGGGTTTCCTTCCAAAACAATAGCGATTTGCTCTCAGTACTTTTAAAATAAATTAATAACAAACTCACAAACTTTCACGTTTATAATATTTAATTAATAAGTATTCGAAAACAATTTAAAGTGACCTTTTTAATTGAGATGAGTGAAATTCTCTCTTACTCAATCTGGATTACTAGCTCATATTACGAATATAGTAACAAAATTATCAAGGCTGTTGCTGTTCATCGGATCTTGGTTACCTACGAAGAAGTAGAATTTATTATTATTATTTATTATTCGTATTTATTTCTTTTCTTAAGCCTAAGTTTTTACAATATTGATATATAAAACTACATAAAAACATTATAAAAACTTAAACCTAGTTTGCTGCCAGCAGCGGGGGCAGGGCCCAAGCTACCGGTGGTTAGGGCTGCAGAGTGAGGAACCTCCTGACGATGCGCGCTGTGTCAAGGATGACCGCCTTCTGCATCTGACCCTTGATCCAACCATCTAGCGAAAGTCTCTTGAGATGTTGGTCGAGACTTTTCGCTATAAGGCCGTTTGCCGACACGACTATGGGGACTATGATCGTGGAATCAACATTCCACATGGCGGTAACCTCGTGAGCCAAGTCAAGGTACTTGCTAAGCTTGTCCTTCTCAGCTTTCACGAGGTTCTCGTCATGTGGTATGGTGATATCGGCAATCACAGCCCGACGTTGAGACCGGTCTACCAGCACGATATCAGGCTTATTGGCGACAATAGTCCTGTCCGTGATGATAGAGCGGTCCCAGTAGAGCAACGCACGACCATTCTCGAGAACTGGCAGAGGTGCGTACTTATAGTACGGCACCTCGGACTCGACAAGGCCGTGTCGAAGAGCAAGTTGCTGGTGGATGATCCTGGCTACTAGGTTATGTCTGTGCAAGTACTCGCCGTTAGCAAGATGCGAACAACCGGAAATAACATGACGAAGAGATTCGCCTGGACGGCGGCATGCCCGACAAATGTCGACCGTACCGTCCTTCATTATGTATTTCCGGTAATTGTTCGTCTTGATAACCTCGTCTGCAATTGCACAAACAAAACCCTCGGTTTCTCCGAAGAGGTCCCCGAAGCGTAGCCAGTTCACCGACGCGAGCAGATTCACATCGGGTCCCGTCAGGGCCCGATAGAATCGCCCGTGCAGCTCCTTGCTCTTCCACACTTCCTTGCGATCATCAGTGCTGAGCACCGATGGTTTACGCCAGTTCTCGTTTGCCAGTGAAAGAGGCGTGAAGCTTCTGTCAACTGCCACAACATCGCGATGCATCCCGGACTCGCTGTTGCGGAAATAATCCCTGAGACTGCATACTTCGCGGTTGTGTAGGTTCTTGGCATTTAAAAGCCTCGACCTCCCACTTCCGCGGAATATACAGTCTCATAACAGACGAGCGCGGGTGTAGCATGCGATGAGTTGTGAGCAGTTGACGGACCTTCCTGTCCAGGGCGTCGAGCTCAGTCTGAGTCCACCTCAGTATGCCAAAGGAGTATATCAGCAGAGGCATTACCCAACCGTTGAAGGCTCGCGCTTTGTTACCGCCTGACAGAAGACTTTTAAGTACTTTTGTCAGCCGGCAAAAGAAGCGCTCCTTCACCGATTTCTTAATGTCATCTGCTGATATACCCAATGACTGTGACATACCGAGATATTTTAGGTCTCGTCTTCAGAGAGAGATCTGAGAGTTATAGTCTCGGAAAGTTGTAAATTCTCTGAATTTACTACTTCCTCGTTGTACATGCACGACCGCACACTTGTTCACACCGAACTCCATCTTGATGGCGTTACTAAAAACCTCCGTGGTTTTTAATAGCTCCAACAAGTCTTGGCGTTTCGGTGCAAAAGTTGAGGTCGTCCATGTACAACAAATGAGATATAACCTCACCTCCTCTACGAAGACGATAACCTAACTCTGAATCCTTCAGCAGAGTGCTGAGAGGATTCAGACTTAGGCAGAACCATAGGGGACTTAGACTGTCACCCTGAAAATGCCTCTTTCAATCCTTATCAAGTCCTCCGAAACAAAAGAGCTGTCTACGCTACCTGGTTGACGAAGGACTGTGACCCACTGTCCCATGCATTTGCTTAGAAAAGATTTCAGAGTTGGATTTATTTTGTACAACTCTAAAACCCTTTCTAGCCATGAATGGGGCACCGCATCATAGGCCTTCTTATAGTCAATCCAAGCAGCGGAGAGGGCTCCTTTGTTTCGTTTGACTTGTTGGCAAATGGTCGTGTCAATGAGGAGCAGCTCCTTAGTACCACGGGACCCAATCTTACATCCATTCTGAGAGGAGGCCAAAACGTTATTTGCGACTATATGCGCGTTAATTTTGCTCTCAGAATGGATGTAAGCAGCTTATAGGTGGTGGGTAAGCACGTAATGGGTCTGTAGTTCTTCGGTTCCGTGGTACTACCAGACTTATGGAGCAGGAAGGTGACTCCGGTGGTCATGAAACTGGGAAGAGAACCCGCCTCGAGGGCTTCTTGGAATTGTGTTGCCAAACGCTCATGTGAGCATCGAAACCACTTTATCCAGAAGTTGTGCAATCCGTCCGGCCCAGGACATTTCCAGTTCTGAGCCGTCCGGATAGCACAACTAACGTCTACGGCGTCTATCGTAATAGACTCCATGGCATCGATAGACTCACACGCGCGTTCGACAACACACATCCAAGTTCCTCCGTGTGCTCGACAGGCACCGACCAGATGCTGCGCCAAAGTTTATCATAGCGCTAGCATCCGGTAGCTGCCCATCGCTCACACTTTGACTATTCTCTTCCCAGTTTCGGTATACCTTCCTTTGATCACTCTGGAAGTCGCGATTTTCTCTGTATCGATTCACACGCCTCTGTAGTGGCGAATACGGTTTGCCCACGCATAAACTTTCTGCTTCAGATAGTCAATACGTTCCGCAACATTGGCAAGATAGTGCTGAGGACTGGTACCAGTCCCAGCAAATGCCTGTGCTACGAAACGCATGACTCGGGGACGACTGTTCCCTGGCTGAAGCAGATTAGCTTTGCAATAAGAGTCCTGAATGTACTGATACGCCGTTCTATTCGCACTTGCCAAGCGGGTACACTTCCGGTGGTTCGCGTTGCGCGGTCAGTGTCTGGAAACTTGACACGTGCAACGCGACACGCCGCGATAGCACCGCAGTACAGAATAGAATGGGTATCAGTCAAATCTTTGCTAGTTCCCAGGTAGGGCACTAGCAAAGTATTCAGGGCCCCATCAAAGCCAAATTTCGTTTATGGGTGGGCAAACGCGGTAAGCGTGGCCTAGAGTTTGGTGTGAGTCGATATTGGAAGATCGCGTCTTCCAAAGTGCTCCTCATTTGCTCTCTTACCTGGTCAGATAAGCTATTACTCGCCAAATCTCCCTCCTCGATATCGGGGTCAACCTGCGCCGCAAGTGTCGCCGCTGTCATTGGCACTGAAGCCAGTGTCAGCGTCGACGACGCGGCGGGCGGATCCCGGGTCGAGATAGAAACTGGGCGAGCACGCTCCTCCTCCAGCCGTAGCTGATCAAGTGTCGAGTCATCCAGCAGCTTGCAGCGCCTGATGGCTCGAACTTGGTCAGACAATCGTTGAGCGGAAACGGCGACAGTCGGTTCGAAGGTCTGAAACAGAGACAGCATCCTGGCACAATACGCGGTCAGGTTAGTTCCTCCTCTGTTGCCCTGTAATAGGCGCGCATGCAGTTCTCATTCATGGTTTGAGACCATCGCATGCGACGCACTACACCACCGGTAGCGAGGGCCGGGCGTGAGACAGATTGCCTCTCAGGCCCCAAGCGTGCCGGCAGCGGGGGACGGCCACGTCGCCCTGGTCTTGTAGGCGGTGTCGTCCCGGGCTCGCTCGCGTCGCTCGACGAGTCGCTGGTCTCGCGGGTGGTGTGGAACTCATCCGACGAGATACTCGGAGACGACGACGAACGGGCGGAAGGTGGTGGGCGTGCGTGTCGTGACGCTGTAGCTCGTTTCTTCGACCGTGTTATCATTTACCTGTATTATTAGTTGTTTATCCAAATAATTTTATTTCTATTAGTTTTCTTTGACAGACATCTGTCATGTCGTACATGTTGATAAATATTGTATTTTTCCATCTTTTGAGGTATTATTGCGCCAAAATTATGTTGAATTCTTGATTTTTGAATATTGCTTGTATATTTCTGTATAAATTTGTAATAAAATGTGAAAAAATACATTTAAATAATTTACGGTAAAAAAAAGACGGGCTTTCGTGTTGACAGCTGATGACATTATTTATTATTATTATTATTATTACTAGCCTAGATTGTCCCACTGCAGGGCAAAGGCCTCTCTTCCATCCTTCCAGATAGCCCGATTTACGGCTTTGGTGGCCCAGTTTCTATCATGGGATTCTAGTTCGTCACGCCACCTTCGTCCGGGTCGACCCGGAGGTCGTTTAGATGTTGGACCCCAAGCAGTGATCATTTTGCCCATTTATGTTCCGGCATTCGGCAAACATGCCCTGCCCAATCCCATTTTAATTGGCCACTTTTAAAGCAAACATCTGTGATTTTGGTTTTGAGCGAAGCGTTGTATTCTAATCCGATCTGAAAGCCTAACTCCAAGAACACTGCGTTCCATTGCGCGTTGGCAAACCCCGAGTGTATTTTTTTGATCCCTATTCAAAGACCACGTCTGTGCGCCGTAAGTGAGGATTGGAAGAATGCATACGTCCATGATTTTACGTTTCAGGCATAGAGGAAATTACCTTTCAAGAAATCTTTCATCGCCCAATAGCTCTTCCAGGCGTTGTCGGTGCGTCTAGCAACTTCTTTATCTTGTCTCGCCTGGAATGAGACTATTTGGCCAAGGTATATGTATTCAAGGACGTATTCAATCTCATCACCTTGTATTACTATGCGGTGTGTAGCGCGGTTGGTCATAAGTTTGGTCTTCGACATGTTCATCTTTAAACCCACTTCGAGGCTTGCCTTGCTCAGATCTTCGAGCATTGTTGCCAGTTCGGTAGCTGTAGAAGAGAATAGTACAATATCGTCGGCAAAACGAAGGTTTGTGAGGTTCTTTTCGCCAACTTTAATACCCTTCTCTTTCCAGCTTTCCGACAGTTTCCTAAAAACTTCTTCCAGCGTAGCAGTGAAGAGTTTTGGCGACAGAGGGTCGCCCTGTTTTACACCTTTAGTAATGCTAAATGATGGGCCACTGCTATCTACTTTGACTGCTGCTGTGCTACTGTAGTAAATTTTTCGTAGGAGGTTAATGTATGTTATGTCGATACCTTGATTGATTAGTGCGTTGAAAAGCGAGATATGGCTAATACTGTCAAAAGCTTTTGAGTAATCGACATATGCTATGTAAAGGGGAAGTTTATATTCTTGGTGTTTTTCAATGAGTTGATTTAAGGAGTGAAGATGGTCAGTTGTAGAAAAATTGCGTGAAAAAACCGGCTTGTTCGGGAGGTTGATGAAAATCTAACTGGGCTGATATTCGGCTTTCGATGACTTTTATAAAAGTTTTGTAAACATGCGAAATTAGGCTAATTGGGCGGTAATTGTTTATGTCTGCTTTGTCACCTTTTTGTGGAGTAACGCAATAGTTGAGTGACAAAAATTAGAAGGCAGATTACCGGTTACCAAAATTGAGTTGAATAGGTTGGTTAAGTGAGGAAGAAGTGTAGGTTCTCCAGCCTTGAGAGCATCGGTTGTAATACCGTCTTCCCCGGGACTTTTGCTGTATTTCATGCTGCAAAGAGCGCGATGAACTTCATAGCCACTTATTGGCACGATCGATTCGGAGCATGAATATTGTCCACACGATTCGTTGGAGATACCTGGTAAATCGTTGTATAATTTATTGTAAAAGTCTGTGCAAATATTTTCGGTATACTATTTTTGTCTGTTACGTATCTGCCGTTATTGTCCTTTAGGCGTGTTATGCCAGTTTTTCCGTGTGATATGCCTTGTTTTGCTTTTTTCAGGGATTTATTCTGTTCTAATGCATTTTTTACTAGATTTAAATTGTAGTTTCTAATGTCTTTTCGTATATTTCGTTTTACTAATCGGTCTATCTTGGAGTATTCTGTTGTGCGAAAGGGTGTGTTCTGTCGTTGTTCAATTAGTGATTTTGTGTTCGTACTTAGTTTATTGAGTTTTTGTTTCGCTGGTTTGATTTTATTAGTAGCTTGTTTTATGCTACTTATTATGTGTTTATATTGCACGTTCACATCATCACTATTGTGAGTACCTAATATATTAAAACTATTGCGTAGCTCGAGCTCAAAAGTATCTTTATTAGCAATAAGGGATGTTCTGTCGAGTCGCTTTATATTGCTTTGTATTCTACGGAATCGAATAATTTTATAGTTAAATTTGACGGTTTTACGCTAAGGCCTATGATCTGATGCAAATTTAATTCTATTGATTGTTTCGAGATTTGTAATTTATTTCTTTTCTCATTGTTAAGCAAAAATCAATTTCATTTTTTGTTACACCATCTGGAGAAAACCAAGTCCACCGTCGTTGAGGTTGTTTGTAAAAATAAGTGTTACTTATGCTTAAATTTTGGCCAAAAGCCAATTGAAGTAACCGTGTTCCGCGTGCGTTTCTTGTACCTGAACCATGAGGACCGAAAACGTTGTAGTTATCGACGTTTTGTCTAGTTCCAATTTTGGCGTTAAAATCACCTATAATAATAAGTAGAATTTATGTATTTTGAAAACGATAGCGAAATTGAGAGGAGATTGAAATGTGTGTTATTTTTAAACGGTTTTATCAAGCCTGCCCTGTTTTTGCTGTTGTTTTTTTATGTATAAAGTTTCATCAGTACGAGTATTGCTTTTATTGAAACTCTCTTCTTTTTTTATAAGTATCCCTTTTGTTTATTTTGGTCTCCTCAAGTTTATCTTTACTGAAATGAGAAATTACAAGGTCGTCTCTCAAAGAAAATAACTATTTACTTAGATTGTGGGTTCGATTCCCACCCAGATCAAATATTTGTGTGATGTATTCAAATATTTGGACCGTGACTGGGTGTTTCTGTGTATAGTAAGTATGTATTTGCAACTATATATGTATTATATCAGCTATCTGGCCGCGATATTACAAGAATTGCTTAATTTGGGGTAAGATGGTGTTGTTTGTGAATTGTCCACCATTATTTATCATTACGTAACTCAAAATAAACATCATTCGACTAAAATACAAATTTGAGTGCTACTTGAGAGACTGCCGACACCAATTTCATCATTACTTTTACTTACTTGCATAAAGTTATTTAGTTTCTTCCTAGTAATAAAGTTCCTTTGAACAACTTTTTTACGCTACACTAATAAATTTATATGGTAGGTATAAATTAACCATTTATTTAATTTTCACTTACGTGTAATGTAAAACGACTGACGTAATATCGATAATTTAATGACAATGCCTCAGTATTGTCCCATCACTATTGGCACGACCGGCTTATTCTTACATTATAGTAATATATCCCTTATTTTATACCTTGTAGCGTTCATAGTTGTATAAATTGCTTAAAGTGCCATCTAGTATGAAGTAGCAGAATTTGTAAGATTAGTGACATCTAGTGCTTAGTAGTGAAAACAACTTGATACATTTGAAAGATAATAACAGTTGGCATCTTATTACATTCCACTAAGGTTGTATTTAGTAAAATCGTAGCACTGACGTATTCGTAAATAGGCATAAGTCTTGATAATGATACAAAATAAGCGACTTAGTGACATTCAGAATACGGTACTTTTTCCTGTCATTAGCTAAAACTGAGTTCACCAAGAAAGTCCTAACATTTTTTTTAATAGTTGACAATAACAGATTTATTGCGTTTAGCAATAGGGTTAATTTTAAAGTACGTAACAAAATGCAATACTTTCTTTTATGTTCGGCGCATTGGGACCAATCACTTGCAATGTTTCAATGTGTTTAAATATATGAAAACCACGTTTGTGTGCAAACGTAATACGGTGGTTTTGCTTGGGAGATTCGGCTATGAGCCTTCTACCTAAGTCAAAGTCAAAGTCAAAGTACTTTATTCATAAATGTACAATTTACACGTCAATTAATAAAAAATAAAAACAAAAGAAAGAGCATACAAATTGTATACATTTTCAAAGTTTGAAACTACTACTTTACTGTATTACAATAATTATTGTACAGAAAACTGTCAAGCATTATACGAGTATAATGTCTTTATTGCAATTGTACTAACCTATGTCAAATTTATTTATTTACATTTTTATGGGAACTTTGCCATCACTCTCTAAAAATTCGCTGTAACTATAAAAGTTTGATCGATAAGCCAGCACTTTAATCTGTTTTGAAGCTGCCGAAACTTGGGGCCGATATAACTATTTTGGGAAGAGCGTTATAAACTTCCGGTCCCATAATGTGAGTTAACTTCTGTGACCTCGTGAGAGAGTGTGGTATAACATCCAGCTTGTCGGCGTTGCGTATGTTGCGAGAATGTCTCTCTCCTCGCGTGTTGTACGATTCTAAATTATTTTTGACATACACAGCCACTTGATAGATCAAGATAGCAGGTAAAGTAAGTATACCAAGCTCTCTGAAATATGGTCTGACGGATGTACATTGCGATACGCCAACAATGGCACGTACGGCACGTTTTTGGGCGCGGAACGCACGCTTCCAGTCGGCAGCGCGCGCGTATAGCTCGGCGCCGTATTGTAACCGTGAATGCACTGTGGCGAAGTAACATGCACGTGACACTTCCGTAGACACCACTCGGGATACTCGTCTTAGCGCAAAGCACGCACTGCTAACTTTAGCACACATCTTGTCGATGTGATGTTCCCACGTCATGCTGCGATCAATCTCGAACCCCAAAAATGCGGTGTTCCTGCACCTAAAACCTGATATCTGTTCTGTGGGAAAACGCATCATTTAAATCGTACGGTTGTCAGCACTGCACAGACCACAGAGTGAGTACCTAATCACTACGTTATAAACAAGTTAAGCGCTTAAACTACGCGTTATTAAGCACTCGTTATTCAAACTGTCTAAGAGTCTAATTTTTCGGCTCGCTATTACACCAGTCTGAAAAAACGCGTGCTCTCGCGCTTACGCGATACGACTCGATGAACTTTTAAAAGTACTTCTTTAGACGTGACAACGTCTTATAAATTGGTTTGCCGGGTGACACTTCAAGAAACTGCGTTACGCTCCGCTCACGTTATGCGCTCACAACGAGAGCGAGTGAGAGGCACGCGTCCCTTCCACTCGGGCATGGTTAGCCCGCCTAAGAGCGAGAGAGACAGACATAAAAAGTGAAAGGCACGCGTCCCCTTCCGTAAAATTATTTTACCACTCAAAGTCGTTGTCACGTAAAACTTTCGCCCGTATACCGACTTTACAGGCAACCAATTTTTTTCTTTACTGCACGCTATTTTGGTATTTATTCATTTAAATCAATGAGAAGAATTTTAATTTAAATTTAGCATTTAAGGTAAGTATAATAACAGCGAGATCAAAAATAAAATTATGGCATTCGAACTCCGAATACCCAAAACACAAAATCAAAAATTACCGCGATTATCAATGAACCAATCACGAACTAATAAAATGATATTTTAAGACTATATGTTAATGTCAATGTCATATATTTGTCGGTCTAACTGTATTTTGTCTTATTACACTACTCGTTATTCAGACTGCAAGCCAGTAAGACTCGCCGAACCTGATCTTGCTGTCTGAAATAAGAGTCTAACCAGTCTGACGCTTATTACACCACGCTACTTAGACTAAAACCCTCTACACACGAGCCCTAAAATCAGAGGAAATTACGTAAAACTAGTGGGGAGGACCCTACATCGCACCATAAATCACCAATCATATGGTGCGATGTAGGCTCCTCCCCACTACTTTTACCTCATTCCCTCTTGTTTTAGGACTCGTGTGTGGAGCGTTTAAGACTGTCTGAATAACGAGTGTAGTAATAACGCCTTTATAAGGACCAAGGATTGTACAGTGTTACAAGTTATAAGGATCTAATGGCAAGTGACTAAAATGGGAACTTGACCTATGTCCATCGTGATTGTTCAAATCTTTTGATTCGATCGCAATCTGTACACATGTAATAGAGTCACGTCATTTCTAAAATACCCAATCTTTTGGAACCCGGTAATCAGTTTATATGACAAACCAAATTGAACTTTATGCCTGCACACACTCTACCTCTCTACCTTTGGGTCCCAAGCGACACAGATCATAGGTCGTACAAAGGATCTGCGAACTTTTTTGGCTTAAAAATTAAAATTATTTAGGAAAAACTTACCTAAACACTAGAGTAGCCGCCAGCTGCGGGGCGCAAGCTACCGGTGGTTAGGGCGACAGACAGAGGAACCTCCTGCCGAAGCGTGTTGTGTCGAGGATGACCGCCTTCTGCACCTGACCCTTCATCCAACCGTCTACCGAGTCTCTTGAGATGTTGGTCGAGACTCGAGTCTTTTCGCTATACCTAAGGCCGTTCGCCGACACGACTATCGGGACAATGATAGTGGAATCGACATCCCACATGGCGGTAACCTCGTGAGCCAAGTTAAGATAGGTACCTACTTGCTAAGCATGTCCTTCTCGGCTTTCACGAGGTTCACGTCATGTGGTATGGTGATTTCGACGCTCACAGCCCGATCTACCAGTACGATATTAGGCTGTCCTGTCCGCGATGATAGAAAGGTCCCAGAAGAGCAACGTACAACTATTTTTGAGAACTGGCAAAAAATACGTACTTATACCTAGTACCTACGGCACCTCAGTGTACTACTTAGTCTGTGGGCACCTCAGACTCGACAAGGCCGTATCGAAGTGCAAGTTACTGATGGTGGGTTCTAGGTTGTTCCTTTGCAAGTAGGTACTCGCCGTTAGCAAGATGCAAACAACCGACACGGTGAAGTGATTCGCCTGGACGGTGGCACGCCCGACAAATGTACCGTCCTCTAATAATTAATTTATAATGAGGCGTTTTCCAACGAGAAAAAAAAAGACAAAAAAAGTTCGAAAAAACGACTATAGGAGGCACTTGTAGGTTTTAGATTGCGATGTCAATTCAAAAGCCACTGAGCCACATAGTGAGGACCACTAGGAACGCTGAACTTAGCTCGCATACCTGTGCCGAACTAGTTCGCTCCTATATTTCGTTGGTTCGGTCTTTTTCAAATATTTTAGAAGACAATATTGCAATTTTTTAATTTGGACTGCGCTCCAAAATTTAACTATTTCATATTACTTATGTAAAATACAAAAATTTCACGTGAATTAAGAAAAGTTCCGGTTGGTCTCGCCGGGAAAATGGCAACTGCCGATTGGGATCCTATCGTTTCGAAGATATGTGCATAATGCCGCTAACTTAAAACAGTTAAGGAAAACTTCGTGAGGAAACCGACATGTACCTACCTAGAATTTTTCGAGGTCATGACTGTGTCAGCCACCAATCCACACTGCGCCAGCGTGGTGGATCATGGTCTTGACTCTCTCTTTTCAAAAGAAGGCCCCGAGTCCCAGCAGTGGGAACAATTAGTGGGCTGCTTATGCTTTTGCTACCTGATCTTAGATATCTACGATTGTTTTTTATTATTTATTTAATACGTACTACATAATACAGCCGATACAGTGTATAGTTAGATTAGAACTCAAGTTTAGATCTAGACAGTATTCCTAATGGATACGTGTTATATGTACTAGTATTTGTTACGAGTTTAACAATAAAAAAAGGGTTGATTAAAAAGGAAAAGATAGATAATTAGAAACAGGCAAATTATAAGAATAATAATAAGTTATAGCCAAAGAGATTTTACTAGTATTTTACTAGTGTATTGGTATAATAATAATTTTTCACTACAAGCGATATTTGATTGTTGATTGAAACGATATTTAAACAAGACCTCCTCGTTTCCTCGTCAAAGGTTGATTGTTATATATATTTTACTTATTTCTATTTTGCCGCATCCCTACTTAGTCAACGAAAAATGAAGTTCTATCCACATTCCACAGATTACTAATTACTTTCAGTTTAATTAATATGGCCGCGGAGTTCGCTGACGAGCTAGAAGAAATGTTGAAAATCTAAGAACAATTTTATGACAATAATGCATTTTAAGAGATTTTCGTTTATACTTCATAGGTGGATGAGATGTGAATACATTTTTTTTTATGTCTGCCTTAAATTTAGATAATTTGCGATAAAAAATATCAATGGAATCTGAATTCCTATTAGCAATTTCATTGTAGTGGCGACACATTCTAACAATGGGATTGTAGGATGAAGTGTTGTTCTTATGAACCTGCAACATAAAGGTCTTAGCGTAAGGATTACAACTTCTGTATTTAATGTTTAAGTTGATACTTGAGAGAAGCGACTGAGAGTCAATATATGAATGCACAATTTTAAAAAGGTGAACTTGGTCTATGTATGTGCGACGGGATTCAAGCGATTGAGTTTTAAATTTTTCTAATCTTTTAGGATATGATTGCAGTTGTCGTTTTAATCCCAGTGTATAACTGAGTAGGTATACTTAGGCATTTACTCTGGACTCGTTCAATGCGCTTTGTATGTACTTTGTAAAAAGGTGACCATATGACAGGGTTGTATTCAAGGATGCTACGTATCATTGAGTAATACAAATTTAAAAAACTGAAAGGACTTTTAAAGTGGTGATACGAGCAATAAAGCCTAAGAGTTTATTGCATCTAGTAATAATATAATCATAGTGATCTCTAAAAGTAAATTTCTCATCAAGTATGATTCCGGGGTCCTTTATCATTACTGTACTCTCCAAACAATGATCTTTAAGTACGTAATTATAATTGATTTTATTGGTTTTAGCGGTGAAGGATATAACAAAGCATTTTTTGACGTTTAGTAACATACCATTATCTGCACACCATCTGTATAGGATATCAATATCAGATTGTAGCATTTCACAGTCACTGACACTGCGAACAGTTGAATATAGTTGAAGATCATCGGCGCATAAGAGACAAGGACTTTTAAATTTGTCAACAAGATCATTGATGAAGGCAATGAAAAGTAGCGGGCCAAGATGCGAGCCTTGAGGGACGCCCGAGGTGATAGCTGCAGGTGAAGAAAAGAATCCCTTTATTGCAACCCACTGACTTCGCTTGCTTAAATAAGATTCGAGCCATCTTAGTAAATTGCCATGTATCTACCCCAAAATATGTAGCTAACTTCCAAGTTAAGCGCTTATGGTCAACCTTGTCAAAGGCTTTTGCAAAGTCGGTGTATATACTGTAGACTTGAACTCTTTTGGCAAAAGCACCGCATATATAATTTTTATATTCTAGTAAATTAGAGGTCGTAGATCGATTGCAGACAAACCCATGTTGAGATGGAGTTATGTGTTGGTAAAAGTGACGATAAAAGACATCGACCACTATTGATTCAAATACTTTACCTAAACAGGACAAGATGCTAATTGGACGATAATTATTGCAACAAGATTTCTCGCCGGATTTAAAAATAGGTACTATTTGAGCAGTTTTCCAAATGGATGGAAAAATGCCAGATTGTAAAGATATATTAAAAATAATAACAAGTGGTTCAATTAACTCTTTCGAACAGTTTTTAATAACCAGAGGAGGGATACCATCCGGGCCAGATCCCTTATTGGGGTCCAGCTGGACAATCTTGCGAAGAATTTCATCTGTCGTGATCGTGAAGGTACTTAGTGTGTTAGCTGTACTTACAATATTAGACATACTAATGGGTTGTGAAGAGGGGGGTTCAAAAACAGAGCAGAAATATTCAGAAAAAAGTTCGCATATTTCTTGCTGATCTGATGAGACTTGATCACCGTATTTCATTGTAAGTAGTATAGAAGGAGAGCCTTTTTTGCTTTTAACGTAATTCCAAAAATGTTATAAATTATGTTTTTTTAATGAAGTTTCAACAGAGTTAGTATACTTACAATAATAGCATTCAATTAGTTTTTTTGCATCTACATCGCAACATGGAGAAAGTATCGTAGTCACGAGGATTTTTGTACTCTCGGTACTCGGTGATATTTAAGTTTTTCTTTAAGAGCGCTAATTAAAGAAGGTGAAAACCATGAGGGGTAATTTTTAAAATATGTTTTTAACAATGGGGTATATTTAGATATAATATCAATAAATTATTTGTGAAAATTGCTAAGTAATATGTCTATGTCCTTAGAATTTAAAATTTCCTTCCATTTTACTAGTTTCAGTTCTTTTTTGATGCTTGTAAAGTCACTTTTTATAAAATTTAACCGTTTTATACGGTTGGGTTTCAAGGATTTTGTTGTGTCACTACAAAGATTAGAAAAAATCTATGTTGATTTCTAAGGACGGGTGGTATCTGTCAACCTTGCTGACAGGGTGCGTTTCACAAACTTCCACTGTCAACAAAGTAGAAAATACGAGATCTAAGAATTTTCCGAATTTGTTGGGACTACTGTTATGTTGGTTAAACTTGCATGACATACTGTTTGTAGACTCACTAGAGGTAACAATATGGGGACTATCAACAGATTTTGTCCATTTTAAATGTGTGTTGAAGTCGCCAATACAAAGAAAATTATCATTTTCTTGGGAACGTACTATGTTTTGACAATTTGTAGGTATTTTCGTTATTTTTTTTTTATTTTTATTCGTTAGGTATGAAGGAAGGTAACAAAGACAAATATTTAGAACCTTACGAGACACATCTTTAGGAGTAACACTAATCCATACATCTTCAAAATCAGACTCCCATGATGTTTGACGAACAAAACCTATATTTTTCTTTACGCCCAACAAAATACCACCACCACCGTGCTTAGGCACCTTGGTCGAATGTCTGTAGCGTCTCATGACTATGTAACGTTCGTCAAACACCTCGGCATCACAAATACCATCGTCATAATTAGTCTCGGTTAAGCAGATCACATCATAGTTACAGTTCAGAACACTAAAAAATACATCTTTGATTTTCGTTTTTATACGGTTTACGGTTTTGTTGTTTGCTATTGTTGTTGTGTTGTTGTTGCTATTGCTTATGAAGTTATGAACATCTGCAAAATCGGAAACGCTTTGTGTACATGCATTAAATTCACGAGAACTATAAATTGTCTGATTTCAAAATTTCACCTATCTCAACCTTAGATTTGGACAGAAATGTTAAGTAATGTTAGACGTAACATAAGCGCCATCTATCATTTCTTTGTTTTCATCTCTTCAAAATGTCTAACGAATCTGTATCTAGAAAAAAATACGTGGTAGAAAAGAAACTTTAGAAATGCTTAGCTTTCTTTTTAATGTCGCTTTTTCGTTTCATCAAATCACAACGGTGCTAAAGAAATATAAACTACAAAAATACGAAGTATATTAAAATCGTTGAATACGTAACATAAAAATCGGGTAAAAGCGAACTAAATCAGTCAGTTGACCATGCGGCATTACTGAACAATAGTGGATCCTCGAAAAATAACGGTCACGGAACAAGATGATCGTTGAGATCGTTGAGCTAATTCGCATAGTTCACTAAAATTTAAGGAGCGGTTCTTTATACTCGTTGTTTGGTAAGTAATGTCTCAACACTACTATTTTTTTATTTATTCTTGGCCATGGATCTTGTCTGGTCCTGACGGACTGGTCGGGACTGGTCCTTTAGCTGCAGATAATTAATTAAAATTACATGGCACCACCCTTGGAATATCTTCTTTACAAAAAAAAAAAAGAATCATCAAAATCAGTTCATAAACGACGGAGTTATCCACGAACACACACACACACATATATATATATATGGTCGCATTGAGAAACCTCCTTTTTTGAAGTCGGTTAAAAAGAAGAAAAATTGTTTTAGTATGAAATTGTTTCTTCGAGTATTTGGGGTTTATAGAAGGTAAACAAACCAAACACATCATCTGAGCTGAGAAGCAAGTTATAATTTATCTAAAATAAGTGATGTGTTTGGGAAACCTCCAAATTTTTTAGTTATCGCTAATAATTTTTTAGATTTACACTTTTTCCCTGAACATTGGGACCTGAACTTTTGAGTCTATGGTGGCGACAAATCTTTTTGAAACCACACTATCGCCATCTAGTGCGTAGGTTAGAACTATTTTTGTCTCGTTGGAAAACGGCTCATTCGAACGTAAATAAGACATATCTTATGAATTTTTGACATTAACACCTTTGCCAGTTTCAGTTATCAAACAATATTCACCAAATCATACTGTGTTCCGGTTTGAAGGGCAATATTTCCAGAGTAAAACGATTTATCTCTGGGTGACGAGCGCAGTGCTATAAGCGTCAGCAGACCACTAAATGTCCTCACTGTTTTATCTACGCAGGGGCTTCTCTCGCAAGAACAGAGTCTAGGCTACAATGTGTCACGCTGGCCGATTGACTTCGAAATATTCTCGGAAGTTCGGAACACGCCGATTTCTTCACGACGTTGTCTTTGAGAGTCGAAACCAGAGAAAATAACAAACTTGTATGTCTGCGCTAAGAAAATAATAAATGCTCAGAAGTGCAGGCCGGATACGCGCGCGTTCTAGCTCTTCCACAACGGCAGTGAGTGTAAGGTACTGATCTTAAATTTTGTGCTCTAAGCCCAAATGTTTATATTGGTGGTAGTGGGCAGACATTTAACTTAACACCAGAAATTCAGGAAAAAGAGCAGGCGCAGGACGAGGTACAATACCGTGCCTGTGATTAGCCGAGTATTCGTATGACGTACGCTACTTTCCACGAATGATCGGACAAAACGAGATAGAGTTATACAAATTTCGAAGGACAAAGCAGGATGCAAAGTATGGCATCAACAGGTTGCTAGTAAACTGCGAACGAGGGGAAGTCGTACGATCAGTCAAGTGGGTTATTGTATTTGAAAAACATAGTAAGGTACACAGATTTCTAAACAGATGAAACCTTCGTGAACGACACTGTGAGGCCAGTCATTAGTTATGTATACGTGACAGATCTCACCGACGTTGTCAAATTACTCACGTTGGTGTGCGTGTAATGTTCCCAGTCTTAAGAAAAAAGTCCCACTATTGTTGTCTTAAGCTTTGGAAATTTTCACGTATAATAAACACATAAAACATTATTTTAAAATAATTTATTTTTACACCGATAATATATAATGCAAGGATTTCTTGTTAAACAAGAAATCTTATTTCCATTTTATGAAGTTAAGAATTTTGATTTTACATGCAACCAAAAATCAACTTGAATCGCAAATATTAATTAGTATGATTTGCTCCCTTAGATAGTTTAAACAAAAACCAAAACAATCATCTTTACCACCAAAACTACTTTTGATAAAATACATATGGGCTACCTTTTATAGGGTCAAACAACAAAGCAAAAAAAAAGAAACAAATAATCGTTTAAACGATTCACTAATGCTTCAATTTTTTTACAAAACCTCACTTTTAAACCAAGTAATCGTATAATATTCAAAAACTGCTACTATCAAATGATAATATTCTGAGACCTACTGCTGGCATTATATAACATTCTATTCTACTCGTATAATATTATTGTAATGTAAGCATTATGTATTTTTGAAAACTCCACAGAACATACAAGTATTAAAAACTCGCTTCATTACTACAGTTTTCATCAACACTATTAGTAATTTTACTAACACTAGTAACGGCGTGGATCACTGCTAGGGATCAATTCAGATTATATATAAAAAAGCATAGTAAAAATAGGTCTTAAAATTGAATAGTACTACCTTCAAAAACAAAAATTATAATCTATATTTTACCTTCACTTCAGGGAAAACTATTTCAGTTTGGTATAGCCACACGTGTTCCTATTTGTTACCATAATCTGAATCGCCTAAATAACATAATAGCAGTAAAAATATTCAAACTTACCTATGAAATGATATTCTTCCTTCCTTTTTTTGTTTTTGGGAACTATGTTTGCAATGTTTGAATACGCAAGACGGCATTATTTAAAACAAAACATAAAATCACACATGATGAACACGTATGGACAGGCCCGTACAAGATGAAGTTTGTGTCGTACTGACAGGAGTTTGTATTTGATTTGGCCACATATTACTAAAATAAAACCTTTTAAACTCCATAGTACACAGAAGTATTAAAACTCGTTTCATAACTATAGTTTTCATCAACACTATTAGTATTTTTACTAACCTTAGTAACGGCGAGGATTTGTTCTTGGCATCGATTCACATTAAATTAAAAAAATAACGCTTCTAAAACTAGGGCTTAAAATTGAATTATACAATGTTCATCAATAATTTGGTCTACGAGTATCTTCAAAACAAAATTAGAATCTATATTTTACCTTAACTTCAGGGAAAATAATTTCAATTTAGTATAGCAACACTGACCTATTTTCGTTGAGGTGTTGTGTTTCTATTCATCAATAGAAATAAAATCGTCAAAATTATTTAAATATCAGTAAAAATATTCTAACTTTCCTATGAAATTTCCTTTTTTTATTTTTGGGAACAATGTTTGCAATGTTTGATGACACAAGACGGCATAATCTTAAACAAAACATAAAATCAAACGGGACTCCCGTACGAGACGGAAGTCAGTTTCGTACTGACTGGAGTTTGTATTTGCTTTGGCGTTTGATATTTGCTTTCCGGACCTAAGGATCAGGAGGTCTACTCTCTTTCTATCGAAAACGAAATTTCGACCTAAGTTTCGCGACATTCTTACTCCCGTTCTTTTTCGTTCCGTCGTTTAGCCCGACCGAACATTTTTTGACCGTTACATGTTCTAAGCCTACTCTAATTCACGAAAGTCGAAACGAAGATTCTAATTTGACAGATCAATTTTCTTAGTTTTAACCTCAAAATCAACGAAATGAAAAGTGTTACTTTTTGATTTGCGGATTTAGATTTTTTTGGGAAAATATAACATAATATGGTTGTAAAAGTTATGTTAATTGATGCTGCTGTACGTGAAGACCGTTTGAGCGTAGAAAGAGCCGGTGTCGCCTGCGCAGTGATCTTAACATAATTCAAATTTCCGACTTAGAATTTGTAGGAAATTATATGTTTAGCCGGGAATTGTTTGACGACTTTGTTGTGCCTAGAAACCTAGAAAGTTACGGCTGGTGTAGATGGGAGACTGCAACTGTTAATCCGGAGTCCGGAGACCATGGGTTCAAAACCACGCGCACCATAGTCTTCTCGAAGTCTCATCTGCGTAATGCCGGTTGATGTCCTAAGAGAAACAAATTCCTTCTTTCCCGAAACGGAAAAAACATTGAAAATTTTGATCGCCATTTTGATTGATACCATCTGTACAGTACAGCAATCCTTTAGCAGCCTTAGAAGACTAAAAACATGGCTAAGAAGCACCATAGCAGAAGATCGCCTTATGGTCCATGGGCCATGATAAGTGTACACAGAGCTATAATAAATAAAAACCTAAATAATTTTAATTTTAAAGTGGTTGAAAGTTTTTAAAATCCCTGAAAGTTATGTGTTAATTGAATATTATTTTGAATAAATAATTATTGCTTTGTTTAAAAGTTTGATTTAGTTGTTATGCTGTCGAGGGCTTGTGAAGTTTTATACATTGATACTAGAACTAATACTTGTTGCAATTGTCATCGAGGCAAAGACTTCCAAAATGTAACACTTCATGCCGTCAACTCCATAATATTGACCCATTGCCTTCCTTTTAGCTAGCTGGCGACACCCTTGAATACCCCTAACTTAAAATGGTGAAGGTCAATGTGAAGAAACCGACATTTGCCTAAAATCATTTGAAGTCATGTGTCATCCACCAATCCGAACTGGGCTAGCGTGGTGGATTATGGCCTTCTCGCAAGGGGCTCTACCCTTGAAGTGGAAGGCCTCGAGTCCTAGCTGTGGAAACATTTAGTGGGTTGTGTATGCCTGGGAAAATGCCTGCATCACAGAATCAAGTCTGCTTCTAACTTTATGTATGATAAACCCACCGGAAAAAGAGGGATTTTATAAATGTATGTGCCAAGCTCTCTTTAGTGTCATAACTATCAAAGTAAGCCAATTTTGATGTACCTCATTGTGTGCAATGATAATGCAATAATAATAATAATAAGCCTTTATTGTTTCCTTTTTTACATTTAACATAGTATATGCATATAAGGTTTGTTTACGCTAAGGACCCCTTTCGGTATAGGCCTCCTCCCATATGATAATGCAATATAATGATTTATTTCAATTTTCATTGTAGTTTTTTTCATGACCATTTTACTAAAATCATTCCAGCTATTTCAAAATAAGCTATTGTAGATATCTACTAATCAAAAGTGAAGTGTTTTCTTCTGGGTTAGCACGCTCCACCATAGACTATCGTCGTTTAACATCAGTCAAATGCTCAAATGGTGGTCAACTGTAAACCTATTATTATTAAGCCTTTATAACTGGAATTAATTTTACAATAATTTAAATTTCACACTTAGATTTAAAAACACAGGCCAATTCCAGCTGCTTTCAATCTTCTCTGAAAAAACTTACTGCAACTGTAAACCTATAATAGTATACAAATATGTAACTTGTAGAGTTATCTTATCCAAATATCATAAAATCCATCCAGCCATTTGGAAATTAGTGTTGGGGTTTTTGTTTACTTTAAAATAACATTTTATCTAGGAAATTAAATAAAATACCATTTTATCTAGAAAGTATATTAAAATTTATTAAGTACATCTTCTAGAATATTCTTTGAAAACCCACACATATAGAGTAGTGCCGCCAGGAAATTCAGTGATCCTCTCTCTCTCTCAACTACTTCTAGTCGGACAGCCCGCAGCACACAGCCTTCTGCAATGGATTGTGGGTCTGTAAAAGAACAATGAATATTCTAATTTAAATCATCATTATGACAAGTTACTAACAAACTTTGTATCTGAGTATTGGTTTTGACCAAGTAGGTTTAACACTCTAATTCAATTTTGTAGGTACATAATATATCTCTTAGGCTGGTCGTACACGGCATCTTGAAGCAGTCAGCATCGACTGCTTCATGCTATAACTGCATAGTGCACTACATACTAGGTACTATGTATGTACACACACAAACCACTCAAGCAGTTGCATCTGCTTCGGATAGTTAACAGCACTGTGAAATTTCATCTTGCAGTCGGACTGCAAGAGTGGTCCGTGTTTGTTGATCAGTAGGTAACAGCTCAAGCTGCCGGTGCTGAATGTAATAGAATATTTGTACGTTAGAAATAATGCATAATTATAATAGTGGCTCAGCCCAATGGCTTCATCCATGTTGTAATGAAAATATGCATGTATCATTCACACAAAGCTTGCACTCGAACCACCTATTTATAACTCGAAAGTCTGGAAATCTGGGTCCGGTTTGCCATTCACCAAATCCATCTCCCATCACTTTTATACAGCAATTTTATGCATAAACACATGTTTATATTAGAAAAATAACGAAAACTGCACGGAATACTTGCAAGGCCTTTTTTGTTTTATTTTGTTTGTATCTTTGTATGTTAATGTTTTGAATTAGAACTTTCGATTTCGATAGTTTCTCGTATCGTAGTGTTGCCACCTTTATTTTTCAAAATCCGTACCATAAACTTGAACAATAGTGTGAATTCAATAGACTGCAGGCCCGTGAACAAAATTTATGGGTCATCTGATACAGCAGGAGACCTATGTAGGATGATAGAAGGGTATAAAGTAATAAGATTGAGCACTATGCCGTCACTTGTAAGCTGTCCAACTGAGCGCAGTTGAAGAGGGGGGGTTCTAAACCTCGATCATTTCTCCTTGTCGCATGATTTTTGTACGGCATTGCGAAATAATGTATTAGAAGAGGTATTGAAACTGTATGGAACCAAAACCGAACACAATCAAATGACCAAACTTACTCTGTAAATCGTCGGAAAATCATGAATTTTTTTCACAAAGTAACCATTAGAATTTTAAAATTTATATTTTTTATAGTTTCAATACCTCTTCTAATCTATTATTCCGCAACGCCGTACAAAAATCATGCGGCAAGGAGAAATGATCGAGGTTTAGAACCCCCCCTCTTCAACAGCACTCAGTTGGACAGCTTACAAGTGACGGCATAGTGCTCAATCTTATTACTTTATACCCTTTTATCATCCTACATAGGTCTCCTGCTGTATCAGATGACCCATAAATTTTGTTCACGGGCCTGCAGTCTACAAGACTAGGGCTTCCAATATCATGGATAAAATATGTTAATTAGGTAAATGATTACCAATTTTGGTGGTCCAGTTAAGTACATCGATTGATTCATTGGTACATTTATGATTTTTATTTCACGTATGTATATGTGGTATACTATTATATAACATATTAGGTTAATGTGTATTTTTATTATGTTTCAATTAGTATGTGTAAGTTTATTTATGTTGTAAATATGTAGTATGTTATTATTTATTTTCTGTTGTGAGTACTCATAATGGTGTTGATAAATGAAATGTATTAATCAAACGGGCCATGTTACTATCTTTTGTTTCTAATCCGTGCACGGTTGCCTGGAAGAGATCGCTCTAAGCGATAAGGCCGCCAATCGAAATGTAATTTTTTATATTTAGTTAATTGTTTTTTTTTTGTATTATGGCTTTTAATAAAGAGTTTTCTTATCTCTTATCGTATCTTATCTTTGCGCTCGGGCATAAAATATATTTGTAATAATAATTATGTAACTTTCATCCCACCTCAGATTGGAAATGATTCAATGGTTTTCACATTATTTACAGTTTTTGTTAATTCTGTGGGTATCAGTTTGTTGGTTTTAGCTGAACGTTACGATAAAAAAGTGAAATACCCTACATTTTGTCGCTGACGATGGTCTTCCGCAATAGGCTCGATAATTATGTTGTGTTATAGTGTACGTGTAAGTACTGCGATGAAAATACCTAGGTGTCATATTGTGTGCTTACGTGTTGTGATAAAACAGAAATTAATATTACAACCAAAACTTTTTTGCAATGGTTGTGAAATGCAAATTAAATATTTCGTGACAGGTTCAATTAATGTGGTAGTAATTAGTACCTAGAAGTTAATGTTGCGACAAAATAACATGAATAATGTAATAAACACAAGGACATAACAGCGACGAGCAATTGACCATATCCTTTTTCTCCGTCTGACGCACTTGTTCACTATATTTTGATTCTCGCTGGAGCAAATTTCTTATCTTACCCGAGCGTGACGCTATAATTCAATTCACAGCCCACGAAAAATCTATCTAGACGCCCCAAATGAAGTTTTCACTGTAAATTTTTTTATTTTACCTCGTCATACCAGAGAAACTGGCATTATTTTACGGCGGCTCTTTTAAACCGTTTAAACACAAAAATATGGCAAACTTTATAATAAAACCTAGGAATTAAGCACACCAATACGTATATTATTATAATAAACTAGCAGCACCCTGGGGTTTTACCTGCGTAGTGGCCGTTTCCATTATTTTCTCAGAATGAAGAGTAGCCTGTGTAATAGTCCAGATTGTAATCTAAAATAATGTGTTTCAAATTTCAGCTCGGCCGTTCAGATGTTACGATATGATTAAGGAAGAATAAAAATAGTTTTTTTTATAACGGGAATATGAAGGAGAAGAGATCTACATGGGAAAACCACGGGTGCTGCTAGTAATAATGATGCTAGTAAGACTAATAATAATGCTAGTGATAATACAATTATTTATCAAGCTACATGAAAGAAATTAAAATATAACAAAGTTCTCAGCGCCTTACGTACGTAGTGTAATCGATTGGTTTAAAATGACATAAAAATATTGATTGTGAGAGGATTTCCAATTTGAAGTGGGCCACATTGAGAGGCTAATACCACAGGATAAACTAGATATATAAAGAAAATACATTGAAGAATTTCAAGTTCGTTCAACTTTTCTGCTTGTTTTTTACACCAAAAATAATTTAAAAATATAATCATACTGTTATTTATTTAAGTAATTCGCAAGATTCCTTTCAAACGGTCATATGCGTACGATTTCGACTTCTCGATCGTACATGAGGTAAAAAGCCGTATAAGTACGACATAAATTGTACGAAGGGCAACACTAGATTTACTGTCCCTCGACAAAACGTCAATGCCAATATGAGTTTTAAGTATTAAGCGGATATGTTTGACTGTCACAAGTTGTAGTCCAAACGAGTGCTTGCTGTATAACTCCTATATTTAGCCGCATAATAAGGTCTATTCTAGTGCCTCGATTCTAATTGCGTAAATAATATGATTTGCACTCGTTTCATTGAACCAATTGCTATAATTTTAAAACAAATAGATCAGATATCGTATTTTATAGTTAAATTTCAAAAATACGGCATAACGGATCATAAATATGATGTTAAAGAAAAACCGTAAATTACCGCAATGGCAATGAAAATAACTCTCTACTTAGTCTGTGGAACCTTTTGTTTTTCATTCAATTACATCGTTCACGATGAGACTCTATGGATTTGAAAGTCCGTAGCCCGATCCGCAAGAGAAATAGAGTAAGGTTACAGGCAATATTTCGTTTTCGTTTACGGCCGTTTGCGAAGTGCGGATGCGGAGAAAGAGAGTAGACGCCCTGTGTTCCGCACGTTCCATCTGCCTTTTGTTTTAGAAATCTGTGGTAAGGTAGTATTTGATAAAAACACCAGTTAAAATAAAACATTTTATTTCATTGTTTCGTCATTAAAACCACGTATCAATGTATAAATAAACATTCGAGTCCATGACATAATAATAATAATAATTTAATGGCGGAAATTAGAGAAACTGAGCACCTTGGTATGTAATTACTACATCGATTAATGATTATATTATTACTGTCCAAATAACCGAGACAAATATAATCCACTACCAAGAAATACAAACGAACAATTCATAATGGTACCTAGGTACAAGATACATTTTATCTGGCAAAAATCACAAAATCGTCAGAATTTACATATCTAAATTTAATTGAAATAAATCCATAGTTTTAAACTGTTGATGCGAATCATTAAATTTAAAATTTTGCTAGAAACACTACATACTAACAACAATCAATAGAAACTACTTACTTTTTTAACAGTCCGGATAACAAGTTGTACCTACGACTTACGTACACAAAATTTTATTATCTGTGAAGTTAGAGTCTAGAACTACGCCATCACTAGTTTTCTGGCAAGTCTTGAATAGGTCTTCTACACACTCGCGAGAATCTTGCACTGTTTTGTACTTTCACGGTTTCCTTCGAGATTTTTGTCTACCCCCTACAAACATAGTCATGGCCATAATTATCTACTTATCTATTATTGCTCTCACGTTATTTGACATTAAAAAGAAGGCAGTATGGAAGTCACAACCATTTTAGTTAGACCAGTTAGAGGGAGGGTAGACGTGAGTCGCGAATACCTAATACCAACCATATAAAATGTGACATAAGACCATAACCATGCAGAATCTTATGAATGATTGCGTGTCCTTTTTGGAATGAATTCCTTATGGCAGGCTTGGAGGAGATGGGGATTATGCTGCGCAATCGAACTGAAAAATTGTGAGAGTAAACCATAAGAAAAATAAATAACAGATGTGACGCATGTGCCCGTGACCAGTGCTGGCAACTTTATTTTTCAGATAAATTAAGGTTTTATCTAAAAGACAACAAAACTATCACAGTACCTACGTATAAAGAAATACTACCAATAGTTCATCGCCTTTGATCTTGTGAGAAACGCCGATAATGTCTAGACACGGGTAGGGTTGTCGCAAACAAAAATGCTTACCAAAATAAAATTAAACCATACGAAAGACTGCGCCGCGCACTTGCAATACTAACATTGTAATGTAGGTACGCAATGCAGGAGTGCGTTTCCCGCGTCTCACCCGGGCGCCCCGCACGATTGCCCTGTCTAGACGGATTCTTCGAACGACTGTATGATTTAATTGGCTGTGATAAACTATATTTATTTATTTGTTTATTATGTTATGTTACCATGTTATATCATAGAATAGATAATATAGATAGAACGGACACTCCCCACCCAATTTCAAGCTTCCTCACCCCTCAGGCCGTTTCGGATACGCTAGGAGCACTCAACGAAGGGCTGGTATCGAACATCTAATTCCTAACGAAATATCATCATGGTGGGTTGTTGTGCTGTTTACGGCTGTCCGTCAACTAAACGGGACAAGATTAAAAGCTTTATTTAATTTCCTAATGATAAAATAACGTAAGATTAGAAACTTTTCAATAACGTTGCTTATAATATTACAAGCTTTGCTTAGTTTGGGGTCAGATGGTGTTGTGTGTGAATTGTCTACCAATATTTATTTATTTATAATTACGAAGTCGTTTTTAACTCAAAGTTCGTAACTCACACAGCCAGTAACTTATGTACCCAACCACGGATTGATAATGCCTGGAAGAATAATTGTAGTGACAGAATAAAGTTTCCTTTATGGGTAAGTGTAAAATAAAATGCGAATGTGTACCTACTAACAGAAATAGATATCTAGGTACCTGATCTAATCTATCATCGGTTTCGTTTCATTTTACGCGGCAATACAAACACCCACAGATTTCTGAAACAATTTAAAAATCTGTGCAAACACCCTTTTAATTAGAATAGTATAATTTGGCTCCATTCTATTTATGTAACTCAACATTATAGCAAGTTTATAGACTACGTCACCAGGTGAACTCAAGGGGCACAACTATTCAATAAAACAATTCAGTAGCCCTAGCGCTAACGCACACATTCACGCGTGTGTACGAACGACATCTGCGTAGTTGTGTGAAGAGTAGGCAACTCCACAGCGGCGGTTGTATGGAGTTTTAGTGGAGTATCCGGGGTGTGGTTATATTAAAGGCGAATTTTTGTGTTTGCATGTACATTATTCCTTCGCAATACACCGGCACAACCATTTTTTTAAACTGAAATTTTAACAGCTTCCTTTTTGACGCTAAGAAATCATAGTGCCTATTATTTAAGTACACACTGAACTTGTGAAATTCTTCGAAGTCACAAAAAGAGGGTTTACACAAAGGAACATTCACGCGAGATTCACGCGCAAAACTCTTTCACGCTCTCTTCGCGGACCCGAAACATGAGACAACTTGTTGTTTCGCGGCCAAGGGTAGATCGGGCAACATCAATCACAACAATTCACATTCCTGTTACTGTGAAGTTTGTACGTAAGTACTTACATTTCCGTTATTTCCAAAACACATCGGTACTTAATCACCATTAATAATAGATAGACATAAATAATGTAAGTTACTTCTTCTAGTAAATTTGAATATTTTATATCCAGGTAAACTTGAAAATTTCATATATAGGTATGTGGCTATGTGGACTTCCCAAGGTTAGTGCTTTTATACCGCAAAAAGTAAATTGAATTCTATTTGCTTAATGTAGATAATGCCAATGAAATAAATACTAAAACTAATTAATTCGTTGTGCTAAAGCTATTTTGCTGTATCCATTTCGAAATAAGGATCCAATCACATGCAGTTGACGCGAAAATAGTCCCATAATACACTACTTGCATTCTTTAATTTTTGTCTCTAATTTGTAAAATATAAGATAACTTTTTTTTACGTTGCACTTTAATATAATCTAACAATAACATTTTGGCGGTCTCCATTTTATCTATCAAAAGTACTCAAAGTATATTTTACAAACAGTACTTAGATGTTTACATCAATATTTGCAAATGAATTAATGAAAATACTGAAGTTTACAAAATGATTACTATATTTTAAAGAACGGCAGTAGGATATTGTAGATGAATATGATGGCTACTTTTCGGTGCGCGGTTACTAGATTGGAATGCTGGAATTTAATTTTTAAAAAAGCTAAGAGATCAATCTATTTTACTGTCAAAAGCAGGCACGTATGAATGGGCGGGGATTGAGAAAACCAATCGCTACTGTCGATAGCACATTGTTTTAACAACTTGTTGCAATAGTTTCAGGTCTCTTCCGCAGCGCAATGATACGGCCCAGCATTTGAAGTAACTGTCTAAACATGTATCAGCAAAATAAATAATTTAGTCTAATAATGTCAAAATTCTTAACAATCGTCAAATACGTAGCTTATATTCATTCATTCACAAAAAATCTATGCGTCTTATTTAGTAAAAAAAACATTAAAAGTGTCAAGTTAAAAAAAAGTATACATTTCATAAAATTGCACTGCTTAAATCTTTTTGTACATCATAAAATTGTCGTTTTATAATAAAGTAAAATTATGTACAACAAATCTAGACCATAATTCCTTAAAGATGCAAAATTATTAAGAGTCAAATGTTTCTAAAAATATAAGGTAAAAGTACCTTAAACGATTCTGGTTTCCATTATGGTAATATGAAAATGTCAAATTGGATTATATCGCCACAGTATCCATACAAAATCTGTAAACTGGCAAGGCAATATTAAAATATCAAATTAGATTATATTACCACAATATACATACAAATACTGGTGTGGGAATAGGAAAATGTCAAATAAGATTATCTTACCACAGTATTAATACAAAGTGTCTACTTTGTGGCAATATTAGCATGTCAAATTAGATTATCTTACCACAGTATACATACAAAGCGTGTACACTGGTGGGGCAATACAAAAATGTCAAATTGTATTATTTTACCACTGTATCAATACAGTGTGAATTTAGACATCAGGTCTGAGAAGTTTGGTTTCCACTTTGTGCGTTGAATCGTCTTTGCCCTTGACCAAGAGGACCTTGAGGATGGAGAATGTTTCAATGATTTGTTTCACCGGCTGCTTGTCCTCCGTGGCGCTCCAAAGCACTTCCATCTTAGACATCTTACTTCCGCCTTCATGCTTCACGCAATTGAACTCGCCCGGAAAATCCTATTTTATCACAAAATAATAAAATTAATGTCAACACTGAGAAATATAATGAAAACATATAACAACTCTTTAGCAGTAAACGTTTAAGAAGTATGCATTAAATTGTCAAACAATAGGCATACCACAACGCACAAGTTTAAAATCATTCATTTAGTCGCCCCGCTTGTCAAAACGCCAACCTAAAGTTCCCCATCAGACTGGCAGAATAGCCACGCTGCGCTGTTGGCTAGGCAGTTCCCTTTTACATTTTATTTAAAAAAACCGCAACCCAATTGTTTCGAATCTTAGGTCACGTAGTTAGGTAGTATACACGTATAATTTGTAAGTAAAGCCAATACTCGTCATGCGACTAAGGTAAGATTCCTACTGCAGTGAACATAATAGCTGATAACTTTGAAACAGCTGAACCGATTTTGATAAAAAATAGGTGAGAACAATTCCAACGAAAAAAAATCTTTACTTCTTCTTTAGAAAATCTAAATCGGTGCATTCGGTCGGAAGCTACGATGCTATTCACAGATACGTCAACCACTTATAACCCCCTTCTTTTTGTGTCGGGAATAAAAAATACTGCAGCGTATCCTGAATCCTGAATTTTAAAAACCTGCATTTTTTTAAATCATTTACTATCGCAAATGTCACACAAAAAATTCGGCTTGGATGTTGATTGTTTATTTCGTCTTAACATCTTCAGGGAGGTTTGTACAGTTTTGTGTGGTCTATAGATAAACTATTTGAAGTAAAACTCCTTTAGCTCCGTTAAGCACTTTTCGATAGGAGAAACTTATGGGTTCGTGTCAGTGTCACCGACATAAATATGTAATACCAGTATACCTATCTGTACCTATACAGGTTAACAGTGCCTATGTTTAATACCTACTAATATTCTAAGTTATAAGTTTTTAACCCCCGACCACAAGAACAAAATTAAAAATTTTGATTAACCCCCGACTACCTCAGATTTGTTATCTGTACAACATTCTACTAGTCAAGCCCTTTCATTTGATACCTTTACATAAGAAAGATAGTAAAGACGATGTAAATAATTACAGGCCAATTGCAATTCTTCCTAGTTTCTCAAAGATTTTTGAAAGAGTAATTTATGACAGATTAACTTCATTTTTAAACTTCAATAATATAATAAACAGTAACCAGTTTGGTTTTCAAAAAGGGAAAAATACTTCATTAGTAATATTTAAAATGTTAAGTGAGGCGTGGAAACAGATAAATCATAGCAAAACAGGTGTAGCACTATTACTTGATATGTCCAAAGCATTTGATAGCGTTACACATTCTTTGCTAATTGTTAAATTAGAACATATTGGAATCAGAGGGGTAGCTTTAAAATTGTTTGAATCATATTTACATAATAGGTCTCAAGCAACGTTGATTGAAACATATATCAAAAAATCCAAAACAGTTGTAAAAATGTTTTCACAGTTTCAAAATGTTATACGTGGAAAGGAAGTATCCTGGGCCCATTACTCTTTTTAATTTACATCAATGAGTTACCACTCGTAACTAAATACTTATGTATCATGTTTGCTGATGACTAAACAATTTATATACCTAAATAAAATATGAGTCATGATGAATTTGAAAATGAGATAAAAAATGTGTTACAAAAAATTGACAGTCTATTAGAACAGATCAACCATTTTGTGAATATACAAAAAACAAAGTTGAGACGATTTTCTTAGCATTCCATGGATTCACCGTGCGGGTGCCGGGTCCATCGTGTGGCAGAGAGAGAAAAACTCGAGTAGTTCCCGAGACTTGTGACTCGGGATTTAATTCAGAAATAATAAACGAAAGGAAATGAACTTAAATATAATTCATAACAATGTGGACATGGTTAACGAAGCACAATTTCTTGGTGTGACAATAGATGCAAATTTAAATTGGAAGGCACATATATCTAAAATAAATAATAAAATAAATAAATACATACATTCTGTATACATAATATTAACAAATCTAAGAAAATAGCTATCAACGCATATTATGGGTACATTTAAATCCTCTTTTAAACTATGGAATTATTTTTTTGGGGTAATTCGACTAATGTAGAAACAACATTTGTATTGCAAAAGAAATGTATTAGAGCTATATTCAACTTAAGTAGGACAGATACCCTCCGTAATATTTTCAAAGAATTCAAGTTTTTGACACTTACTTGTATTTACATTTATGAAATTTGCTTGTTTGTCAAACTAAATCGGAGTGACTACTTGAACTCCTCATGTAGAGCTGATATAACACGTGCTAAATACAAAAATAATATTTCTGTTCCTCAAGCAAACAATTCTTTATATTATAAGAACTCATATTTTACCGCTATCAAAATATTTAATAGCTTACCTTCAAACATCAAGAACTTGGACAATTCTCGATTTAAGAGCGAATTAAAAAACTGGCGAAAAGATTTTATAACTTAAAAGAATATTTTAACCATGAAAATTACGAATTTTAGTATTAAAATTAACGTGGTTGTTACACATATTTAATTGAATAACGGTTCAATCGAAACACGGGACACTCACGTATATACGGTCGGTCAATCCGACTCGAGTTTCGAGTTTCGAGATGTGCCAAACGGGCAGCCACCGCGCGTGTGCACTCGCCTTGAAAAAGGCCGCCGGACTCTGTCCTGTCTCTATCTCTATCTGTCTGTAGTGGTAGGACTCTTAGCAGAGTCCGCCTGGGGAAATACCACACCTTTGCCAGTTATTCTACCGCCAAGCAGTAATGTGTAAACGTTACTGTGTTCCGGTTTGAAGGACAATGTTTCCAGAGAAATTACAGGGCTTAGAGATATAAGATCTTAGATCTCTGGGTGACGAGCGCAGTGCAGTGCTAGGTAATGATTTGGACTCTTCATGTTCCAATAGCTGCGTGTCACTGTGCTGTTATGTGTCAGGCATGTTGCTTACCATCAGGCACATGTCCGGATCGTCTCGTCACCATTTATTTAAAAAAAAAAAAATACTATACATTATAAAAAAATGTAATCCAAGATGGCCGCCACCACAAAATGGCGAATCATATTATTTTTTTCATTACTACCTCAATATGGGTATCAAACGAAAGGGCTTGACTAGTAGAATGTTGTACAGATAACAAATCCGAGGTAGTCGGGGATTCGTCAACATTTTTAATTTTGTTCTTGTAATTATCTCTAACCAAGTTCAAAGAGGACGAGTTTAAATTCGATTGGTATATATTATGTATACAGCTCTCTATTTTATGTATGTAGTAATTATGATTACTCCGAGATTTATGATTTGATTTATGATGTTTCTATTTATAAGTATGTATTTAAAAAACTATACATGTATTTTATCAGCTATCTGGCCGCCATAGTACAAGCTTTGCTTAGTTTGGGTTCAGGTGGTGGTGTGTGTGAATTGTCCACCAATATTTATTTATTATTTTTATTTATTTAGCTTGATTTATCTTTAGTTTGTTGGTAACCATTTGCTCCCATATAAAAGTCATATATAAACATGTAGTTTCATCATCATCATCTGCCGCAAGACGTCCACTGCTGAACATAGGCCTCCTAGATACCTAGATTTCCACAACGAACGGTCCTGCGCAACCTGCAACCAGCGGTTTACAGCGACCTTTGTGAGGTCGTCTGTCCATCTAGTGAGAGGCCGTCCAATACTGCATCTTCCGGTTCGTGGTCGCCTCTCGAGAACCTTTCTTCCCGATCGGTTGAGTTCTGCCAGCGATGCGGCCTGCCCATTGCCACTTCAGCTTGCTTACTCTTTGAGCTATGTCGGGCACTTTCGTTATTTTGCGAATATCCTCATTACGCATTCTGTCGTGCAAAGAGACTCCAAGCATAGCTCTCTCCATAGCTCGCTGAGCAACTTTGAGCTACGTTATGAGGCCCACGTCTCAGTTCCATAAGTCATCACTGGCAACACGCACTGGTTAAAAACGTTCGTCTTTCGGAATTGGGGTATTTTGGACTCCAAGATGTGCCGAAGTTTCCCGATCGCTGCCCATCCGAGTTGGATGCTTCGCTAGACCTCTTTGTCAAAGTATGTATTGTAAAATATGTAGTTTGGTCCAGTAATTTTCATTTCTGATCTTTTAATGTAAATCGTCGTTGATGATTTCTCGTCATATACTCGTAAAGACCATTCATCTAAATAAAAACTATCTTATCAAGTTGGACCAAATTACACATAAATGTCAACTTTCGTGAATTTCAGGTGGTTTAGAGTTTACTGGGAACAAATTTTTACTTTTTAAGTTAAGTGTGCGAAATTTTATACTCCTCTGTCTGATTTTGCTTCACATATTAATAAACTAGCGGTCCGCCCCGGCTTGCCCGTGGTACATAATTTTGAAATTGGTCAAGCATTTCCTGTGATTAGAGTGTTCAAACAAAAAACAAGATTATACAAGACCAGGTAAGAAATTACATAAACTGAAAAATGTACTTACACTATTGAAGAAAATCCTTCTGTTGAGTCCCATGGCAGCAATAATGACATCAATGTACCGCTCCCTCACTTCCACCACCACGGCTTCAGTGACCACCGGCGAATGTGTTTCGATGTACTTCAGCATATACAGGTCTGAAGACATCTCCCCGGCGCGCTTCGCATTGTACTTCTGTTTATTGCATTGAGCTGCCACACTGCGGACTTTGTCCACGTCCCAAGTAGGATTTTCCCTGTATTTCAGACTTGCAGCCAGTAATCTTAAACAAAGAATTTTTTATTTGAAATTTATTTATTTGCAGAATACGTGTATTAGAACTTATAGCTAAAATCAGCAACTATGTTTTTTGAAGTGTGAAAACTTCATTTGGCGCACCACACACAGATTTTTCGTAGGCTGTGAATGAAGCTCATAGTCACGTTCGTAAGTGAACGAATCTTTCAGGTGAACTCGGGACTACCGAGTGTGAGAGCGAGAAAGATAGTCAGCTGCTGTCAGCTGTCACTGTCGCGCGCAGTGTTTGTCTTTCTTCTTCTTTGGCCGTGTTTCTATTATATTAAATTTGTATAAAAAAACATAGAAGACATACGTCATCATTTTTATTTATTAAAGTACAAAATTAACAATTTTGTTTTACCCCCCCTCCGATTTATAATCTGTACAACTTTTCATTTGATATCCACATTGAAGCAAGTTTGAAAAAATTGCTATGCTTAGACAAGGGCGGGTCAATAACTGCAATAAATCTGCTTACGTAAATACGCAAAACGTCCCCACGGTGACACGCAGCTTTTGGAACATGAAAAGTCCAAATCATTACCTAGCATTGCACTGCGCTCGTCACCCAGAGATACAAGATGTTTTATCTCTATGTCCTGGTAATTTCACTGGATACATTGCCCTTCAAACCGGAATACAGTAATGTATGTAGTAAGTACCTAATGCATTTATAGTATTAGTATGATTATATTTGGAGGTATATGGTAGCAGCACAGGAGAATCACCAGGGTCAAGGCCCAGTGCCTTCTGAGCAACCTTAAAGTTGGTAGGCACTAGAGGCCTTAGGACCCTTTAAAAATAAACATCATTTAGACATTAAAACCCTGCTGATGTGCTGATCATATTTATCTTTGTTATATCAGCATAAGCTGATCTGCCTATATCCTATCTATATATATAAAAATCAATGCCACTTTTCATTGTAAGTGACCTCCGCCTAAACGGCTCGATTGATTTGTATGTTTTTTTTGTATATGTTTGGGTAGGGCCCTGGATGGTTTACATTCACAAATCAGCCTGGCAGATGGCGCTACAGTTGGTGTCTAGGTTATTATCCGAGCGAAGCCGGAACGGGTCGCTAGTCCTATACAGCGTGGCGCTTTGGTGCCGACATTAAATGAACACACGGGTAGGGTTACTGACCAGTAATCATACAAAAGGTGTGAAAAATAAATATTCGCTTATTTGAAAAAAAATTTTTCTAACAAACTAAATAATTGTATCAAACGATCGAATGAAAAACATCCTGTGCACTAGATTCATTCAACAACGTCAGATGTGTGCGTGATTTACGTTCGCTTTTCGTAAAACAAGCTGGCAACGTCGCACTGCAGAAAGTACCTATCTGCAAGAGGCGCGCGGGCGCACGGCGCGGCATCGCCGCGCAGGCCGACAGGGGTAGGGATATTTACAAATGCGCGATAATTTGGAATGGGGACTTCCCCGTCAACTTTATGCCTGTTCATCACTAATAAATCGAATACCTACAAACAACTTCTCTCAACCACCTCTCTTCAACTCGCAATACGATTTCAATTTCGTAAACAATCGAACCAATAAAATCCTTTGAGAGAAAAGGTAATTTTGTTAAAAATCTAATTAAACCGTTGCTAGTACTTACGGACGCGCGTAACGGTCGAAAACATGTTCTGGGTCGATATTCAAAATCCTATTGTAGGATTTATCAGACTTAAATCACATGTGCATAGGTACTCAGAAAACACTGTACGTTCGACGTCACTAATTAAATAACTATTCACAACACAATCAGAGTCACACACAAACAATACGAAAAACAGCCTAATCTTATTATTGACACTGACTCTAAAAATAAATTACACTAAAAGAACGAACAAAAATAACATGTAAGCATCTTTTTCGCGAATAATTAGATTACAAAATTCCCTAGTTAAGGATTTACAGTAAAAGTTTCAGCGCGCCATTTAGCGAAATGTGTCAGGGACTACACGGTCAACTTCGCATCCCGGCAGCTAGCACAAAACTAGTGAAAAATTAAAGAAAGAGAAAGACTACATTTAACATTAGTTAATAGGTAAGTTCATTGTTTCTCTTTCGTCTGCATTTCATTCACAAACATACGCGTGTGTTGCAGGACGTCGCCTATCTCGTTTCTTTAGTATTTGCTTTTCGCCTGATTTTTCTATACTAATATTATAAAGAGGAAAGATTTGTTTGTTTGTTTATTTGTAATGAATAGGCTCCGAAACTACTGGACCGATTTCAAAAATTCTTTCACCTTTGGAAAGCTACATTATCCCCGAGTAACATAGGCTATATTATATTTTAAAAAAAATTAGGGATCCTTACTAAAACTCCAATAATGTAACATAAGGTGTAAAAAAAAGACCTGAAAAATTCCATACGTCGCGTGCGCTGCGAAAACTATTGATGATAGAACAAAATCATTTACTACGACTTTGCAGAACTCATCATTATCTACAAAAAGTGTCGCGACAGCATATGTCTAAATATTATAGTCTGCGTATAATAGTATTTTATGGGTATTCCTGTTCAAAGTTTCAGCAAAAATTTAGTAAAAGGTAGTTTTCTATGCCCATATTTTTAATTTTCTTTCAATAAGTACCCACTACTTACCTGATAATAAATATTATATTTTAATTATTAAAACAGCTTAGTACTTCATATAGTTCAATAAGCAAAAATTTAGTAAAAGCCTGTTTATTTCCTTCTATTTTCATTTTATAATGCCCAAAATGCCAAAAGATCAAGATCTCAACTTTCTAAACATAGTTCCCAGGCGAGGGCAATAAAAATACGGCGTAATGAGGAATCTTCATCAGAAACTAAAAATCGCCTTGCAAGTCGGAGAGAATACGCGTCGCAATCGCGTGCTAGAGAGTCAAGTATCGAGCGTTCGCAGCGGCTTGGTGAACAAAATTTTATCACTGGCCCAGCAGCTGGTCAACTAGCTCATATACCGAGGATACCGATGATTCCAACTGATCTGCCAATCCCTTTAAACGACTTCAGTTTCCGGTGAAATCATCTTTCGCGTTAACTATTAACAAGTCCCAGGGCCAAACCTTCGAATTATTAGGCATTGACCTACGAAAAGAATGTTTCACTCATGGCCAACTGTATGTTGGCCTATCACGTGTCGGAGCTCCTGAAAATCAATTTATTTTGCTGCCACAAAATAAAACTACTTCAAATATCGTTTACAGGGAAGCTCTGACTCAATAAAACTAATGGCTTTTGTTTTGTAAATAATATTATATATGTATAAAATTTTAAAATAAAAAAATACAAAAATACCTTAATAAAAAAAATTCATCAAAAAAAAATCAAACTTCCTTTATAATTTAACTTTTTTTTTGAAACCCGATACAAAAAAAAGTGTGTATGTGTGTGTATATGTACCCGTGCGAAGCCGGGGCGGGCCGCTAGTAATTGATAAATCGCATGGACTGTGGGCTGCGGTGTAATGACCTCTGCGCAGGAAATTTTAGGTACAGGCTGATTTAATATGGTATTTTGGAAAATTGCGAATAACTCAGTAAATAATAACGATAATTGAAATTAGATTTGACAGAATAGGTCAAAATATGATATTTTACAGGTGGTTTCATTTAATGTCGGCACCAAAGCGCCACGCTGTATATTATTATTATATATGCGCCGAGTAACACTTTTGCCGAGTAACGAGTACCGAGTTTTACTCGGTTCAATTTTTTAAGCTATTGCATAGCTTTTATCGCAGGCCTGGGGACCGAATTTTAGTGATCGTGCATCTCTTTCTTATGTTCACAAGAAAGAGGGATGGAAGACCGTAACGTCGTCCTCCCCACTCGGTCATTCGACTTTGAATCTTATTTGTATTAGCTTTACAGACTAAATGCTCTTAGCAGTGTTGCCAACTTAACGGATTTCCCGTGATATTTTTTATGGTAAACAAATGTCACTTATGTTGATAAAAATGCATGCAACATGCAATAGCTTTATCGCGGCAGTCCCAGAGTGCCACACTTCTTTTTTTCAACAGAATACTCGGCCGAGTAACTCGGTTCAATCAAATTCCCATTTCGCGCGCCTAATCAAGTACGAACATTACATTACTACATTACTTACTCATTCATTAGCATAATTTAGATTTTATTATTTTTATTTCATATTGTCAAAGATTTCATAAATTACTAAAACATACTTTTTGATTAACACTGTTGTTTTACAAACTCTTACGTATGATGGCACTGAGAAACGCATAGGTTGTTTATATAATGAATAGTTCATATAGTCGATAGATACTAATATTATAAAGCTGAAGAGTTTGTTTGTTTGTTTGAACGCTATATATATTATGATAGTCCAGTTAACGAGAGCTAAAGGCTATAGAAGATAACGCTACTATTAATAGAAGCGGAGCATGAATCAAGAATGTAACAAAATCGGGGAAAAATATTCCTTTTTGAAAGATTTCGTACGTTTCGAGCTTTGACATGACACATGACAGCATGTGTCTAAGATTGCGTCATTGAATATCACAGATTACATACCTCTTGAATGTAACCTTCTTTTTAAATCTGAGTTGGTACGACAAATTTCCGGCAGGTGGCGTAGCAGGTAGGTGAAGAGGTTTTTTGTTTGAAAGCGATATTCTCAGGAATGACTGAACCGATTTCAGTCATTCTTCATCAGTCATTTCTTTCACATCGAATTTTTTGGATATGTACAGGATCCCGATGAGTGCATATATATTGTACCACTCATGGCATAAATTGAAGTTTACTTTTTTCCGGGCGGTAGAACTAGTACATAGATACATCTAGTAGTCGATAGATTAATAGTTTGTCAGACACGGTTACATAATATTCTCAGTTATATTCAATTTCATTTTTCATTAGGTTTTTTTTTAAATCTTTTGTTTTCTATTTAGACATTTGTTTCATTATAATAACTGCCTAAAAATTTTCCTTTTAATTATAAATAATTAATAGTTTAACTGTAACGAATTTATTGTTCGAAATTTTGCTCTAGAGCTCCAAGATCTCAAGTCTTGCACTTAGTTTGGAGCTCGCTGCTAATCAACAAATGTATTGTTTTGTCAATTCTGATTTTTAATTCTGTTAAGGTGTTTAACCATGTTCTGGAAATAAAATTATTCTTATTCATAATTATTTCTTCTTAAATATATTGCTTTTCTTAAACCGAGTATACTCGGCATTCAAACCGAGTTATTCGGCCAAGTACGAGTATCAAAAACCCGCCGAGTACGCCGAGTACCGAGTATCAACCGAGTACTCAGCCCATCTCTAATAATTATGTATAGTTTAAAGTAACAAAAATTGAGAAAAATTATGGTCCTTTGTGTTGTATTTTTCTTTAAATCAAAGAAAATAGTCTACCCTACACCCTACACACTCTTTTTTGGAACTACCTGATATTTGAAGCTAAAAAAAATTGAACTACTCTATTGTTGTAGTGGTAGGACTCCTAGCAAAGTCCACCTGGAGAAGTACCACACCTTTGCCAGTTATTCTACCGCCAAACATTAATGTGAAAACATTACGCCCTCATTATGTTTTCACATTACTGTGTTCCGGTTTGAAGGGCAATGTTTCCAGTGAAATTACAGGGCTTAGAGATATGACATTGTAGATCTCTGGGTGATGAGCGCAGTGCAGTGCTAGGTAATGATTTGGACTCTTTATGTTCCAATAGCTGTGTGTCACTGTGCTTTTATGTGGCAGGCATGTTGCTTACCATCAGGCACATGTCCTGTTCGTCTCTTCTTTAAAAAAAAAATCATAAAGTCAACATAATGTTCATTAAAAATCTAGGCTATTTATGGCTATGCGACTATAAGGATAGGAACTCATGCAGCGATTTGCACCCACGCCCGTCGCAGTTGCGGGTTTAAGGTTTTATTTCAAAACTCACGAGACCGCTGATTTTCGTGGTTTTGCAGCCGCCGCGGTTGAGATTATCGCCCGAGTACGTGGCGGTGGAGGGCGACGCGACGAGCGGTTATGGCCAAACGACACGAGGCTACTTTTTTAAGTTAGGATAGCAAGCGATAGCAAGCTTAGTGTTAGCAAGCTACGCACTTCAGTTTTGTGTACACGAACAACGCTACGCACTCTACTAACTCTAACATTAGGTTGCTATCCTAACTTGAAGAACTAGCCTCGTGTCGCTTGGGCATTAACGATTACTTGAGGACCAATCAACGCCACCCGACAGCAGAGCGCGCGGGCGCCACTCGCCGTCTCGCCGAGTCTGCGAGCGAACGCGCGGGAGCCGCGGACGTAAAACGAATCGTGAGTCGCGAGCCGTGCTTCCAATTTTTACATTATTATCTGCATTCTACAAAGCTGCGGGCCCGCAACCGCGGCGAGCGAGGCGGAAAATCGGTTCATGAGTTCTTAGCCTAAGACATCCTACATAAATAAAAATTAATTTCATACCTGTGAACCATGATGTCAGCATACCGCCGAATGGGGCTGGTAAAATGTGTGTACAGAGGAACATTTAAAGCATAATGATGGAAGTCATCATCTTCACAGCCAGCTGCACAGAAATACTTAGCCCTAGTCATTGGCTTAGCACATAACATGTTCAAAACCATGGCTTTTCCTACGTCAAGGCAGTCAGGGCCTGTGTGCATAATCAGAGACTTGTGTAAGTCTCCAGCAGATGAAATGTCCAAATCTATACCTAAAGGTTTCAGGGCTTTGGCCAGGGACCTCATCATGTGTCCACTCGGACGTGGATGACTTCTCAAGAAAGCCAGGTTTGGATGATCTTCATAAATCCGTCTTGCTACTGTCATGTTTGCTAATAACATGAACTCTTCAATCATCTGATTGCTCTCTTTGATTTGATAAATCCAATATGATTCTGGTAAGCCATTTCCACTCAGACGAAATGACACTTTTGGCTGATCAATTCTCAATGCTCCTTCATTGAACCTTTTCTGGCGAAATTTGGCTGCAATATCACCTACAATTTTAATTGTTTTCTGTATTTCTTTGAATTCATACCCATTGTATGTTTCTGGGAATTCTGACTGTGCATCTTGTTTGCCTTCCAGGATTGCTTGCGCATGGTCATAAGCAAGTTGGGCACAAGAGTTTATTACTGTTTTCGAGAACCTATGGCGTAATACCTGAGCATCTTTGGTAATTTCCCAGAATACTGAGAAAGCCAACTTGTCAACACCAGGAAATAGCGAGCATAACATGCATAGCTCATCAGGAAGCATGTGATATGCTTTTTCAACTAGATATATTGTTGTAGCTTTTTGCGCTACTTTAGCATCAAGGACCGTATCTTCTGCCAAGTAGTGAGCTACATCTGAAATATGGACACCTATTTCATAATTACCATTTTCTAATTCTATGCATGATATAGCATCATCAATGTCCCGACAATTTGAAGGATCTATACTGAAAATACATAATCTACGACAGTCTTCTCGTAACTTTATTTCTTCCTCTGGTATAGTATAATCGAGTCTGGGAAAGAGATGTCTCATTTCTGGGCCAAAAGGTGTTACATCCAAGTCATTTTGTGCAAGAATTGCTTTCGACTCAGTCTCCATATTTCCTGCTTGTCCAATATTGGACAAGATCTTTCCCACAGCAAAGCGAGTGTCGAACCACTCTATAATTTCAGCAAGAAATAATGTGTCCTCATATTTCTTCACATCTTGGAAGAAATTATCAGGCCAGCAGGAAAATGGTATATTAAGCCTAGGAACTCGATGATCGCGTGGGATAAACAAAGCTTTCTGCCTGCTTTTGTCTGGCATCAGTTTAAGGTTACCTATAACTAATCTTGAATGTACTCTTTCTTTGATGTAAACCACTTTGCCTCTCTTTTGTTTGTTCTCTGTATCTTCACTAGCATTTTCTGCAGGGGGGGATTCAATAAGCTGTACAACAACTACATCTCCTTCTAATGATCGGTTCCTATTCTTGACTCCATCAATAAACATGTCTTGTTCTTCACGGTCATCAGTTGATATAAAACCTTGTTGGAACTGCTTAGGATTGATTCTTAGAATACCCTCAAAAAGAACACCTGATTTAAGACCTTTTTCAACCTCTTCTTCTGATAAATAATTTTCGAATTTCCTGTCTTCTATACTTGCATCGTTTTCATTGTGTTTATTAGTTTTCTTGTGTCTCGGGGAGTTCTTGGACTTCCCTTTACCACTTTTTGCTGGTGTTGTGTTTGCAGTGTTATTCTGATTGGTCATATTACTCTGATTAGTCATATTGTTTTGATTGGTTACATAGGTGTGACTCAATAGAGGGTGTTGCATAATATTTTGAAAAAACTGTATATTAGACTGTGGAGTGATAGGTGAACAAGGTATACTAACAGAGTGTGGTCTCTGGAAATTGTGAAGCAAAGGAGTATTTGGAGCACTTACTGCATGTGGACTATTTTGCAGAGCAATTGTATTTAGAGCTTGCTGCATCTCCATGGCATTATGTAAACTTTGCATGTACTGAAACTGAGGATGGTGTGCCAGGTTGTTCAAGTACCTAGAACTACTACTAGGGTATAGACCGCTGCCAGGACTTGTGCCTGAGTAAACTGCATTTTTGGTTCACAAAAACATTGTGCGCTGATCCATTTTGCGCTATAGGGATATGTGCCGAACGACTTGTTTCGGGTATACCATTCGACCCTGTTGCTAAATGTAGCTGTTTCCGGTGCTTTTTCTTTGCATTTTTCGTCTTGGGACTTGCGGTATTGTCATTGTTTGAGTTTAATTTTAAATCTCCAAGTAGTGTGTCAACAGGGCGGGAATCCTTTGATGCTTTAGATTGAGTTGGCTGTGTTGATCGTGATATCGATGCATTTTTATTTTTTTCTTCACCATTGCTGTGCGAGTTCTTTGTTTGTAAATGCTGTGACGACGTGGAGAACTGCGCACTCGATGGCCCACTTTTATCATTGTTACCCAGCGGTAAATTAGTTTGTATGTTGGACATGATACGTAACTGAATCCTTCATTTATTCTTCGTTTATATGCAATTAGTTCTGGATATTTCGTAACAATAATTTATCCACAATGTTTATGTAGTTCAATACCCCCGGACCTCAATATACTCTTATCCTCAATAAAATAAATAGAAATAGATCAATTTAGGGATAAAACGATACTTTTCTTTCGAAACTGAGTAATTTTATCGATTGTGAGTATCGAGTAGATATCGGTTTGATAGGATTATATATTATACCTATATTCGTTTCGATCGTTTACTCTTTTCTCAATTTCACATTTCATCAGTTTGGATCATATATCAATATTTCGTTCTGTGTTGGCAACCTTGTTTCCATGTCTATATTTTATTTAGATAATCTTTCATTTTTTAGCGTTCCGTAGCCAAATGGCATATTACGGGGCCCTTATAGATCATTTGACCTTCCTTATTCAAAACTTGTACCTGGATGGGCAGTCCAAAGTAAAGTTGGACAACACCATTTCAGGGCCATTTAAGCCAGAACGTGGAGTCTGTCAGGGTTGCATACTCTCCCCTTCCCTGTTCAATCTCGTCGGGGAACACATTATGCGTAGGGTTCTAGAAAAATGGAATGGCCATAACGCAAAAGTATCCTACGCTTTGCCGACGACACAACTCAGATAGCATCCAAGGAGGAGGAGACACTACAATTTTTCAGACACGTGGTTAGACGACAAGAAAGCTTAGAAAAGTTAATAATGGTCGGTCGCGTCGAAGGGAAGAGAAGTAGAGGTAAAGCACCATTCCGGTGGATAGACACCATCAAGGCCTCAGCAAGGACAACATCCAAACTTGCTTACAGATGGCTCAAGACAGGAGTGCCTGGAGGAAGGTGGTAAAGGACGTCGATGGTGGTCACGACCCTCAGTAATGAGGATACGACCAAGAAGAAAGAAGAAGATAGATTCGTCATGTCTGTCTGTCTGTCCGTCCGTATGTAACAGCCACTTTTCTCCGAAACTATAAAAGCTATACTATTGAAACTTGGTAAGAAGATGTAATCTGTGAACCGCATTAAGATTTCGATACAAAAAAATAGAAAAAAAAACATGTTTAGGGGTGTCCCATACAAAGAACTAAAGAACTGAAACTGTTTTTTGAAGTTATACTGCTTTAGGCGCGTTATGAAATAATGATGAGAGTGAAATTTTAAGATGCGCGCGCACCTGTGACACAAAATTAACAGTATGAAGTCGTCTGCTTAAGGTGGTTCGATTTTCATACTAATCTAATTGACCATTCATGGGCGACGAGAGTATAATTTTACACTGAAATGACTATAGTTGGCATTTAAATTGGTCTTTATTTGCGGTATTTCATATTAAGTTGAAGAAAATTGTAAATTAATAGTAGAAATAACATCGAATTTTTTGTTCATTTATGTCAATGTGTGAGTGAACACAGATAGTGTCGTACGGTTGCCGCTACTAGGCATAGAATACATAATAGTAATTATACGGCGAAGACGCGCGACGTTGCCAGCTCGTGACATACGCGGGTAACGCGCTGTTGCCGCTCTTCTCTGTCAACTTTGCTCAGCTGGCTCAGCTCAAGAATCAAATAAATTATTGAAAGATTGGACAATGTATTGCCAGTATTTGAATGTTATACATTGGATAAATTTTCGGTGGCGATAAATTTAATAAAATAAAAGAAGTATAACTTCTCACGCGCGTACATAAGTACACGCACCAATTTTTTATTTTTTATCAAAACCATACGTGTGGTGGGTATCTATGAATAGGTCATCAAAAAAAAAATTTAGATTAACCCCGACTACCTCGGATCTCGGATTATCTGTAAAACGTTTTACTAGTCAAGCCCTTTCATTAGACACCCATATTAAGGAAGTTGTGAAAAAAGAAATGTATTTCGCCATTTTGTGGTACCGGCCATTTTGGATTTAAATTTGTCATAGTGCAAAGTATTCTACGTACTAGTCAAGTCTTTTCATTTGATACCCATATTGAGGTAGGTTGTAAAGAAATATTTTGTCCGCCATTTTGTAGAGGCGGCCATCTTGAATCGATAGTAATCAAACATAGCTAAAAACATCCGCACGGATATTAACCTTCAAATTAAAAAAACCGCATCGAAATCGCTCCATCCGTTTGAGCTCTACGGTGCCACAGACAGACACACACACACAGAGAGACAGACAGACACACAGCAGACAGGCACACAGACAGACATCGACGTCAAACTCATAACACCCCTTTTTTTTGGTCGGGGGGGTCAAACTCCATAGTCCACGCGGACTTGTACTTTGACAGAGGGGAAACGCTGTGTAAGCCTATTCCCTTACGTGTTGCTATCTGTTTTTTTCTTAAATCGATCGAAATGAGTACGTATCGATACTTCACGACTTAAAAGTATCGATTTAAAGTATCGATACTCCTGAAGTATCGTTTCATTTCTTGATGAATTACCTACTAAACTCTAAAATGACTAACTGACAGCTGACTCAGTGCTGCCAGAAGACCATCTCTGTTTCTCCCCAAAATGTTCACAGAGTTCCCAAAATATTGGATTTTCATGAAAAATAAACCCAACCCCGATTTTTGCTCACAATAAAACTTCGCTTAGAAACGGTGGTACAATTTTTTTATTAAGTTCACTGTGTTAGTGATATATTCGATAATGAACTTTGAAAAAATAGTGGAACTCAGAGACGACGGGGAGCGAGAGGTATACCAGCAAAATCTCTCTAGAACCTGCTGAAAGACCTTGGCTTATCCAGAAGTGCAGTAAGTTCTATACTAGAACGAGTATCTAAAGCTGCACTAGTAGGCTCATATCAGATTTGGCTGGGCAGGGAGAGAAAGACGAGTGGTGAAGGTGAGTGTTGATGTACGTCAGAAAGGGGCCCCTTAAACCTACGCCCGAGTCACAAGTCTCGAGGTCTACTCGGGTTTTCTCTCTCTGCCACACGATGGACCCGGCAACCGCACGGTGAATCCATGGAATGCTAAGAAAATCGTCTCTTAGTAATAAATAAACACCGAAAAGTTTTTTAAAGTTATTGTTTCAAAAGCGGATTTTTTTGTGTGTTTGAAACTGCGTTTATTTTCGATTTGTGTTTGACTTTTAACATCAGTAACAGTAATGCTTGGAGCAGACACTTTACCACGAGTCAACATTCTTGAATTTTTGAAGAGAAAAGTAATTTTTGTACTATTGTTTATGCCATGATCTAGTTTTTAGATTGTTTTCATTCCTTTTAAAATATAAATTACACATTAACCAAAGTGACATTTATGTGACACTGGGAAAAGTAAAAAATACTTAAACGTTAAAAATACAGAACGGTATTGTTAAGTTTTTATCACTCAAAACAATGTTAAACTGTAAGATACGGCAAATGCCGAAAATAAAATGTAATTAATTATGTGGGGAATTTGTGGGAAATCAGCATAAGTTTCTCCCCGAATTGGGGGAATTTTCCTTCAAATTTAGGGGAATTAGCAAATCGGGCATCGACAACGCTGGCTGCACTGTTGCTAGATTGGGGATTCCCCCCAAATGTGGGGGGTTTTAATAGCCATGGAGGGAAATTTGGGGGGACAAAATGTTTGGGGGATTTACGGGGGGAAAAAATTGCTTGTAGGGGGAAATTGGGGATATTTCATTGCCGAGTTTTGCAGTTTTTTAGCGAATATGGCACTTATCCAAGTGAACTTAGTACAAAAATTTTACCGCCTTTTCTTATGGGAACTTGTCGAAACACTTTATGGAGTAATAGAAACTATTTCTGAAATAGCGTTATATTGTGCTTTAAGAGTTCGGAAATGTTTATCAATTTTGAGGGTTTTGTCTTGAAATCCGGTTTTTTGGGGGATTTTGAGAACATTTTGGAGAGAAATTGAGGTGGTCGTCAGCGTAAAATTATGTTTTGGGGGTAAACGAATGTATAATTTACTTTGGGGGCTTTTTTCCAGAAAATCCACTTTTTGGGGGGATTTCGAGAACATTTTGGGGGAAAATTGAGATGGGCTTCTGACAACACTGGCTGGCTGTGAGTGCTGTGCTGGTGTGCTGTGACGTTATAAGGTTACAGGTTACAGGTTATTACTATACCTACCAATTTTTCGTTTATTTGTTATTCGGCTTCGGCAAACCTGAAAATGTGCTAAAAACTCTAAAAGTTAAGAAATAATTTCGAATTTGACTGTAATAGTTAAACACATTCAGAAAGTTATCACTTCTTATTCACATGTGCATTGTAGTGTGAGTTTTAATAAAATGAAGCTTATAACTCATAATATGCTTACATCTAAGTGTTTGAAGGGGGTTATGACTGGTTATCCTCTCGCAATAAATGCAAAAGACGTTAAAGTAACTGAAGTGGACTTCAACCGTGAGTTTATATCGCGAATAATACCAAAATTAGATTGGGAAGTTCTTTGGACTGCTGCGAACAGCATTGGACACAGTGAAGGTTTGCCGAAGACCCTAGAACCCAAATATGAAGACAACGAAGAATTTTTAAAGATAGCTCACAAGGTTTTGCTAGAAATAGAGGTAGAAGAAGGTTACCTAACCTGCCCTGAATCTGGAAGGCAGTTTCCAATAACTAAAGGAATCCCAAATATGCTGTTGACTGAAGCTGAAGTACAATAGAAATTTTATAATTAAACATATTTATATTTGTGTCTGTGATGATCTGTTTTCTTTGAATTAAAACCATGTCATGTCCAAAGGAATCTTGCTTTTTTATATTATTTTACTTGTTATGTTTGTTTCAGCTGTAAATTAAATTAGCAAATATTTACAGCTATAACTAATTAAATTAAAGTAAGCATTAAAGTATTATGTAAAGCAGTTTTTAAAGATTTTATACCCCCCTCATAACACACTTAACCGTTTTTAACACCCTTCCTCTCACTGTCCGTAAACATTTCATAACATCAAAGTGGTTATTTTTACTTCAAAGTCATCTCACAAGTTGCCAACTGTGGAGATTTTAATTTACTGTTTTTAAGCCAAAAAAGACCTGAAGAGAGTGGCGGGAAGGGGATGGATGCGGAGAGCCGAGGACTGGATTTGGTGGCACAATATTGGAAAGGCTTGTATCCAGCAGTAGACGAACATGGGCTGACGATGATGATGAAGCCAAAAAAAAAATTGGTCGATATATGTAATTATAATACACTCTTTTTAAATGAAACTGGAAACAAATTAATCAGTAGGAAGCCTACCATTGTCCAAGTTTATATTGTGTATGCATAAATAAAAAAACGAAAGTATGTAACCATGTTAACCTCGTGGATAAATTTCCAATAATAATGTTTAATTAGAAGCTGTGACAAAACAATTAAATTATACCTTACTAGCAACCCACCCCGGCTTCGCACGGGTATTATGGAAAATAAGTAAAAAACAAAATTATTATAATAATAATTTAGCAAGTACCTTGACTTGGCTCACGAGGTTACCGCCATGTGGGATGTTGATTCCACGATCATAGTCCCCATAGTCGTGTCGGCAAATGGCCTTATAGCGAAAAGTCTCGACCAACACCTCAAGAGACTTTCGCTAGACGGTTGGATCAAGGGTCAGAAGGCGGTCATCCTTGACACAGCGCGCATCGTCAGGAGGTTCCTCAGTCTGCAGCCCTAACCACCGGTAGCTTGGGCCCTTTATGTGTAACTACAGTAATTACGCCGCTACAACTACATTTTTAGATTTTAAAAGTACCTAGATAAAAATGCCTATCAAATTCAGACCATGTTATCCACACATTTGTATTAATTCTTATCCAAATAAATTATTTCTTATTCAAGACTCGTTTAATACCTATTGATTACTTTTTCATCTTGGATTTGAAATTTGTCATAAGTAGTGCAAAAGATTCTACTAGTCAAGCCCTTTCATTTGATACCCATGTTGAGGTAGGTTGTGAAGAAATATTTTGTCCGCCATTTTGTGGAGGCGGCCATCTTGAATCGATATTAACCAAACATAGCTAAGAACATCGCATGGATATTAACCTTCAAATAATAAAAACGCATCGAAATCGGCCCATCCGTTTGAGCTCTACGGTGCCACAGACATCGACGTCAAACTTATAACACCCCTTTTTAACCCCCGATCAAACAAGAACAAAATTAAAAATTTTGACCAACCCCCGACTACCTCGGATTTGTTATCTGTACAACATTCTACTAGTCAAGCCCTTTCATTTGATACCCATATTAAGGGAGTTGTGAAAAAAGAAATGTATTTCGCCATTTTGTGGTAGCGGCCATCTTGGATTTGAAATTTGTCATAGTGCAAAGTATTCTACTAGTCAAGCCCTTTCATTTGATACCCATATTGAGGTAGGTTGTGAAGAAATATTTTGTCCGCCATTTTGTGGAGGCGGCCATCTTGAATCGATATTAACCAAGCATAGCTAAGAACATCCGCACGGGTATTAACCTTCAAATAAAAAAAAATCGCATCGAAATCGGCCCATCCGTTCAGCTCAGCTCTACGGTGCCACAAATATTTCTTCACAATCTACCTCAATATGGGTATCAAATGAAAGGGCTTGATTAGTAGAATACTATACACTGTAACAAATTTCAAATCCAAGATGGCCGCCACCACAAATAGGCGAATTATATTATTTTTTTCACTATTACCTCAATATGGGTATCAAACGAAAGGGCTTGACTAGTAGAATACTTTGCACTAGGTATGTATGACAAATTTCAAATCCAAGATGGCCGCTACCACAAAATGGCGAAATACATTTCTTTTTTCACAACTTTCTCAATATGGGTATCAAATGAAAGGGCTTGACTAGTAGAACGTTGTACAGATAACAAATCCGAGGTAGTCGGGGGTTAATCAAAATTTTTAATTTTGTTCTTGTTTTGGTCGGGGGTTAAAAATACAAATCTTTCCTCTTTATAATACTAGTATAGATAACTCTCAATACTATTGTACCCTAGATGGTTTACTATGCTGAAAAATTATATTCTAAAGAAAGGGCAATCTCCAGTCCCTTAACACTACGAAAGATTCACTTCATCTCCTATTAGTCACCAAGACTGATTGCATGATTAAATTTCCAAAAGAGAAGACTGAAGTCTGCATTTATAATAGACAAACTTTTCATCCTGGAGAATGATGTCTCCGGTAGTAGGCCGCTATAGCACTAAAAAAAAAGTTACCTTTAGTATTAAAATTTAATGTGGTGATTACAAATATTTAATTAGGTAAACGCCAGGCGCAGTCGAAACTCGAGTCAGATTGTATCGACCATATCACATGTGAGTAACCCATTTACCTAATTCAATATGGTATGTACTGTTTGTTTACTTTCAGACAATAAATATGTAAATTATGGTTTGACTCACTGATAGGCTTTTGGATATAAAGAAAGTTCAGCTATTTTGATTTATACTCTGTTACTCTATTAAAAATAGCATCAAAAGCTGTTCAGTAGTTTGTGGACAAGGTTCATCCATTCCCAAACAAATAATAGTACCAACCAAAATGGAATCTTTGTTGGCTGATCAGTATGAGTGGAATGGTATAAACTAATACAGAAGCTGAATAGTTTGTTAGAGCGTGTTAATCTTGAGAATCACTAGTCTGAATCTGACGAGGCTTTCTCAGAAAGACAATCTGTGCTTTCTCAGTAAGGTCTCACACAAATGATAAACAGATGAAAAAATAAAGTCAAATTATTTATTAACATTGACAGATGCTCATTGCTCATCAAATGTTTTTAAGAAGATGAAACGAAACAAAACACCTTCTGTGGCACACTTGAGAACTACTTAGTTTAGAATCTGCATTTGTTTGTGCAGAACATTTGTTATGGAAGTGAAAACTTCTATTATCGCCCCGAGATCGCACCACACTCGCATTTCCGTAGACTGTGCATGAAACTCATCGTCACGTTCGGAAGTGATTGTTCCGGTGAATTCGGGACCGACGAGTGTGCCAGAGCGAGAAACAAACAAGCTGCTGCTCTTTGGTATATTCAATTTAAGACATTCCATTTTAATGTCTTTATTTATTCTCTCACACCTATGTAACATTTGTTATCCTATCCCTTTCATACATTATTTCATTCATACTTAACAAGTGTTAAGTTAGTGTTGTCTCGCATCTATGCTTCTCTTTCACACCAACACATTACATTTACAAGATTTTTTCATTAAAAGTTTTCTATATTCATTTGATAGAAGGATAAAATAATAGCAATGAAGACCTAATTAATATTATAAATGCCAATGTATGGATGTTTGTTGCTCAATCACGTCACTACAAGTTAGATTATAGTCTGAAAGAACACATTATCCCGGGGAATCAATGGGAAGGGAAACTACGGGAGTAAAACCGCGGGGCGCTGCTAGTATATGTATGGGTGAAAACATATGATACAGCTAGTTATAAATAAAAATCAACACTGCTATTTACAACTCAATAAGATTTTATTTAGAACAATAAATAAAATTACAAATCGTACATTCATCACCAGTGATCAAAAATTATACTATATAACAATGATAACAAATGTAGTTGATTAGAGCTCATCTGCATACGGTACAAACGCCAGGTTTCCGGCTGATCCCATGGAGATCTTGCTCTTAGATGCGGCAGTGAGGGCCTGAAAAGATTTTCAACATTTAAGACAAAAAAACTTGAAATAATTTATTGGTGTGGAAGTTTTTTTTACTGACTATTAGCTGACCATATGCCATACTTTCTTTTTCGGTCAACATTTTCTAAACTTTACTATTACCAACATCAGCAACAAAAAAAATCTTAAATCAGTTCATTTTGTAGTGAGCTACACAATGCCACACACACAGACACACCCTCACACACATAGAAATCTAACTTAAAACACCCCATTCGTTTGCCAAAAGAAGTTTCACTTCAAAAACCAGTTTTAATCAGCGATATAAATGAACAAACGGAAACGGAAAGAGTGAGCTCTCTTCCCAACGATAACAATTCCGCGCGCCTGAAGTTTGGGAGGGCACATCCATTGATTTATATCGATGGTTTTAATAGCTCAAACCCACCGATGAAATGTCGCTGGCCGTGATCTGGTCGATGTCCTTGGCGAGTTGCGCGAACGAGCGCACGGTGCCGGTGTAGAGCGCCTGGGCTGCGAGAGACTCGGCCAATGAGGAGCCCTCGTCGGCCTCGCTCAGGATTTGCAGCTTCAGCTGGTTCTTGCCGGCGGTGATCGCTGCGGCGTTCAGGGTCGGAGTCCTCAGGAGGCTGGCTACAGTCTTCACCGCCTGTGGAAGTGAACAAATTTTTTAAGTGAATACTTTTTTTTTTGGCGCGGTACAGATAGATTTTTCGTGGGCTGTGAATTCAATTCTAGCGTCACGCTTGGGAATGATAAGAAATCTTCGGGTAAACTCGGAACCACTCGGGAAATGCATCAGCATTTCCCATTGGCTATCTAGAAAAGCGTAATTCTCATGGCCACACCCTCCGGTTTCACCCGCGTAGTTTCCAATGTCAATATCAAATTCTGAGTTATAAGTTTTCACTTCTATCTGCAGTTCCTATGACTGCCAATTATTTTTTACTAGGTATACGTCATAGCGTTGTCTGCGATATCGTCGGCGTCGGTGTAATAATCAAAAGTTCCAGTATGCAGAGACAAACAGCCACGACTGCGTGCTCTCTCTCTCTTATCATCATCATCTCTCTATTGAGCAAGTTTATGGAGATAAGTTTTTACGACACGATTTTATATGCCTCAAATGGTTTCAAGGGCAATGTTTCCAGAGAATCGACAGGGTATAGAGATCTTATATCCCTGAGTGACGAGCGTAATGCAGTGTTAAGTAATAATTAGGAGTCTTCATATTTCAATAGCGTGACACTGCTATTAGCCTATGTGTATTCTAGATCGTAACATAACTGTGTAACATTCCAAATTTCAGCTCGATCCGTTTCCACGTGATTAAGCAACAAAGATCTAAACATCCAAACTTTCGCATCCTACTAATATTACAAAAAATGTCAAAGTTTGTAATTATGTATCGATGTATGTTTGTTCCTCTTTCAAGCAAAAATGACCGAGGGGATTTGTTTGAAATTTGGTACACAGATAGATAATGGTCTGGAGTAATATTTAGGAGATTTTTTATCCCGGGAAAATAACAGGATCGGGACGTATGCGGGTAAGACCACGGGGCGCTGCTTAGTTTATAATTTACTAGATGACCCGGCGAACTTCGAACCGCCATCCGTTTTGTAAAGAAACCTTCTCCAAACAATTACAAAGACATAAAACAAAAATGATCCCATGAAAATGATTATGAGCGTACATATACATTACATACGTACCTATACATACATTTCGATGATCCATTTTTATATTAAGAGACTTATACTACGTACCACCATATTTTTTTTTGTATAAATTTTCTGCTATACAAACATTGCCCCGATAATATGAATAACAAATACATAAAACAAAGAATCCAACTTTATCCAATTTGGTGGCAGTCATTCAAAAGTTATGTATGTGTATTATGCATAAACATGTCCTCATACATTGCGAAGATCCACTTTAATATATCGATACTTTAATTCGTAAAACAAATAACTCCAAAGTAGCAATTTCACAGGCCAATAAAAGTTGGTAAAAATTAAAGCATCAAAGGAAAAAACAAAACTCTTTGGAAATTGGGTTTCTTATTAAATAATAACAAACACTTTAAAAAATGGACGTAATATCAGTTACGCAATAGATTTTAGCGGTGATTTAGTGGCCCCTGTGAAATTTATTACTAAGGAGTTATTTGTTTTGCGAATTAAAGTATCGATACAAGTTAGTAGGATTAAGTAGGTAATACATACGGCGTTGGCTTCATCCTTGGGCACGGAGATGACGACACCGAACAGGCCGCTGTCGGAGTAGGAGACGTTGAACCCGGCCGCCGCGAACGGGCCGATGTTGCCCACCGCCTTGGCGAGCGGAGAGTTGTCACTGCCCCACTTGGTCACGGGGCCGTTGCCCAGAGCTAATGGTACACATTTTACAATGAGGATGTTATCAATTTTTCGGAACTGTTTTTATTTTGAATATTGACGCATGTTTATCGTAAAAAATAACATTTTATTTCAAAATAATAGTAGGTATTTTCGATGATTAAATATACATTATTAAACTAATTTTGAATTTTGCCCGCTAAAACACTAAGGACTGACATGACGTCACTAGTCGCAAAACATTGGTCGCGATTCATGACTGTCCAGTTTATGTGTTTTCTTATCATTACTTGAATACAAACAATGAAAATCGTCGTAGCTAAGATCTCAGACTATAATAAAAATGCAGAAAAGTAAAAGTTTTGTCAGTTTTCGACAGCTTGTTTCGAGACTAGTGACGTAGTAAGTCATATTGTTAGTTTTAAATTTCGATTACAATGCTGGCTTTTGAGCAAGCGTTTTATGGATATGAGGAGTTTTATGCCCCACTTTTATAAATTAACAAATTACTTATTGTTTTAATTTTAAACTGACATTATTATTATAATTTTATAAATTATTATATTATTTTATTGACATTGTAATTTTGTAATTAATATTTATTCGGCACTGTATTGTGCATAGATACTTATTGGATACCGAATTTTGTTTTATAATTTGTGTATACTCACAATTTCTGACATGTAAATTGGTTTTACGAAATAAAGATTATGATTATTATTGGTGTTTCCAGTCACGTGACAACAGATTAAAAATATAGCATTTAAAATAATTTTTTAGTTAATTTACTACGTAATATTAAATTATGATAATGCGATTTTCGATATTCTATTAATAAAAACTATCATAAAATTAACATTTAACATTAATTTGTGATATGTGTTAACATCCCTATTGACCACTATCTCGCTTGATGTTAGTGACGATGCGGTCTACAATAGAATGTGCTTATCTACAAGAAACCGATTTACTCTCGATTTGAAGTCACCAAGATTGTAACGAAGATTGGTTTAGGTCTACCAGTAAAAAAAACAATCAAGTAAACATGATTAGAATAAAATAAAATTACTATCCCTAATTTCATTAAAAGATTTGGTACAAAGGAACCGTGCGGAAAAACCTAATCTATTTACTTATTCTTTATCTAAGGTTCTAACGAAGTCGCGGGCCGGATGAAGGAATCACATGGGGCGCATGGTGGCCAGCCCTTCTACCTGCGGTCTCTGTCATTTCAAGCGGAAAGAAAAGAGAGAGGAATGTCAAAGCTAAGGCAGTTCTAGTTACGCGGTAGATCTTCGGGAGGCCGTATATTGAACGGCCTGGTCTAGGGACTCTAGAGCAATGCTTTTTTTAGGTCTGTTGGTGGTTTTAGTTGATACATGAAATGAAATTACCTTTTGCGGCAACAGCAAGGGCGAGGGCTTGCTTGGAGCCGGCGGGCGCGCCCTGCAGTGCCAGAGCTACGTGAGCCAAGTCACCGCCCATTTCTTTCCTGAAAAGTCATATTAATTTTTAAAATCGAGTTTCATGATGATTGTGATGGGTGCTTATTTTTTATGACATGGGGGTGGGAGGTTTAGATGATGATTACGTCAGCAATAGTTATTTATTTTTGTACACAGATGGCATTCCCACACATTGTCCATACTTGAAAACGAAACGTATTTGCGTTGGAATAGGTACCAATGTTTACGTAAACATGAGAGGGAGGAGTAAGAGCTTTGCTTACTTTTGATGACAAAAGTTCAAAAACTGTAATAAATCTTCTTACGTAATACTTGAACAGCCCCTCACCAATTTCACTAAAACAAAATCTCTGAAGCAAACCATTTACCTGAGTTCACCGCCGTAGTAGGTGGAGGGTTCAGCCTTGGCATCCCCGGTACTGGTCAGCTGCAGGCACTGAGCCACCAAGTTAGCACGATCCTGCGAAAATTAAGGGTGATTATAAATCTTTTGGCATTTTTTTATGTTAAAGGAACCTGTGGCCTCTACTGTTTAACTTTGGGATAGAGCAGAAGGCACAGGGCCCTATTAAATTGGGGTGCGTGGTTCGGGAACCTCCACGTGGTGCACCCTGGGCAACCCAACCAACAACTTGCTTCGGTGGCATCTTGTTGTGTGATGGACAGGAAGGCCCGTTGGATGTTTAGGGCCGTCCGACGCCCCACCTAGGGATAGGCCTTCGAAGAGCTGACGCGCCGCTGATTTCCGGCGTCACTAAAGCCAAATGCGGGGGTACTAACGACCCCCGCGAGGCGGGTTCGCAAGGACAATGGCAGGTGGGTCAGGGTCGTCGCAGGAGTGCGAACCCGCGACCCTGACCCCTGGACATGCAGGAGAAATCTGTGGGGGGTTTTAGTCGGTACCATGTCGTATCCCATGGTGTCGAGCCCGGCATACCTCACTATGTCCCTGCACGGTGGGCATATGTAAAAGTATAGACCCCACATAAAAAAAACGGCTCTATTAATTGAGCGGTTGTAATGCGTTTTGGGCAAGCTACAATGTATCTTTTGCACCAACACATCGTTCGGATCCTCAATGTTCTTTTTTTATTAATTTTTTTTTTTTATTTATTAAAAAGAAAAAGAAGATGTATTCTATTGTATCACTTATTCAACATCATTGGGGAGAATGAGTCCTGTACTGATTTCCATTAATTCACCCAATCACACTCGTGGGGAGGGGTTGGTCTCGACAAATCTCACATCAAATTTTTTTTGGCGCAAATGTGTTAATTAAATGTGAAAACTGGGTGACATCGGAGTAAAAAATGAATTGAAAAATCTTCGAAATTACTTCACGTAATTTTTGGATGCTACTCGTACCTTTCGTATCATTATTATTTCGCTAAATGGTGTTGTGTGAGAAATGTCTACCAATACTTATTAACCGACTTCAAAAAAGGAGGTTTCTCAATTCGACCGTATGTATGTTCCTTTTTTTTTTTTTATGTGTGTTCGCGGATAACTTCGTCGTTTATGAACCGATTTTGATGATTCTTTTTTTTTGTTGTAAAGGAGATATTCCAAGGATGGTACCATGATAAGGAAACCAGGATCTGATGATGGTATCCTAGAGAAATCGAGGATAACTTTCGAAAATTGTAAAGATGACTAGTGCGTTAGTTAAGTTTTTGCTTGAGCATTTTAAAGCAGTATAGTTTAAAGATGGTCTGGAGTCGATCTGATGAGGGGAGCGGGAAGACGGCCGAGGGAACTCCTCGACGGTACACAGTAGTTACCTTGTGTTTGGGCTCGATGAATTTGTATTGATGAGAACTTTTACATAGATGGGTTGTGACTGTCATTAGTGGTCTGATGATGAAGATAAAGGACAGTCAAGGGAATTTCTTAACGGCTTACAGGAACTACCCAGTGTTTGGGTTTAATTCATGTATTGAGATCTCAACACGAAATCGTGTAAATGCATTCGTGAAAACTTGTTTAGCACTAAAAGGGTAAAATAAACTATTTTTACAAAAATTAAACCGACTTCAACACCACAAATAGGCACTCAAAAGCGAAAAATAATTTAATATAGGTAATTATTATAACCGCTACTCACTCATCTATATGAAGTCGGGCCAGCCAAATCTAACAGGTAGTAGATAGATACTACTTACCTATGCCTACTTACTTACTACCTCGTACATAGTATATCTACTAACTTTTAACTAGCCTGGCACCGACTTCATATGAGTGAGTAGCGGTTATAATAATTACCTATATTAAATTATTTTTCGCTTTTGAGTGCCTATTTGTGGTGTTGAAGTCGGTTTAATTTTTTGTAAAAAATAGTTTATTTATTTACTATTGTTTATAATATATCTACAGGACTTAATCACGATTTAATTCATTGTTTTAAATACCTCGACGGTTCGGCAGCGTCACAACCGCCGTGGTCACAAGAAGACTGAAGAAATTGTGGGTCGTCTCATTGCGAAATGAGGGCATCTAGATCTACCCTCATTTGGTCTTCAAAAATCGCAGGGTTACCACCACGACACAACACTAACCGTATCACCAGGCTTCTCCGAACTCACTCCGCGATGCGTACATTTATTTATGACTGGATTCCACGACGCCGATAACCGAAAACCATCCTCCCGGTTGAAATTACGATGTTTTTTAATTACTAAGGCTTCCCGAAGTATTCTTGCGTAGTAATGACGTTCGATGGAGAGAATCTTCGGGTCGTGGAGCTCGATCCAATGACCAGTTCCCGCATCAATAAAATGCTGCAGATTTCTGTGTCTGGCGATTTTTTACAGCGGCGATGTGTTCTTTGATCCTTTCAGCAATTGTAGGCTTAGTTTGACCAATATAAGAACTACCACAGCTGCAGTCGACCTTATACACACCTGGAGTCTGAAATGGAATGACGTCTTTCGGCGTCCTAATATGCCTCGTCATCCTTGATAAGGGAGTATACACAGTTTTAATAGAATATTATTTTAATAATGTCCCCACCTTATCCGTGATGCCTTTGACGTAAGGCATAAAAGCCGGCTGCCTCTCGATATTCACTTTCATTTTTCTGACCTTTTCTGTGTTCCAATAACTTCGTCACATTATAGCCATTACTTTGAAGTACCTCCTGAACGTGTCTTTTTTCCGCTTCTAAATGATCAGGGTCACAGAGGGCGTCCGCTCTATCCAAAAGAGATCTGGACACCGACTGTAGTTGACGAGGGTGATGATGTGACGTCGCGTGCAAATGTCGGTCAGTATGCGTGGGTTTTCTATAGACAGAGTGAGACAACGAACCACCAGATTTAACTGTCTCTATGACGTCCAAGAACGGCAGAGATCTATCCACCTCCAATTCAAATGTGAACCTAATGTTGACATGTATCGAGTTGAGATGCTCCAAGAAACGGTTTACCTATCTCCTTTAAAATGCAGTATTTAACTGCTCTGATCTATGACGTCCAAGAACGGCGATCGAGTTGGATGCTCCAAGAAGCGGATCTGCAGAAAACGTCGTCCGCGTATCTAATCCACATTCTTACCGCTGCTGATGGAAACCGCGGTTGTAACGCTGCCGAAACGTCGAGGTATTTGACAAACAATGAATTAAATCGTGATTAAGTCCTGTAGATATATTATAAACATTATGGGTTCAAATCGCGAAAGTTTAAAAACAATATTATTTACTATTGTCTTTGACATTTTTATTAATTTTTATATTTTACCTACGTCAAGGTAATTAAACAATGATTGCCATCGTGACTACGCCCCGTACAATGTAAACATTATATTATAATTATTATTACCTGCGTGTCTCCAATAACGACGATGGAGCAGCGGCTGGGGGAGACAGTGTTGGCGGCGAAGTGTTGCAGCGACTCGGAGGAGATCTTGCCCACCCGCTTCGGCGAGATGAACAGAGAGTTGCCGAGCCCGCGGCGGTACGCGGCCTTGTGCAACAAGTCCACGGCGCGCACCTTCAACAAACACCACAAGAATAAGGTAGGACTCATTGCAAACCACTTGGGCAAATACCCTACAGTTTTGTACAAACATTGGTACATGCTCCGTTGTGAAGGGTAATGTTTTCAGAGAAAGAAATTAAAAGGCACAGAGATTATCTTATATCTATAGGTGGCGAGCGCAGTGCCGTGCTAGGTAATTATTATAACTCTTTCATGTTCCAATAACTCCGTGACGTACATGTCCTGCTCGTCTCGTTACTTTATAAAAAGGACTGGTCCACACGGTGCGGTATGTAGCATCGTCGCAACGTATATAAATATACTAGATGCCCGCCCCGGCTTCGCCCGTGGTATATTATATAGCACTCATCGGGATCCCGTACATATCCAACGGTGAATGAATGGCTGAAATCGGTTCACTCATTCCTGAGAATATCGATTTCAAACAAAAAACCTCTTCAGTTACCTGCTACGCCACCTGTCGGAAATTGGTCGTACCAACTCAGATTTAGAAAAAAAAATAGCAAAGGTTTATATTCAATGCACAGATTACTGAAATTCAATGACGCAATCTTTGACACATGCTGTCATGTGTCATGTCAAAGCACGAAACGTACGAAAACTCTCAAAAGGAAAATATTTTTTTCCGATTTTGTTACATTCTTGTTTCATGCTCCGCTTCAATTAATAGTAGAGTTATTTTCTATAGCCTAAAGCCTTCCTGGATAAATGGACTATCCAATAGAAAAAGAACCTTCCAATTCGGACCAGTACTTCCCGAGATCCTAGCGTTCAAACAAACAAACTCTTCAGCTTTATAATATTAGTATAGATTAACGCACAGCCGGTCACACAGACGCTCCGCCACCGTAACGTCAAAACGAAGCAGTCGTAACATGCCGTCTTCGAAGCGGCGACTAACAGTTGCGGCGAGGATTTAGTAAAAAAAACATTGTACATTAATGAAATGAAGTAATTTATATCAATTTCATCAACAATACTCATTTTAGGCTGCAAATAAAACTGAATTCAAGAACAAAATGTGCTTGCGTGTCAGCGTGTGTCCTCTCTATAATAGAATAAACAACTAAGTGCTTCCTTCCGCCGTCTCTATGAGTACATCCCTGCCCGCTTTGTCTTGGTTTAGTTGCACGCGCCTAACGTATAGTATGACGAACGATACAGCGACGTTACGTCGACCCAACGCGCCGCGTGTACTGGCCCTAAGGACCACACATAAAAGTATTCCTTTCACCATTGACTGTTTCAGTGTTTCACCAATGACTATCATCACTGAGCTTATCAACAAACCAGCTATTGGTATAAATAACTCCACAGAAAAAATGTTTTGATGTATAGAAATTGCTCAAGTAGATTTTGACCAACAGCTATGGTTGTGTTTTGGTTAAAAAATTACAACATACCTGAGGAGGAAGAGAAGCCAGGTCGTACTTGAGACGGGGAATGTTGTCTTCGAGTTCCCAGGACCTGAACTCTTGCCTGGATACAATGTTGTTCAGGTATTCCACTGCAGTTTGCAGGTTTTCCTTGTTGGCCTGCAAACACAAAATGAGGATTTATGTTTTGATCAGCAAGTAATGCAAACAGATATGTAGATTGGAGAAGTAGATAGTATAAGATACAAAGACAACATAACTTTTTTTAGTAGTATGTTATATGCTATGGTGTCAAAAGTTGTAAGGAATTCTACTTAATAAGTAATTTTATCTTTTACTATCCACTCGTCCACTATTCTTTGATTCTTAGTAGGTTTTTATTTGTGTAGACATAATAATCATCACCATCTATCTTCATTAGTTCACTGCTTTAGTAAAATTATGATGCAATGAATAAAGATAAATATCGCGGACACAAGGACAGACTCCTTCGAGACTGCTAAATGCAAGCGATGCGATTCCCTCAGCATTCTTGGTTCAGCTGGCAATTAACACCATTTGTGGCTAACTGCCAGACATCTCAGACCAGATAGTAATTTAAATTTAATACAAATACCTCGAGACTGTAGTAAATAAACTCGCGGTCCCCAGAGGCACTGACAGTGGCACCAATCTGAGCAAGTTGGCGTCCAATCATGAAGGTGCTGGCGCACTGGGTGGAGAGGCCAGCGGCCGAGCGCAGCACGTGAGCCACACCCAGCTCCGTCTGAGGCTCATAGCGAGACCCTGCCCTGAGAAAGAGAAATATTTATTCAGTAATAGGCAAGCAGCATTTGCTGATATGCATAATCTTCCAGTGTTGAAATGACAAATTATGGGTCTGTTTATTTGTTTAAAACAATACTGTCACCCAGAAATCTAAGATGTTATAACTCTAAGCCCTATAATTTCTCTGGAAACATTGCCCTTCAAACCGAAACAGTAATGTTTGTGCATTTCAGCTTGGTGATAGTATAACTGGCAAAGGTGTGGTATTTTCCAAGGCGGACTCTGCCAAGAATAGTCAAGAGTGTGATCTGCTATGTTAGTCAGTGATAGTGCATGGGATAACTGGTACTTATTATGCCAAATGTCTCTCTTATGCTCCTTTAATCTGTACAGGTTGCTTAAATAGGCTTTTAAATATCAGTATTTTCTCTACTTAGTAGTTTTCTATACTTTAACTTCTTTTCCATCCCATGGTTGCCTGGAAGAGATCGCTTTTAGCGATAAGGTCGCCATTTGCTACTATACTTTAAGATTGTTTTTTAAGTTGTTTGTTTTGTTAAGTGCAATAAAGAGTTTATCTATCTATTTTCTAGGGACTGAGCTAGATGAAAAGATGGTTCAACTATGGTGCATCACTTTCAATTTTCAATCAATCATATTGATGCTCACCTTCAGGTGACTTGGTGGTAAAAACTGGACCTAAATACCAAAAAAAGTTTATTGGTTTACTTAGGTTCTTTTTTATTGAGTTAACCCAAATAGCAATTTATTACCAGTTCAAAATTTTAAAAGCATGTCATAGGTTTTAAAAGTATTAGGTGTGTTTATCAAATAGCCATGTTTTACTCAAACAATTACTTTTGTTCTTCTGTGAGGCCACAAAAAGTATGAGATTAGATTCAGGACTCTTTGAAGTAACTCCAAATCAAGTATGTAGAGAAACAACATCTGACGAAATGGGAATGGAACTATTATGCCAGCGACCCAAGGCCGTGCTCCGCTATTTTAAAGAGCTAGGCTGGTTTGGGTAGGCTGGCCGGGATAAGTGCACAATACACCCCTAGTGGGAGGTCAGTACAGGTAAAACACCCCTTCCTGAATTAGAATAATTACTTCTGTTCCAACAATAAATAGCATGGCTAATACATACTTACATACCAAGTGAATTATTGGTGTAAGAATTATCACTTCTAGAGAATGAGGATTGAAAATTGTTTTTACAAGCTTTAATCACTCAGTTTTGATCCCCATTCGTTTCTGCCTCTAATGCAACAGCTGTTATAATAATTAGACATTGATTCATGACTTAAATTATGTTTTGATTCATTGACATGTCAATTGGCTGCTGTATCTGACCTTATATCTATTCCAAAGAAATGTACATGGATAAGGTTCATGTAGTTACTATGTACTTATAGCGTGTGAAACGAATTACTTAATCACACAACTTACTTGAATGCGATGGTGATCCTGGTAAGAGGAGATCCATTATCCAAGGCAGCGCAAATGGCGTTGTTCGGTAGGGTGCATGATTGAAGTTTGGCATCAGCCTGTATAGCTGGTGCAGCCTGAGCGTATCCTCGAGTCTAAAATTATAGCGAATACAATTTTGTTTTAAATATTACACCGGAAAAATACAGTTGAAATGGGTTTACATAATCGGTTTTGACAGCTGAGGGTTGCTGAATAGATTTAATGTTTCAGTAAACTTTTTACTTATTTTGAAGGAAATTTACTATATGTTTAATAAGTAATTACCGCAACTTGTCGAATTATAGGGCTAGCAAAGGCCTTTGATGCCATTTTCACGATTTCTTAACAATTTTTCTTGTGCTGCAAATCTCAAGCACGTCGAAGAAATGTTCCACAGACGGACTGACACACTGACAGTGACAGATGTGGAAAGCATAATAGATCAGTCAAAGCGACAGAGAAAAAAGATCCATGCTAGGCATGTTAGGTGGCTACGATCCAAAGACTAAGTAGAGAGATACACTCTACGATCTTTTCCTGTGTTCTCGCAATCGCAACCTGATTCAGCACAGAATACATTGATTCAGGTAGGTAGGTAGTGTACTACTTAGTCTGTGGTAGACCTACCACTACTAGTAGTACCTGTACTAGGTAGTGATTCAAACGCAATCCGAACGGCTCAAATTCGGAATGGCAATCCCTGTCTCTGTTATTCTGAACAGATAAGACAAAGGCCGAGAGAGGAGGTTCCGTGTCGGATCAATACAACTGGATTCAGAATCGCTAGGCTGCTTTTGGACGTGTTTTGGTTTTGGACCCATACATTTTTGCCAGCCGATTCCAAGGAACACTTCACATCATGTTTATTTTAGTATTGAGTGACGGCACGAGCAGAAATTAATATTTTGTCTGATGGTAAGCAATACGCCTGCCCATAACAGCACAAACTAAATAATTACACTCCGCGAGGTATAAGCTGAGCTTTGCATTAGTGTGAGTGATCACCAATCAGGCAGGAGCTTGCGGAGCGCCGCGCCTAAGGCCGGTTGTCACACCTACACTATCCATGTACACTCACACAAATGCAAAGCTCAGCTTATGCCTCGCGGAGTGTACCTATTATTATTAAATACCGAATGCTATTACAGTTGGGACCAAATTCAGTGGCGACTAAATTCAATCGACTAAAAGCTGAATGTAATAAATCCATCCATCTCTTGAATAGTGTTCCGTAGAAAATGTCTATGGATTTTATTTAAAAAATTGTAATTTCAGATGTAATGCCAATGTCAATGTCAGTTGTCATAGGGATGCCCAAAAAAGTGTATTGTATCGATATATCGCATCGTAACTGTATCGAACTTGGTTGTATCGATACGCGATTTTATCGATTTCCTTTGGATCGATATATCGTATCGTAACCGTATCGCATGCCTTTCATTTAATATGCTATATAATAAGTATATATATCGTGCAAAGGGTTATCTTTTTAGTAGTTTTACTATATTATTTTATTTTTTAAAAAGAAACAAATAATTATATGTATTTAGAATAGTTTTATTCAACAAATAAATTACAATTGCCATTGATCAGCACTTAAACAACGCAAAAATAATAATTTTGATAAGCGCTGTGGATTTAACCTATTACGGCTTTCGGAAAGTGTGTGCCCAGCTACGAACGGAATGACAAAGGAGAACATAAACTAAACATTTATTAATCATATTTGATGGTACTACAAAGTTCAAAGATTATTTAAATCTACCTCCAAGTCTAAATAAAAGCCGGCTGTTCTTGTTCCATGAACAATTTTGTCGACGTTATCATTCTCTTATTACTAATAACAATATATTCAATGGCACTGTCTATTATCGTTTAGTGATGATGTAATAGGTACTTTAAAATTTTACAAATTAATCACCGACATAGTTTGATACGATATGGTAATGCGATATTTTTATAAGAATGCGATATATCGAAGCGTATCGTATGGTCAAAATATCGCATCAAATATCGATTTATCGTATAGTGCTGTATCGATATTCCGATATATCGTATCGTAACGGGCATCCCTAAGTTGTCATAATATTTGCTATTTTGACGTGCTATCTGCTATGAAATGCAATAAAAATGCCGCCAATTTCTTTAGAAATTGTGTTGTCGGTACGTATTTATCAAATATTTGTATGAAAATAATGTTATACGATACTCAAACCAGTAAACTTTAACAGATAATTAGTACACTCATTGTGATTAAACTAAAGGCAGTCTTTAAGAGGTAAAATTAGAAAGTAATTGGGTCTGTAAACGTTTGAGTATTTTTCTGTTTTTATGTAGGCTGGCTGAAAATAGTCAAAAATGACGTATTATTTAGTAAATACTAAAGTTGAATCTATTCTTGAGCATGCCCAAAGATAGTGTGAAACATGCCAAATATAAGTTCAACTTATTTTAGTGTTGTGGTTAGGTAGTAGACATCATGATTGGAGAATACAATGCAAATTTTACTAATTTCAGGAAAGTTATGACAAGTCTTCTTGAACCTCTCATCGGGGATTCGTGCACTGCTGTGGACAAAGACGCTAATCATAATATACGACGTCGACATTGTAAACATGTCCTGAAATCGAAAGAGAACACTTTAAAAATCAAATGCAAGAAAAATCTTAAAAGAAAATTGAAAAAGTATAAACTCAGACAAGATGGAAAAGAAGATCAAGATATTTTAGATGTGTCGGAGTCATTAATATCCTCACTATTTATTAGATCACCTAATAAAGTAAAAGACAGTGGTGATTTAGAAATAGAACAGTTACGACCGAAAAACTACCTCTTTAGAATGGTAAGACCAAAACAAACAACTTTGAAATCTGCAGTAGTCTGTAAAGGCTCTGATATTAAGCCAAAGGTAACCCAAGATGATGCAGCGGTACCAATTTTGTCTTCTGCTGTGGAAGAGAAAAAAACAAACAAATGCATTCAGGCTTCTAATGGAGTCTAGAAACAAAAGTATTGGTACTAACTCACCAGGAAAAGATAAACAAAATAATGAACCAGATCAGAATTCAATCAATGAGAAAAAAAGCATTAAGGCAAAAAGAAATCTTATGCTTCAAAAAATGGCTGAACAAAAAGGTTCACTAAAGAAAAGAGAAATAGAAGAACAGCAAGAGAAATATATAAAAAAGAAAATGGAAAAACGGGCAGACAAATTAAAGAACATGCTATTGCATAAAGAGCCAATAGCTGTAAAAGAAAAGGTTGACAATAACAAACAGAAAACCAGAAGTCCTCTTGATAGTATTGATGCAGAGAAAAACGAAAAGGTCTTAGATAAGTCTATCAACACAATACAACTTGTAAATATCTTTGAAGAAGCCGATGACAAAAAAGCAGTGTCTAAAAAGAAATCCATTACAAAGGAAGATGAAGAGTTTTTAGAAAAGCTGTCCCCATCAATAAAAAAGAAGGAAAGCATGTTATCCTATTTTAAAAAAATTGAGAAAGATCCAGATGTTAGTAATATTGATGCAGAAAATAACAGTGCGGTTATCAAAGTGAAGTTAAGATCCAAATCTAAAAAGAAAGGCCGCAAGAAAAAAATTGAGTCTCAAAAGAGATGCAGAAGAGACTTGTGTTATTGTAGAAACAATGGTAGTCAACACTGAGGTAGTCTGTACTGACACTGATAATAAAGATAAGGATATAGAAGCAAATGGCGATATAGCAACAAATTGCTCAGAATCTAGTATAGAAAGAAGAAAGCGGAAGCGGGAGGCTGAAGAAAGTAGCCCCTGTTTAGATGACCTCACAGTTAAAGATTGTCATGATAAGAGACCTAAGAGAAGTGTGAAGAGACCTGTAAAATATAATGATGATGTTGTCCTCAGTAGTTCTGACGAAGAATTGCATATATTTACTCCTAAAAAGAAGAAACAGCTTGAAAATAAAAAAAAGTCAGAACCTAAATCAAGTGAAGTAATTGTTGTTAATGATACCATTGAGAAGTCCAATAAAAAGTTGAATAATAATGAAAAAGTTAACAAGAAAGAAAAGAAGCCAGCTCCAAGTAATGTGAAACCTGTAAAATTGGCACCCATTTTTGCCAAGCCTCAGATTGATCTTGCAGCAATAGAGGCGAAACAAAAGTTCTTGCAAAGTGGAATACCAGAACAACTGAAAAAACTGATTTGTAAACAAAAGATCTGCAGTAATACCAGTAACACCTTTCCAACAGTTGTGCATGTACAGCAACTTGATTTTGAAACATCTGTGCATCTTCCACCTATTATGAATTTGGAAGAGGAAGTTTTCCTTGAAAACTTAAATTTAGAAAATTCTAAGTGTAATCTCCATAAGTTGCTAAATTTAGAGCTGCCACAAAGTGCAAAAGGCTTACATTGTAAGAATAATGTAAATACACAAATAACATTGCAACGTTTGAAGGAATCTTACCCAAAATTTCCTGTGTACCGTATTTACAAGCTACTAAGAAGTAGAAAGAAAGGAGAATACAAGGGTAGCAACATATTTTTCAATATGGACAACAGTGTGGAGATCCTGAACTGTTCCATTGAAATGCAAAATGATAATCCAGATCAATTAACTTGGTCTGACAAATATAAACCTCTATCTGGGGATGAAATAATAGGTAACTTTGATAATGTTAAAGAGCTAAAAAAGTGGCTAGTAAACTGGACTGAGAATAACTCAAAATCAAAGGCAACCTTGAACAATTCAGATTCTTCAGACTATTATGAGTCTGATACAGATAGTAGAGACAGTACAAAGTCTTACAATAATTTACTTATACTATCTGGGCCTGTAGGCTGTGGGAAAACTTCGTCTGTATATGCAGTTGCAGCTGAACTGTCCATGAAAGTCATAGAAGTAAATGCCAGTGGTAAACGAACTGGCAAAATAATGTTACAAGATTTGCATGAGGCTACACAGTCACACAAAGTGAATAGAGGTACAGGAAGTAGTGAAAACTCACAGAAGAGTCAAGATTTAGTTGAGGTTCTTCCAGAAGTTACGAACAAGAAACGAGGAAGACCTAAGAAAGTTGTAGAGACATTAAAACAAGTGACAAAAGAGAGGCATGAAGTTATAAGTGTATTACCAGCCAGTCAAGAAAGTACAAGGACGGCTATGTCACTTATTTTAATTGATGATGCAGATATAGTATTTGATCAAGATGATGGCTTTTGCTCAGCTATTATGCAGTTAGTACAATGTTCCAAACGACCAGTTATTTTGGTAACTGGGTCATTGACTCTCCCACACATACAGAAGTTTTTGCAGTGTAGTAAAATTTTAAAAATGAAACCATTGCTACCCAATATGCTTGGTACTTGGCTTGATTTGATGTGTTTGGCTGACTGTGGGAACTGTTGGCCAGGCATGGGAGCCAAGTTTTTGAACTTTTTCAAAGGAGATATGAGGAAGACTATTAATTGTTTGCAGTTTTATGTTAGTAGCCAAGAGCAAGATTCTAGTGTTGAGATAAATACTCAAACCGATTCACAGAATGGTGATGAGAAGATTAATGTTGATGATGAAAATTCCTGCATGTCATGGACAGATCGTGATACAATTGGTGCCAAAAATTCTGCTGATGATTCACAACCAATCTGGGATACGTTTTTGAATGACCACACACATTTAAAATACTTGAAATGTCCATTAAACATGTTTGACATTTGGTGGAGCATACCTAAGATATTGAAGATAGAATCAACTACAGAACATGTTAAAAATACAAGCAACAATGCATCACTTGAGTCTATAAGTAGTTTACTAGATGCTATATCAGTATGTGACTTTTTGAGCCACAAATCTCCAGAAACAGAGGCTAACTTGACATCTCGCCCGTGGTCTGATGCTGAGTGTGACAGTGTGTCTGAATTAGAAAACTTTGCTAATTATGATCGAAAAGATGATATCACAAAGAAAATATGTTGTGAGTTGCTAGTAAGCACAGTTACTACGGCTCAAAAGAATATGGAATTACAAAACACATATGACATTGAATTTCCAAGAATGTCATTAAAAAAGGTCAGGCACTTTCTGTTATTTTAAATTTTTGTGTTAGTATCTGGTAGAAAATGTGATGCTTAGTGGACCACACCCGAAAAGATACTGTACTTACATTATGTTGTAATCATAAACTTTAATTACTTTAAATCCCTGAGTTTGAGTTGAGCATTCTAATCTTGGACATTTTTACATTGAAGTTAATTTCTGGGTCTAGATGTTTTCAATATCTTTATCATAATCTATTCCATCCCAGAATCCAGGATTTCAAAGAACCCATTGAAGAACACTCAATATTTATTGTTGTATTTTTTTTTTTGTTAATGCTCATTCAGCTTTATCTTGATTATTTGTAGCCTCCTCTATCCTACAGCTTGGTATATGATTCTCTTTTAACACATTGGCCTTGTGCCTTTTGTGCTAGCACAAAGTTTAATATTTTTAGATTATTTCTGATAATACTGCAATAATCACACTATTAATAAAAATCAATTGATTGTATATATATACATATGTACCTTGTATTTATTGGAAGGTGATTTCTTGGTCTGGATGTTCTGGATATCTTATCAGATAATCTATTGAAATTCCAGAGTCCAGGATTTGACTAGAACTAATGGGGAGCAATGTATGTTTAATATTTTAATTTTTTTATCTTTAGTCAGTGCCTATTCTCATCCATTATCATCATTTACACCCTTCTCTATCCCCTGCTACATATAAATACACTTGTAATGCATTGGCCCTGTGCCTTCTTTACTACCCAAAAGTTTGTAGGCAGTATAGAGACCATCTTTATTTTGATTATGATTACGACTTGACTTGCTTCCAATAACAACCTAAATAGGCTGCTGGCCTATTTAGGTTGGAGTGGTCAAATTTTAGGTGGTTGAGAAAGGATTCCTCTTTCCTAAGTGCAGAAAAAGCCTTATCTAACTAACTATGATTGCAACTTTATATTTCAGGCAAAGGGATCGAATAGTAACAAGACACACTGACTTGGCTTCCTACCTGATCCCACAATCCCTTGACAGGAGAGCCCTCGCCTTGGACTACTGGTCGACCTGCCGCGCCATCTGCAGGGTTGAGAGATCGAAGACTGACTCCGTTTCAAAAAGGAACAACCGATTTTGTCACTATTTGAAATCACTGAGTGCTCTTTCTAAAAGTGAGTCTTTTGATAGTTTAGCTAATAGTCTAAATCCTAGTGGAAGTTCTTAGTTTAGTTCTAAACTATTTCAATGAGTTTGTTCATGTTATCTCATGTCAGATGACTGTATTATTATCACTGGCTTCCACAATGAGTCCATTGTGTGGATATTTGCTTGCTGGTGAAGTTTTAATTTTAACACTTCCAAAGAAAGTTCTATTTGTAAATTAAAAAAAAATTGGTTGCCTGTAAAGTCGGTATACGGGAGAAAGTTTTACGTGACAACGACTTTGAGTGGTAAAATAATTTTACGGAAGGCCTTTCACTTTTTATGTCTGTCTCTCTCGCTCTTAAGCGGGCTAACCATGCCCGAGTGGAAGGGACGCGTGCCTCTCACTCGCTCTCGTTGTGAGCGCATAACGTGAGCGGAGCGTAACGCAGTTTCTTGAAGTGTCACCCGGCAAACCAATTTATAAGACGTTGTCACGTCAAAACTTGCTTAGTGTCAATTGGTTTATAAAGTTTACATGTGACATTTATAATTTAACTTTTATTATATACCCTAATTAGACCATAACTTTATTATTTGGCCCTAGAATTGGATATTCTTGATGTACTGTATCTCTGAATGGTTGTTTGAATTAATCAATTAATGTACAATAAGTAATATTAAATAAATATTTGTGGACAATCCACACACAACACCATCTGACCCCAAACTAAGCAAAGCTTGTGTGATGGCAGCCAGATAGCTGATATATTACTTATATAGTTTTAAATACAACTATAGTCTTACCTATCAACTAAATATGCATATAGCTTAGCTAATTTTTTCAGTAATTTTCCTAAAATCATAATCTTTCAAAATGTCTAATTCTCTGCTGACTTTTTTTATTTATTAACATTTGATTTGTAACAGGTCAGCAGCTAAAGCTGATGTTTCTATGTCATAATTTCCAAATTGTTCTTTTAGTAAATTTTATTTATGCATCATATATATTAATCATCTATCCAGACTGTTAGCATGTATAGTATTAAGTATGTATTTACAAATAAGCATTATAATCAGCTATCTGTTTCCCATAATACAAGTTTTGTACCTCTATAGTTTGGCATGAGAAATGTCTCCCAATATTTTTTTATTTTTTTTATAAATATAGGTGGACAATTCACACTTATACGCATTTAAATTTTAGGATTTAATTTTAAGAAAAAAGTGTTGGTAGGTTACACTATACTATTTATTATAGTCTATGGTATATAGTCTACATTACAATGAATTAAGATGGTCTCTTTGGGATGGGTATTTTAAGTACCAGCTGGAGACTTAGGATTCAGTCGAGAGACATGTCAAAAGGCTCTTGGGCAACTTTCGCAAAAAACTACAAAGTCTTTATCATCGACAACGCCACAAATTTGCGGGTTTATGGGGTTTTGTTAGATATGTCACTGTAAAATTGATTGTAAAAACCGTCAGATTATATTCTAATGACGTTATTTTATAAACTAAAACTAACCTACCGTGAGTTCGTATCTTTTTTTTAACTTTTATTGGTTTACACTTGACCGCCATCTCGCCTGTGTTAAACGATGATGCTGTCTACTATGAAGCGTGTTTACCTAGGAGAAACCGATTCACTCTCGCTTTGAATACACTCAGATTATATCCATCAGAAAATACCCACTCAGGCAACGCATTTCAAAGTTTACGTGTTCTTATTATGAAAGTGGAGTCCAACCTCTTCATTTGAGTCTTTGAAACATCAACATTGAAACGATGTTGCTTTCTGGAGCTACGAGCAGTAGATAGAAAAAAGGTGGTATTAGATCATGCAGATCTGTTGTCCACTTTGCGAATCTGTTTCTTGTAGATAGATCTTCCAAAGATACTTTCATATTATCTTACAGTTTTAGTAGTAAAGCAACTGTCAACATTATTTTGTTTAAATTTCTGTAAACCATGGACGTATAAAAAAGTCGGACGTAGTCTCGCTAAAACAAAAACTGTGTCACTAGAGTCGGCCACATTTGCATGTGTGCGTTGTCAGGTTGTCACTGATAGTCTGACACGCACACATATACGTACACATATAGCGCCACTAATAATGTAATGACACCCAATGATGGTTGCGTGTCAACCTGTATGTGACACACGTGCATATTATGTGGCCAACTCGATGGACACAGACGACACAGGTTTTGCCTTAGCGAGACTACGTCCGACTTTTTTATACGTCCATGCTGTGAACCTATGTCTGTATTGACTGTGAAGTTGGTGAAGTATTTCTCGGAGGTATCGATTTGTCCATGTCAATTTATTTGTGTCGCATAATTATGTTCCATTGAATGACTTTATATTTGATTAAGTTTTATATTTTGATCAAATAGGCGAGACGACGAAAAAAAAGGTAAATAGTCCGTCAGTTCGATAATAAATAAAAAAAAATATAATATACGATTTTTTTCAAGAACAAAAATTACGAAGATACAGTGCATAGAAGTTTCGAATGACGTCACGTTATGGTACGATTCTTACGATAGAGTGACGTCACAACTCCCCACATCGGATTTTGTAGTGGTAGGACTCCTAGCAGAGTCCACTCCTAGCAGAGTCCGCCTGGAGAAGTGCCACACCTTTGCCAGTTATTCTACCGCCAAGCAGTAATGTGCAAACATTACTGTGTTTCCGTTTGAAGGGCAATGTTTCCAGAGAAATTACAGGGCTTAAAGATTTAAGATCTTAGATCTCTGGGTGACGAGCGCAGTGCAGTGCTAGGTAATGATTTGGACTCTTCATGTTCCAATAGCCGCGTGTAACTGTGCTGTATGTGTCAGGCATTTTGCTTACCATCAGGCACATGTCCTGATCGTCTCGTCACTCTTTATTAAAAAAAAGAAATGTTTGATGATCTATATCTTTGTAAATTTGATGAAACAAAAAATACATCTCCCATAAGTATTTTTCTATAATCTACCTGACGAACTAATTAGCATGGTATATTTTTGACCCTGTCGTCATCCCATTTACCGTTAGTTTATTTTGGCCATCTTGTAATTAGCTTCTTGAAACTATTTTAAATAAATAAATAAATAAATATTGCTGGACAATTCACACACAACACCATCTGACCCCAAACTAAGCAAGGCTTGTGTGATGGCAGCCAGATAGCTGATATAATACTTGTATAGTTTTAAATACATACTTATTATACATAGAAACACCCAGACACAGTGCAAACATTTGAATTCATCACACAAATATTTGCACTGGGTGGGGATCGAACCCACGACCCTCGGCTTCGCAGGCAGAGCTACTACCAACTAAGCCACTAGGACAGTCATTCGTTTTTTAATCTTGTCTTAAGATTTTTACTAAGTAGATTTATTCTGTATGTAAAATATTATTCATATCGTTATTACGTTTTAGACACTTGGTCGATTAATATTGCTAAAACTTGGCGTTAGTTAACTTGAACAAACTCAAAATTAGCTATTTAAATAGTGAACTACAATCAGGTAAAGAAGAGGTTGTTATTCTTAACTTTCATGTTTATTATTTGTTTGAATTAAATTCTTACTTAATCAGAAAAGTGAATAAATTATTTTTATGTCTTTTTATTTTTTAAACATGGCAAATTCCTCATAGTACAAAGATAGAAGTGTACCTAAGTATTATAAAGTGAAAATTTCTTCAGTCTCGTTGAGTACTTTTTAATAGGGGAAATCTGGGATCGTCACACTGACATGGTAATGTACCGGCGTAGCGTCGGCGCGGCGGTGGAGCAGCGGAGCGGGACGTGCGCGTTCAGACGCTTTTTGGATTGGCACTGACATGCATAATAGCGGTATAAAGGCAAAGCCAATATACCCATTTGACTGATCGTACGACTGCCCCTGATCCTTAGCGTTTTATTAGCACAATTGCACTATACCTGTTGCTAGTTCGGTCAGTCAGGCTTTTGATTCCGACGAAAGAGTGCTGGAAAAAATCCGTAAAAATATAAAATATGGGTTTCTGCTCAGTGAAATTCCAGCTTTAAAAAGGACGGTATATCATTTAACAATTAAGTAAATTAATGCACTTACTAATATATAATATTATAATTTGGCATAGGCGTAATAAACCCGCGGCAAGACCGTGCGAAAAGTGCGTTTTCTTTTTTTGTTTATTGAATAATTGTTCATTTAAATAAAATTCGTATATTCTACAATTATATTTTTAATTTCCCAAACTATAGGTGTATACAGCCCCGGATCGTCAATATTTTTTTACCAGCGCAGGAGGGACATAACGGGTTACGTCTCTCTGACTTCTTTTTTCTTTTCCCCACGAGTATCTAGCTCCCCTTCTTTTTAACTTCAGATGAGGAAGGAAGAATTCATGATGATATTATTGGATCGGATATTAAGACGATGACTTGAAATACGTGATGTGTCGCTCAATTTGGCGCCCCCTGAATCGTGCCGCCCGGGGCATTAGACCCGATCGTTTTGTCGTATACCTAGAATTTGGACCCCTGGATCCGCTATTGCATAGGTACCTACAGCAAGCAAATCTATCCAAGTCGTGCAAGAGAGGGTAAGTTACTCGTCTCGCGTGTGACAAGCATAGCGCGATGCCAACGCTTTATGCCTTGCTTTGTGCGACAGCTATATTAGAATATAGAACACAAGTGACCAAATGCAGTACCTACACCTATGAGTTTCCAGACGCAGATTTGCTGGCCTGTCGTAATATTATTGACTGCGGTTTGGTGAGTTCGCTAACTGCTAAGTTTTAAGAAAAGTCGTAGAGCAACGAGATAAGTTATCTTATATCTCTGGGTGACGAGCGCAATGTAGTGCTAGCTCGTTAATTAAAATATTCAAATTTGCAAAAAGTGAACTAACATAGACTCAACCTATTAGAATTTCACTTTAAAATCAACTGGAACAGTCTGGCCCACCGGCGCGGCGGGCCTGCGCCGCTAGACAGTCATTTTGCGTTCTTCATGTTTAAATGGCTGTTTGATGCGGCGCCGGAGTGTTGGCTACTATCACCTTCGCCTTTCCGAGGTTTACTAGCGTAAAGCCTTTCTATTTAACACGTAACGGTATCAAGATGAGTTTTTTTATAATAGTTGCAGCTTGCAGCTTGGAACTAAGTTCCTTCAGTAGCATTTCTGCCATCTTATAATTTGGGTATCTTCAAACTAAGTGTCAAAAGTTACCTATATCTACTTATCAAGTTGTTTCCACCTTGCACCTGAACTACACTGATAAGGCGAGTTAAGATCAAATACACGCTCATTAAGGCAAATACGTAAATACGGCTGGTCTAGTCGGGAGAACGGCGCCTGCCGATCTGGAGACCCCGGGTTCAAACCCCACGCGCACCACTGTTTTTTCGAAGTCGTGCGTAATGCCGCTAACTTAAAACAGTGAAAGAAAACATTTTGAGGAAACCGACATGTACCTAGAATCTTACGAAGTCCCCGACCCCGAGTCCCAGCAGTGGGAACATTTAGCGGGCTGTTGATGATGATGAGATGTTCATTACGTCATTACTAAAAACAAAAGAGTTCAAATAAAATGTGGCTCCTGGATAACCCCATTTGATATCTCTCTTCCCTTACTTTGTACAAGTGACGCTTGTGGATGAGTTTAGAGAAAGTTGTAGAGCTATCATATTTGATCGATCAATGGATATCAACAAATAAATAATTTGTTAATGTCATCTTTTATGACCAAACCTTAGTGTTTCAACGGTAATGATGATGGTTGGCGATGCTCATCATTGGAATGCTATGGTGACTTATGCTTATGATAAAGGGCTTGGTGACTAAAATTGTTTTGTGGGTTTATGAAACCACGGTAAAAGTGGAACTTTTCGCACTATAGACATTTAACTATTTTTTTTGTGGAAAAAATCGATAAGTAATGTAGGTAAGTAAGTAACTTAACGAGTAACGCCGCTATATTGGCATCGGTTGCTCTGTCGAGCGCCTTTCTGTTTACCCCTACTCTGCGGCCGACCGTCATAAACTCAATTGAGCTCTGTGCTTGTGCTCTTCAACTGCACTCAGTTGGACAGCTTACAAGTGTCGGCGTAGTGCTGAATCTTACTACTTTATACTCTTCTATAATCCTACATAGATCTGGTGGTTCATTTGACCCATAAATTTCGTTCACGGGCCTGTAGTCTAAGTTTTACTTTAAAAAAACAAATTAGTCCTTTCTCAGTTATATTATTAAAAAATATTGTACAACACGTATTTTTGAAGTGAAAACTTCTTTAGGCGCGTTGAGACAAAATTTTCGTGGGCTGTGAAATGATAATAATTTCCGGATGAACTCGGGATGCTACAGCGAGAAACAAAATACAGTGAACAAGCGCGTTAGAGCGAGAAAAATATTATAGTCCCTGTGAATCTGTGTTTATTATATTTATATCTTTTATACCGACATTAACTTCTAGGTGCTTACCACATTAATGTCATTAATTGAACTTGTCACGAAATATTAAATTTGCATTTCACATCCATTACAAAAAGATTTTGTTGTAATATACTCGTATTACTGTTATATCACAGCACTTACCTACACATACCTACATTTTAAACACAACATAAATATATGCATTTTTATCGAAACACTTATAAAATAAGTAAATAAGCCAACACTAAAAAAATTGCTAGTCAAACGTCAACCACTATTTCCGAATCCGAACTGCGTAATTTAAAAAAAAAAAAAAATTCTTGGCCATAAATACTAATCGTTTCGCCACATTTTATTCTCGTGTTGCTATTTGTATTTTTAATTATAATTTGTATTTTTAATTTTTTAAATTATGTAGTGGTCTTTAAATATAAGTATTTCTTATTTTAGTTTTCACTTCTGCCGTGCGGTCTGAAGCGCACACATTTTTTTCTTTTGTTCTACAAACAAAAACTGACGAAGATAAAGTGCTATAAAGTTGGCATTACGTCTACATACCCACTAGTGATTACTTACTCTGTGTATATACCTACGATTTTTATGTAGACGACGTCACAACCCCCCACCCCAAAAGTTTAATGGTTTATCTTTGTCAATTTTAAATAATTTGACTAAACAAATACGTTTCCCATATTTTTCCATAATCTGCTTATGCATGACGGACTAATTTTTTATTTATTTTATAGGTATTTCGCTAAAAGTGCATATATATGTTGTGTTTAAAGTGTATGTGTAAGTGCTGTGATATAACAGTAATACGAGTATATTACAACAAAATCTTTTTGTAATGGATGTGAAATGCAAATTTAATATTTCGTGACAAGTTCAATTAATGACATTAATGTGGTAAGCACCTAGAAGTTAATGTCGGTATAAAAGATATAAATATAATAAACACAGGTTCACAGGGACTATATTATCTTTCTCGCTCTGACGCGCTTGTTCGCTGTATTTTGTTTCTCGCTGTAGCATCCCGAGTTCATACGGAAATTAAAAATTATTGCATACCCGAGCGTGACGGATAAATTCATTTCTCAGCCCACGAAAATTTTGTCTCAACGCGCCTAAAGTATTTTTTATTTATTTTATAGGTATTTCGCTAAAAGTGCATAACTATATATGTTGTGTTTAAATTGTATGTGTAAGTGCTGTGATATAACAGTAATACGAGTATATTACAACAAAATCTTTTTGTAATGGATGTGAAATGCAAATTTAATATTTCGTGACAAGTTCAATTAATGACATTAATGTGGTAAGCACCTAGAAGTTAATGTCGGTATAAAAGATATAAATATAATAAACACAGGTTCACAGGGACTATATTATCTTTCTCGCTCTGACGCGCTTGTTCGCTGTATTTTGTTTCTCGCTGCAGCATCCCGAGTTCACACGGAAATTAAAAATTATTACATACCCGAGCGTGACGGATAAATTCATTTCTCAGCCCACGAAAATTTTGTCTCAACGCGCCTAAAGTAGTTCAAGTACTTCAAAAACATTTTTTGAAATTGGGTTGGGTTACTCACGTTTGTTGTCCCCAACCATATAACACGCGAGTAAGTTGCCCTTTGATCGCGTTACTGAAACGGATATGGCTTTGTTATCTTTAATTTCAAGCAAGATTAAATAGAGCAATATCAAACCAAGACCATTTTAGCTGGCGTTTGCCCATCTGGTCGTCAACACATCATAAGTAATCATACCACAATCGTCTATCTACTGCTGGACATAGGCCCTTGCCTGGATCTACCAAATGGCTTTTTGGGGTTCAGCCCAGGGCCCTGTGGCTTCAAGGGGCCCGCTAAGTCAAGTGAAAGTATAAAATAGACTATAATACGAAAAAGTCAATAATTTTATTAAATTAAACAGAATGTACCTAAGGTATGCAGCCCTGCGAATCTTCCGATTAATCAAATCTATTTCGTTTATCCGTTTTGTCCATAAATGTTGATTTTGGGGATGTTTATAATTTGTTTGTTTTAACATTTTCAAGTAGCGTGTAGGTAACTTTGATAAAATGTTGCTTCCAATTATATAAAACTATATCAGTGTTTTCAAAGAAAAACATGTTTTGATGTCTTGTTGCTTAATTGACGGGTTACTAAATGAGGGATTTAAAAATAACCAGCCAATTAAATGTGATAAAAATGTTTAAATATAGAGCAGTATTTAATCATTATAAAATTATACTCAGATAAATTGTAGGTACTGTTGTACAATGTTGAAAAATTAAACATGTGTAAAATACTCAGTTACGTTAAGTAACTAATTTCATCAAAATCCATTGAATCGAGTGAAACCAAGCGCACATGCTTAAACACATATTTGCACACGCACGCACATACAAACTTTTTGTACTTATAACACCAGTAGATACCTACGATAACAATTAGGTTTTATTGATACTCATCGTTTTTAGCTACTGTTAGTTTGTTAACTTACTACTCTCTTTAATTTCAAGCGCAAATAAATTAAAGAGAGTATGTTAACAAACTAAAAGTAGCTATTAACGATGTGTATCAATAAAACCTATTTTTTAATCGTAGGTACTGGTGTTATACAAAAAGTTTGTATGTGCGTGCGTGTGCAAAGGTACGTTTAAGACAATAATAATAAATAAATAAATAAATAATATTGGCCAGATAGCTGACATAATACTTAGGTATATAGTTGTAAATACATACTTATTATACACAGAAACACCCAGACACAGTGCAAATATTTGCAATGTTTAAGACAATTAAAAACTAGCAGACTTCATAAATTTGTTTTGATCGGTTATTTTAGAGTATTACACAACACTAAAATGCGATTAAATACACAACATTTACATTTAACTGCAGTTAAGCTAAGCATGAATAACAAGATATTTCAGAAAATACAACAAAAGTGATGAATTATGTGAAATAAGTAAACAAAAAATGAGATTAAAAACTTAATATTTATTGGTATTAAAACAAAACTAACACCATTTTTGTTAACCTTTTGCGAATCCAAGCCCCAGTATCGAAAATCACAATTTCTCAAAAATCGAAACTTAAAAGTTACAATCCCTAAAAATATTACTTTTATTACAACAGATTTTCAGGAATCTACAATAGAGATCAATTGTTTGTGTTTCATATTTGCCACGATTTACATAGGCGGTATATTCCCCAGAAATAGTATGTAGGTACAAACGAAACGAAAATAGGAAAACTCAAAATAGTTTGTTGGCTTGAAAAAGTGGATGCTTATAATTTTTGGGAGATCGATCATGACATAGGCGAATTCGCGTGTGTGGACTAGTTTGATTATGAACATGCGAAATGTGAGCCTTTGGCAACAATTAGTACTACATCTCTTATCTTGCGGTCAAGCGATAATGGTTTAGGTAGATACTTAATAGTGAACTTTGAGATGAGCATTTGATTAATTGGTTGCTATAGTTGCAATAATTTTATACTTATTTATCGAACTGTCTTCCAGTCTTTCGCTCGCTATGTGCCCAAAACAACCGATCTGAACATACATTAAGTACTGACTTATATTTGAAAATTAGGAATGCACCGCGGTTTTATCCGCTTAGTTGTCATGTCCGCTATTGTCCGACGATCAAAATTTATGATTAGTCTGTCCATAGACCATATTCACGAATATGGTCTAACCGTTCAGCCATTCCGACGTGATTGATGCACAAATATTCAAACTGTCTTATTTATAATATTAGTATCTCGTGTCCCAATGTTTGTGGTCGTACTCCTCCGAAACGGCTCAACTGATTTTTATGAACATTTTTATGGGTATTTAGCAGTAAGTAATATGAGAAAAGGTATTTTTCTCCAACCTCCTAATACTCCCCTCATCACTATTGTATTTACAGAGAAGTTAAATATTCTAGTTTGTATAGCAGACTAGGTTACGGTTAAGTTACTGCTGGTGTAGCCGGGAGAACGGCGCCGGCCGATCCGAAGACCCCGGGTTCAAACCCCACACCACTGTCTTTTCGAAGTCATGTACGTAATGCCGCTAACTTATAACGGCGAAGGAAAACATCAACCTACTAAGTGCAAGTTTAAAGGTGGGGGGGGGGGGGGGTTGCAAAATATGGATACGATATTTCGGATATGGATATATGAATCAAATTATATCGGTTTCTGATACGGTTACGGATATGTAATTTTTATTCCGGATTATCCGGAATAAAAATAAAAACATATAAACATAAATAACATGTAATAATTTGGTTTTATTATTATAAAACTTCTCAATTTCAAGTTTCATGTATCAAATTGTTTAAATAAACAGGAGAGGATAGTGCCCGAGCGACACGGGGCTAGTTTTTCAAGCTAGGATAGTAAGCTAGCAAGCTAGTTACTTCTAGCTTCGTGTAGACAACTAGCGTTACGTAGCGTCGGTAGCGTTGTCTACACGAAGCTAGAAGTACTACGAGTAGCTTGCTAGATTGCTAACACTAGCTTACTATCATAGCTTGAAAGGCTAGCGTCGTGTAGCTCGGGCATCAGGGCTTATAACGATGAATGAGTGCTATCATGCCTCTGGCTCGAGTTAGAGCGTGGCTGGCTGGCTGGGTCACGTAAATAGGCATAGATATTGTTTTGTTCAAGAATGTAAATGACCGCTTATCGTATATTTCATTTTCCTTCCAGATTGTTGATGCTTTTACTTAGGTGGTAGGATGTGATCATGCATTAAAGTCGTGCGTGATTCTGTGATTTGTTTGAAAGAAACTTCCCAATGTGGAGATTGCTATCTAGTTAATTAGGCTTACAATTTTATCATGGTTAGTTTTTGAAGTCATTTTGTAATCGCCAAGTAATTTCCCTCGCTCTAGAAACTATTTAGGGATCCAGACCGTTTAACAAAGAAATTTATATTTATAAACATACCCAACATAATACCATAAACAAAAACAGCCCACTAAATGTTCCCACTGCAGTGATGTTTTCCTTCACCGTTTTTAGTTAGTGTTTTAACTTATAAACGTAAATATATGTACAATATTGGGTCTTTACATATGAAATTGGTGTTTTGTAGTACTGGCCACTTTGATCTCAAATATTTCCTCTATTTATACAGCTATTTACTCATGCTTATTGTGTTTTGAAAACCGTAATTCATTTGTTTTTTAATTCTATTGGTTTTTTCTTTCGGCCACACAGTTTACAAAATGAAATACTTAAAATATCGCGTTATTTACGAGTACGAGTTGCATCGTGGCACCGGTGCTGCAGAAACGAAGATTCCAATATCCAAACATTCACAGAGACATTTATAATAATTAGAAAAAAAAGTAGGTCAACGTATGTTTGGATGTTTGTTGCTCAACCACGTCATAACGTATGGACGGATCGCGCTGAAATTTAGAAAACCTGTTGATTATATAGTCTGGAAGAACACATAGTCTCTTTTTTATCCCGGAAAAATAACGGGAACGAGTACTACGCGGGTAACACCGCGGTCCGCTGGAGCCCCGCGGTTTTGCCCGACGTAGTTACAATTCCCATTATTTTTCCGTGAAAAGATGAAGAAGAAGCCTATGTTCTTCCAGACTATAGTCTGGAATATAATCTCCCTATGTTCGAAATTTCAGCCCGATCCGTTCAGACGTTACAGCGTGATTGAGCAACAAACACCCAAACATTGACATGTTTTACAATTTTAATCTCTATATTTAAAAATGTTATGTTGGTTTGTGTACGCTTCAAAAACTCAAAAGTTCTGCACCGATCGAGCTGGAATTTTAGAATGATATATAATCCGCATCAAGGATTGTTTTACTTTTATATATATTTTTGCATCACGTGCCACAGCAAAGCGTGGCAGCGTACAGCTAGTAGGCAATAAAACTCTTGAAAATAAATAAACAAACTAAAAAGGTACTTTGATTTTGACCAAATGGTAGTTCTTTTGTCCTGAGAATTGTTCGTTTTGTTGCAGGAATAAGAATAAGAATGTCTTTATTGTATCCACTGTGTACATAGATGGTAGGTGGATACAATAATGGTTTCAACAGTTTTGTCCTCGCGAACATACAATAATGTTTTTACGTAATTTAAGACAATATTTTTTCACACTACTCTAAATTAAAGGCAAAGACTTTGTTTTACATTGTATGAATGTATGTAATGAAACAGAGGTAGAATCAAAGAGTTTACATATACTTATTCTTCATTTAAGTAAGGGTAGAATTAATTAATTGGCAATATTTTTTTTGGCACGTGTCATTGGCATCTTGATTTTTCACGCTTCATCACGTGGGAGAGAGCTGGTAGAGGATTACTGATAACCAGCCTGCATCCGTTTAAGGGCATGTTCTGTATTTGCACACTACAAACAGTATTTGCTCTACAACTTTTGTTGAAACTCAATAGGTATACCCAAAAAAGAAGTGTTTGTTATTCATCATTTGTTATCATGTTGTATATCATTTCTTGCACTCTTTAGCGGCTGTTTACCTGTTTAGTGTCTATTCACTTCGGCACATCATTTATGTTGTGCTGCGTTAAAGAGCGCGCGCGCTCATGTTACTAATTGTTACGAAGAGTTTGATACTTTTAGACCGGGCAATACACTTTTTTGTATTTTGTATGGCAAAAAAATATACGAATTTTTATCAACTGTAGAACAGAAATTGACGTATTTAATGTACTTAAAAGGATGCAGGCTGATTGCCTGCAAAGCAAGCGGGCAAAAGTATTATTGACGCACGTCTCACATGACCTTATAATCTTTCGTTACCTTGTGAAAAATTCAGTCAATGACAATGTCCCGATCTCTTCATTGTGGGTGGTAGGATATTCTGCAGCTTTGAAAAGCCCCGATACGCCGAAAAGGGTCAGCGGTCAAGCTGTTTGTGCCTTTATGTCTGTATTAATAGCAATCAAGTTGTTTACGTCATGTCACTGATATCTGTCGTAACTTCTCGACGTTTCCAGACTGCATTTTTAGTAGGGGGGAGATCTCGAATCGAAGATGAATCTTAGGGTTATATTTAGACTGTCAAAATCTGCTTATGGTTTGATATTGGTGTAGGAGCTTTTTAATTGGGGTGCGTGGCTCGGGAACCTCCACGTGGTGCACCCTGGGCATCACACAACAACTTGCCTCTTGCGGCATCTTGTTGTGTGATGGCTAATCCCGGCCGGGGAGGGAGCTTCCGCTCGTGCTCCTCTCCCCCGTGTCAGCAGTGCGTGCGGAAGTCGGGGACAGGGACTGGAAGACTTTGGAGGGTTACTCGGCTGAGCTCATATCGGCTAAGTAGAACTCTTTTGTCTTCCAGATGAGGGTCCTCCGCAAACACTCTGGCTAACAGAGTGCTCAGCGTGACGGACGAGGGCTCCAAGGCGCGGTGAGGAGGGATCCGGCGGGATCGGAGACTACGTGCCGCGACTCTTCACGTTTCCCGCGGGAAGTCGCGACACGGAGACACCAAGTCTCAAGGTTCGGGGGTCGCCGAGGGGAGTGTCTGGCACGCGAGTCCGAGACTACGCTGCTTACAGGGTGTGGTCTCGGGCTAGCGATTCAGGCATGGTCGGTGGGAAGCCGGCCGCTAGACCCCCCCAGGGGAGCTATACCTCTTTAATTTAGCAACAAACAAAAAGAAAATGAATAGTAGTGAATATGAAAATACTACCCAGGAGGGTCCCCGAAAGGGGGAATCCCTCCACACTTCTCAGGAAGTGTGCAGCCCGTCGTATTCTGGGGGGGCACATACTCACTCTACGGCAATCACCGACGACTTAAGCACGATACTGGCAAACGATTTGGCTCAACGATCTGGACATATGGAGGATGGAGCGAAGGAGGAGAGACGGAAGGCACGGGAGATGGCTTTTGGTCGAGTAGAGGGGGATGAGTCGGACACTTCCAACGCAACGTTGGCGACAATGTCTGATTCATCTATGAAATCGACGAGATCCGAGAGGGTCCCCAGGAAGAGAGCGTTCGCGAGGCTAGATTTGAGTGACTGCAATTCCCGCCCGGTTCAGAGGAGAATTTGGATGGTCCAGCCACCAAAATCGCCACGACCCGGAGGGGGAGAGGCAGATCGCTGACAACCGGCCTCGCTAAAGCACAGACGGAGCTCAACCGAGCGAAACGGGAAGGAGTGCAGCTCGAGGCGGAACACCAGCTGCTGGTGGATATGTGGGGAAAGGAAGAGCGGGCGCGCTCTCTGCGAGAAAAGACCTCACAATTACAAGGGCCCCGTGACGCCGCCCTAATACAAAAAGTAATGGAGGACTCTGTGGACACTATAAGGAAAGTGGCTAAAACGTCCAGGAATTTGAAGGGTATTTATGTAAAATACCTTCAGGATGCGGCGTCCTCGGTACTACATATCTTTGGGGAGATGCGCGATCGCACTGTGTCGGAGGAGGTGCGGCTCATGTTGGAGACAAACAAAAGGCTCGCGGCGGAACTTGCAAACGTCCGCTGTGAGCTTGAGGAGATGAAGACAGCTCAGGCAATGCCGCCACCGCCCCCTGCTACAACTCGTAGTGAACTCGCACCTCCTACGGAGGAGCTGATGCGGAAGGTCATGGTGCAGGTTGGCACCATGATCAATGCCCGCTTTGAGGGGCTGGAGGAGAGGTTGCTCCCCCCACAGCGCCAAAGGCCACCTCTGGCGGTGGATAGGCAAAGGGAGGAGTCAAGAGCAGTGCCCGGGCATGGCAGTCAACCAGCCAGGGCCGAGAAGAAGCCTCCGCAGAGCCGTTCACTAAAGGCTGGGAGAACACGCCCCCCGACTGCGAACGTGGCCATAGAGCCCGCGAAGGTGACCCCGCCGGCAGCTCCTCAATCAGAGAGCTGGACGAAAGTCACTGGACGGCGCTCCAAAAAGAGGGCAGCAAGGAGACCGCGATCAGCTGCTCCTGATCGGGCCCAGTCACCAAGGCCTCCCAAGGCGAAGGCAAGAGCCCAGAAACTCCGCCCTCCTCGGACCGCAGCCGTTACAATCACGCTGCAACCGAGCGCGACGGAGAGGGGTCTGACGTACGCCCGCGTGCTGGAAGAGGCCAAGAGCCGCATAGACCTAGTGGCAATGGGGGTACCGCCTCTGAGGATGCGTACCGCGGCGACCGGAGCACGCATCCTTGAAGTGCCCGGAGCTCAAAAGGAGGCTATGGCTGACTCCATAGCTAAAAAGCTGAGAGAGGTGTTTGAGAGTGCTGAGGGCCTGACGGTCTCGAGACCGACCACTACCGCAGATCTGCGCGTTAGTGGTCTGGACGATTCCGTCGGCTCCGACGAGCTGTTGGCGGTCCTGGCACGGACGAGTGAATGCCCAGTGCCGGACCAAAAGTGGGACAAATAAGGCAGGGCCCAGCCGGTATGGGCACCGCCTTCGTCAGGTGCCCAGTTGGAGCCGCCAAGAAGCTGTTAGCGAATGGGGGGCGCCTGTTAGTTGGTTGGGTGGCGGCGACGGTCAGGCTTCTTGAAGCAAGACCACGCCCCTGCTTTAAGTGCCTTGCACAGGGCCACGTCAGGGCCCAATGCAAATCGGAAGTTGACCGCAGCGATCAGTGCTATCGCTGCGGTCAACCTGGTCACAAGGCCAGAGAGTGCTCCGCTGCGCCGCACTGCACGCTATGTGCAAGTGCCGGAAGGTCGGCAGAACACCTAAACGGGGGCAAGGCATGTGCCAAGCCCCCGACAAAAACGGGAGCGAGAAAGAAGCCCGCTGCGACCAATTCTAGGTCGCAGCCGACTCACTCCAAAACGGCACGGGCGGTTCGCATGGAGGAAGCTTAGTATGGTAGCGGCTAAGTTTTCTCCAACGAATATCAATCACTCTGCTCGTGCACAGGACCTTTTGCTCCAGTGCATGGCGGAGCGATTGATCAAGGTGTGTGTGGTGGCTGAACCATACCGGGTCCCACCCAGAACAGACTGGGTTGGAGACCTGGACGGTCTGGTGGCGGTCACCACGCAGTCACCGACGTCCTCTCTCACTCTCGGCAAGGCCACGAGGGGCAGGGGCTTTGTCGCGACTGAGGTAGGTGGAATGGTGGTGGTGGGGGTGTATTTTTCTCCTAACAGGGTCCTCGCCGAGTTCGAAACCTTTCTCGGCGCGTTAGGGGCCTTAGTGGGACAGAATCGTCCCGCCCAGTCATCGTCCTCGGTGACCTCAACGCCAAATCCGTGGCGTGGGGGTCATCGACGACCGATGCTAGAGGGAGAGAGCTAGGAGAGTGGCTCGCGGAGGTGGGGCTCTATGTCCTCAACCGGGGCACGGAACACACATGCGTGCGGCGATGGGGAGGGTCGGTGGTCGACGTGACCTTCGCGACCCCGGAGCTTGCACGACGTGTTTGCGATTGGCGAGTATTGGTCGACGAGGAAACGCTGTCCGACCACCGCCACATCTCGTTCAGCGTCTCCCCGTCGTCGGCGGAGGAGTGGCAGAGAGCCCCGCCAGAGGTGGGTCCAAGATGGGGGTTGAAGCGCCTGGACATTGATAAGCTGCAGGAGGCAGCGATTGTCCAGGCGTGGAACCCCCCTCCACCGCCACCAGTGGATCTTGACGTGGAGGCTGACGCGCTGTGTGTGGCGATGTCACATGTCTGCGATGCCGCCATGCCCCGCGTCAAGACCCTCCCTCAACGACGACAGGTCTACTGGTGGACGGAGGAGATAGCGGAGCTCCGCCAGTGTTGTGTAGCGAGGCGTCACCGCTACCAACACTACCGGCGCAGGAGACTCCCAGAGCCGGCGGTATTGGACACCCTCTATGTCGCCTATAGAGAAGCGTCTAGAGCTCTCCGCGCTGCCATCTACGAGGCCAAGTCAGGCTCGTGGAAGCAGCTGCTGGAGACACTAGATCGGGATCCGTGGGGCGCCCCACCTGCTGACGAGGCAAAAGCTTCGCCCCTGGGCGCCCCCTGTCACCAGCACGCTGCAACCGCACGTCTTGCGGCGGGTGGTCGAGGGACTGTTCCCGGCTAGGCCGGGAACCGACTTTGTCCCTCCCACTGTGGTGGAAGCGGCGAGAGAAGACTCCACAGGGGAAGAGGAGGACGAGCCTTCCGACGTCTCCGAGGGAGAGTTGGGAGCGGCCGTCCTGAAAATGAGGGCTAAAGACACGGCGCCGGGGCCTGACGGTATACCCGGCCGTGCATGGGCCCTCGCTCAGGATGCCTGGGCCTCGCCTCCGGGATCTCCTGAGTCGCTGCATGCGAGAAGGGAGATTCCCGAGGCGATGGAAGAGGGGGAGGCTTGTGCTCCTCCGGAAACAAGGGCGGCCCGCGGACGAACCCTCAGGGTATCGTCCAATCGTGTTGCTTGATGAGGCGGGCAAGCTCTTAGAGCGCATTATTGCCGCCCGCCTCGTCAAGCACCTTGGTAGGGTGGGTCCGAACTGGTCGGAGTCACAGTTCGGGTTTCGCAGAGGATGCTCGACGATTGACGCCGTTAATCACGTCCGAAAGCTCTCCGACAGCGAGGTCTCCAGTGGCGGGGGTGTTGTTGGCGGTGTCACTCGATATCGCAAATGCTTTCAACACCCTGCCCTGGACAACCATCACGGAGGCGCTGAGGTACCATCGTGTGCCCTGTACCTGCGGCGCCTCGTTGGGAACTACCTCTCTGATAGGGAGGTGGTCTACCCAACAAAGGACGGTGTGACGGTCAGCCCCATGTCACGCGGGGTTCCACAGGGGTCTGCTCTTGGGCCACCCCTGTGGAACTTTGGCTACGACTAGGTGCTGAGATGCGCTAACCTTCGTGGCGTCAGCTTAATTTGTTACGCTGACGACACGTTGGTAACAGCGAGAGGGGGGACTTTCCACGATGCGGCGATCCTGGCCACAGCGGGCGTGGCGGCCGTGGTGACCAGTATTAGGAGCTTGGGCCTGGAGGTGGCGCTCCACAAATCGGAGGCCATCTGTTTTCATGGTCCTCGACGAGCGCCGCCTGCAGGCGCGAACATAGTGGTGGGCGGAGTCACCATTCCTGTCAAGCCGACACTGAAGTATCTTGGTGTCGTGCTTGACAGCAAATGGAGGTGGGGGGCGCATCTGCGTCAACTTACCCCAAGCTGACGCAGGCAGCGTTGGCGCTGGGCCGTCTCCTGCCCAATATGGGAGGGGCTGGGGCGCTGCCGACTTCTTTACATGGCTGTGTTGCGCTCCATGGCCCTGTACGGCGCTCCCGTATGGGCAGGGCAGCTAAACCGTGCAGAGGAGGCTCTTCTCCACGCGTCCCAAAGGGTCATGGCCGTGAGAGTGTGTCGGGGATACCGCACACTCTCACACGAGGTGGCCTGCGCTCTCGCCGGATCGCTGCCATGGTGCCTGGAGGCCGAGGTTCTGTCCTCGGTCTACTGGTGCCAGGTGCGTGCGAGAAGCCGGGAACCGCGCTGCGCACCACAGGAGGTGGTGCGATGGCGCAGAGATGCCAGGGCTAGGGCCCTGGTGAGGTGGAAGGAGCAGATCCTCTCGGGACCCACTCAGAGAGGAACCGGCGCCCGACGGCTCCTCGAGGCAATCCGGCCCATTCTCCTGAGTGGGTCCAGAGGGACACGGAGTCCTCACCTTCCGGACTACGCAGGTGCTCTCGGGACACGGGTGTTTTGGGAGGTATCTGTGTAGAGTCGCCGGAAGGGAGGAAACCCCGGTATGCCATCGGTGCGGTTGCGCGGAAGATACCGCGCAACACGTGCTGGAAACATGCCCAGGAGAGGAGGAACCGCGGCGATCCCTGGCCGAGGTCATGGGGGCGGACCTCTCACTGCCGACCATTTTACCAAAGATGCTTGACAATGAGAGGTCGTGGGTGGCGGTGGTCTCCTTCTGCGAGATAGTCATGTCGCGGAGGGAGGCCGAGGAGCGAGAGAGGGAGATGGATCCTCTTGCTCCTCCGCGGAGAAGGAAGCGGACACGGGGGCGAGCCGCCGTTTAGGGCCGCCCGGCCCCCCACCTAGGGATAGGCTCTCCCGAGGCGGTGACGCGCCGATGGTTTCTGGTGCGTCACTGGAGCCAAATGCGGGGGCCCCATCCCCCCGCGAGGCGGGCCCGCAAGGGTGCCGGCGTTGGGTCAGAGTCGTCGAAGGGAGTGCGAAGAGTGACCCCGCGACTTGACTCACTGCCATGCTGGAGAAACCTGTGGGGGTTTTAGTCGGTAGGGGCACCACTTCACTTTTAGAAGTGGTGTCGAGCCCGACACACCTGCCGTGTCCCTACACGGTGGACGGTGCGTCAAAGCATTTCCCCCACAAAAAAAAAAAAAAAAAAAAAAAAAAAAAGGAGCTTTTTAATTAGAATATGTACATTTTAATTTTTTTGTCAATTTGTTATTATGGTCGTAGATTTTCTTGACTGTAAATCAATCTATTCCTATTTGTTTAGTTCTGTAGTGTCTCTGAGTGGGTATTATATTTGAAAATTAATCTTAAAATACTTACGAAATTAAAAAAATACCAAGAATATGCTAGAACAATTCTGTATTCGGTCGTTTAACAGCAGGTGTGATGGCAGTCAAGTTCTCAGGTTCTCACCTATTATTTATAAAGAAAATACTCGTATTATCAAAAATAACTACTAAATATGTACTCGTACTACACACTACTACTAATAGGTATTTACTTATAATCGGAATACCTAGATACAATAGTACAATACCCATTGACTCAAATGTTAAATAAATAAAATGAGCACTGAACTGGTTAGATTGATTACCTAGTGGGATTTAGGGTCAAGGTTTACTTGTCTGTATTCTAGATATACGTTTTATTGACATATTGATGATTGGATATTCAATTCCTATATAGTGTATTTCCATTCTAGTACACGAGAAATTTTTTTTATTACTCTCTTCTGAGATAGACAGCTCTTAAAAGAATAATTTTAAGGACAAAACCAAACTTCAAAGGAATTAGCAACTTCTGGTTTTCTTATTGCATAATAGATTCCTGTTTTGTGGGGGAAATGCGTTACGCACCGTCCACTGTGAAAAGACACGGCAAGTGTGTCGGGCTCGACACCATACGGCGACAGGCATGCGGCCCCGACTAAAACCCCAAAGATTTCTCCGCATGCCCATGGTCAGGGTTGCAGCGACACTTTTCGCTCTCCCATCAACGATCCTGACCCTCACAACACAGACCTCCAAGAACCACCCAAATTCGTAACTTTGGCATGGTCATAGTCACAGTATTTTATTGATAACAATATAAGTTACATGTCCATAATAATAATCATATTCAAGAATTGAATAAATTAAATGAACATAAATTGCCAAGGATATGATGATTAAAATTACACAATAAAATTAAATCAAATACATTGATAATAACAAGTAAACAAAACTCAACTAATTAGTACTAGTTGTTCAGAGAACTTTCAGATTTGTAAGTAAGTACCAGACAACAAGGTAAGTAACAGATTTGTAGACTCTACCGCCTAACCCAAATGGTCTTTGATATTGCTCTTTCATTATTTTCGAAATTAAAGAGAGACCAACACGCCTTGACCACATTAGTGAGGCGGCCGATAGTCTGGATTACATCCTCATGATCTGCCTTCCTTCTATACAAAGTAAAGTATGGACCGAATCATAATCGGTTGACAGGCCTCGTGGCTTAGTGGGTAGTAACTCTGCCTGCGACGCCGAGGGTCGTGGGTTCGATTCCCACCCAGTGCAAATATTTGTGTGATGAATGATGAATTCAAATTTATGCACTGTGTCTGGGTGTTTCTATGTATAATAAGTATGTATATAGAACTATATAAGTATTCTATCAGCTATCTGGCCGCCATATTACAAGCTTTGCTTAGTTTCGGGTCAGATGGAGCTGTGTGTGAATTGTCCACCAATATTTATTATTATATTATAAGAAAGAAGGTCTCTCTTTTATATTTATTTTTAGCTTAAAGTCAATTCGCAGTATTATTGCGCCTGGGGAAGTACTACCAAGCAGAAATGCGTTCATCGAATGAGTTTCGGTTTGTCGACCCATCAGGCTGATGGTCTGCCAACGGAACGTTTATCGGGAATCGGTAGCCACTCTGTCAGACACCTGCTGTCACCTCGTCTGCCCACGTGTCCTTCAGGTGCGGAGTGCGGACCCAGGCTCGAATTTTGGAGGGGGGTCACCAGTACGTACGCAGCTTCAGCAGCCCTAGATTTAAGGGAGAGGGGCCACCAATAGAAATACAATAAATAGAGTTCCTCGTAGTTACCGTTCCAATTGTTTTCCCGCGTTAAAAATTGTTTATTTAGATTTTTTTTTAATTTAACCTATACGACTTAGAAGTGGTAGAGGTTTCATGTCCCCTATGTGGGTTGTGTCCTTCGGACCACTTGGTGTCCTGCAGTGCCATTTGTCGCTTAATACGGCTTCCGACGTCAGTGAATTTCGTGTTTTGCCGAATTTTCGTATCACGAACTCGGCATAAAGATAGTTCTTGATAAAATACACGATTTCATTGGGATCATAGATTCCGTCGTGACCAGACAAATGTTAGGTAGGTGCCTGCGACGTATTTAGTGATGTAGACAATCTAACGAGGTTGTAGAACCAGTAAATACTGGTTGGAGATCTGGAGCAATTGACTAGTTATCGGTGATATGTGACATTAGTTTAAGGCAGTGACGCAGTGCATCTGTATTCACACGTAGAGTATTTATTTGCTTGGCTTAAATAGCGACTTAATAACTAGGTACCCTAAGTTGATAGCCAGGTAGTCATAACCTCAATTTAATTGATACCTACGTGTATTTGATTTTAAGTAACATACATTAGTAACTTCTTAAACATACATAACTATGTGATACGTACCTACTACTTTTCCTGTACAGGTACCTACTTTTTATATATTTTGTACTAAAGCAAAAGTCAAACGGCTGTAACTGTATTCTACAAATTTCTGCACTTTTTTCGCACGGACGTGCAACATGTGCCTTGAAAAGACAATCGCAAGACACTTTCCGATATACCTTGTTTATCAAACTGGTTTAAAGTATTTTCTGGTAATATGCAGTGACGACTAAGATTTGCACAATGTAGCAGACCTCCTTAGACTTAGGTTATCGGTCCCATCAGGCAGACCATTTGCCATTTTCCAAACTAAACACCTATAAAAAATTACAAAACATGCAGTGGCGACTAAGATTTGCACAATGTAGCAGACCTCCTTAGACTTAGGTTATCGGTCCCAACGGGAAGACCATTTGCCATTTTCAAACTAAACACCTATAAAAATTTTACGATCCACCCATTTCACAACAATGATAAAAAATACTATCAATTAAATTAACATTAAAGTATTAGTTATGTGAGCGGAGATGTCGTATAATGTTGGCGCCAGAGAGGAGGTTATCATTGGGCGCGTGCGCCGGGCCCTTAGCGAGCATAAATATCCACGCCACCAGCGATCGGCTCAGTCGTATAAGTGCGGCCCTGTAGTGAACACCTCACAATGGTCAGGAGCGATATTCGTGGTCATACTTGCGGCTACTGCGGTGCCTGCGTACGCGCAAGGCTCTCCGCGGTGCGCGGACGGAGCCCAGAAAAAGTCGATTGTGCTTACAAGCACATTCTAGACTCTTATTCTGGAGAAAAACAAGAGAAACCAGCGGAAACTCCGAACGAAACTCCAGCTTGCGCTTCGTGCCGGTGGACTTCAGACGCCCAGTTCCCAGAGACCCCACCGACCTCATCGAGCGATCTCAGCCTGGAATGGAGTTCTCGGTCTTCTCAGAGATATTATCGCACGCGTCGTCGCAAAAGGTAGAGAAATAAAACATGTTCCTGAAAAACATGGATAATGCCTCGGGTCAAGTTACGTGTCACCATTGTAAAACAACGAGCCATGGAGCGGAGCTGCGTGACAAGTGTTTTATTTTTAAGCGTGCCATGTGTTGTGTATCGTGTGCTAACTTGAGTACCTACTGTTAAGTTAGTTATTTGATTTAGTCTTTACTTACTTGAATGATACAAAAATAAAAAATATAACAGATTCATAAATTTATAATTTCTAGTGAGATAGTTACGATAGGCCTTGTGAATTAGTTGGTAGTAACTCTGGCTGCGAAGCCGTAGGTCGTGGTTTCGATTCCCACCCAGTGCAAATATTTATGTGATAAATACAAATATTAAGTATGGGTGTTTCTATGCATAATAATGTGTATTTACAATTAATTATGTTTGTATTACATCAGCTATCTGGCTCGCATATTACAAGTTTTGATTAGTTCGGTGTTGTGTGAGCATTCTCCAACAACATTTATTATTATAGTTTGACGTTAGGTAATTGAGTTTTTTCATGAGGAAATAAAGAATATCTGGACCATATTCCTCATTTATCATTCTTCAAACGCCGGGAAGCGTAGGTTATCTTAGCCTTTGACACTTCCTTGAGGCGTGATTTTTATTCACGTGTTTTATGATAAATTAGACTAATTACATCAATTGAACTTGTGCGGTTCATTGATATGAACATAATAAACCCGTACTTAGCAGGTCCATCCATTTAAATCCCATTACAGGGTACACACATTCAAGTATTTTTTTAATTATTTGAGAATTTACAGAGAGGTAAGTATTTATGTTTCAAGAAAAGTAGCTTATTTAGACCAGAGCGCCCAAGATATTTATATATTTCTATATACACAGTACTGTACAGTAAAAGCTCCTTATTCGCGCTTCCTTCATTCGCATTTTTGCTATTCGGGGAATAAAAAAATGTGACCCAATTCCTATATATTCACAGGTAAAGGTTTCGTTTCGGTCTAAATAACCTACTTTGATACATAGTAGGGAAATGTCGATTAAAATTTCTTCTTCCTCATCCTAATAAGTACCAGGACCTTTTTTGTGTGTGGGCACGCGAGGGCACGCAGTGCTCCCAAAGACATACCAGAGGTACACCGAGTTTTTAGAGTTCCGTAGCCGAATGGCAAAATACGATACCCTTATAGATTCGTCATGTCTGTCTGTCTGTCCGTCCGTATATCACAGCCACTTTTCTCCGAAACTATAAGCGCTATACTATTGAAAATTGGTAATTAGATGTACCTATTCTGTGAACCACATTAAGATTTTCATACAAAAAATAGAAAAAACAATACATTTTAGTCCGTATAGTAAACAATACATTTTTAGTATAGAGTCCAATAATTAGAACTGAAACTCAAAAAAAATGTGGAAACTTTTTTTGAGTTTGTGTTCTAATTATTGTATCAAAACCATACGTGGGTCATCTATGGATAGATCTTCAAAATTACATTGAGGTTCCTAACATAACTGCTGGGTCTCTGGGCCTTATCTCGCAAAAAGAGAATCAAGGCCAAAATGAACCACTCTGGCCAAGTGTGTGTTGATGGATGATCCATCTTCGAAAGATGTTTTTCTTGTTACGTGCCAGTTTCCTCCCATTTTAATAACGTTTCCTTCTTCGTTAAAGCAACTTGGAAAAATATTCAGAGGTGAAGGTGGGTTCCAACCAACGAAGTGAGACCTGTAAAATTGGCCACTGGGTCTCGATAGCATGCTAAACCAGGTAAATACATGATCAAGGATTATTTGAAGGTATGAAGGTACGTTGTCATTGTACTTTCTGAGTAAGCAGTGACGTAGCCTTCATTGCAACTGGCACTATAACATCCGGTGCGAAGGAAGCAGTGCAGAAATAAGGAGGTGTCAGTGAATCCCAGGAACAAGAAGTAGATCCTGGAGGGTGGAGGGGGGGCGCCCTTCCAAAATGTCTTCAGATAGACTCGCACGATGTAACTCTTCCGAAGCGATGGACAGCACACCGCTTCCGCCTCTTATTGAAATCCGATACTCTTCGAATGACCTCTTGACACGGCCATCCTACGAGAAATACGTCACTGTGTGTTAATCTGGAACAACACGCAAAGTATCACATAGCTAACTATATATCACATAGGTCACTTAATTCGTCAAATTAATTGACAGAAAACCAGTAACTCATCAAACATCTATCTTTATTACGACGCTTCGATAACAAATCAAAATCAACAAACAAAAGACTTAGGAAAATCAACACCCAACTGACTTTGTAATCAAAGTATGTACTCTTACAAGAATCACACAGAATCACATGTAGTGGGTAATTGAGCTCTATATAACCATATATATGCGCATTCCTCTAAGATCACCGACACACTATACCTACACTGGACACCTGACTCTATGGTTTCTCTCGAAACCCTCCAAATCTCCGCCAGAGTAGACTGCCTCACTTCGTAGTAGATGCCGAATTCTACTACGTCTACACGATAACCTCTGGTACGGTCCGACCATCATGCAAACTCAAGCTTTCATTTCATCATCATCACCATCGTTACTTTCCTCTACTACAATCTCGTCAGTTATACTTTGATTCTCCGCCATCTTTCTCAACTTATCGTGTGCGGACTTATAGATAGAGTCTTTAAACTACAGCAGTCACCATAAAAACCTCTATAATTCTCAAAAGGACCTTTGTATTTTGGGTCTAGATTTGTTTGATTACGTTACTCATTACTTACTTACGACAAGACTACTTTGGTCTAAATCTGATATGTCTGGTGTCGAATCAATGATTATCGTCATCAGTTTACCTTAGCCCATTACCCATGGTCAGGTTTCCTCAGGTTTACGTTGTCGTCTACCGCCTGCTGTTTCGTATATCAATAACTCCAGTCTCAGGGTATCCTACACTGCGTTTGCTGATTTGCAGTCTCCATTCAAGAACGCGTATATTCAAAACGGTTTTTTTTTTTTAACTTTATTGACTCCTTTTGCGGAGAACAGACACGCCTGCGTCTTACTCTCGTTAAACTTGGCCAGATTGGTTTCGCCCCATTCAGAGACTTTCTCAAGGGCCATGTTCAAACGCTCAATCATACTCTCTCTCAGTACCTTAGTTTGCTGTCCACTGGCTCTCGCGCTAGATATGTAACTCTCTACAACGGTGCTATCATCTGCGTACCCAAAGATACCGGGCTTCAACAGATCGTTGAAATATTGTATTAATTTTGTGAAGTAATATATTTATATGACCTGCTTATTTCCACTTCAGTTTGTCAATCCGTTAAGCTATGTAGGTAACCTTGCTTCTCTGATAATATTCGTTCCGAATATTATTACCCCATAGAGAAACTTCAACTAAGTTGTTTCCATGTTAGCTTGCTGGTGTGACAGGTAGTGGATATGCCACCTACCTTCCTACTGCCTATCTAGTATACCACGTGCCTACATAGTATTTTTGGCCTGACTGGCACCGACATCAAATAAATGCGTGAGTAGTACTTGTAATAATGATATTAATTTATATTTCGATTTTGAGTGCCTATTTGTGGTTTTGGTTTTGTGGTTTTGAAGTCGGTTTAATTTTTTGTACAAAAAATATTTTATTACACATGGTGCGGCTCGCCAGTTTACTTGAATGAACTTGGCTGGCCACACTGCCGTGTGTCTTGATGTTAACACTAATCACAAATTAATTTTGAATGTTAATTTTTAACCCCCGACCAAAAAAGGGGTGTTATAAGTTTGACGTCGATGTCTGTCTGTCTGTCTGTGTGTGTGTGTCTGACTGTGGCACCGTAGAGCTCAAACGGATAGGCCGATTTCAATGCGGTTTTTTTATTCGAAGGTTGATATTCGTGCGGATGTTAGCGTGCGTGCGTCTTAGCTATGCTTGGTTAATATCGATTCAAGATGGCCGCCTCCACAAAATGGCGCACAAAATATTTCTTCACAATCTATTTCAATATGGGTATCAAATGAAAGGGCTTGACCAGTACAATACAATACATAATAACAAATTTCAAATCCAAGATGGCCGCCACCACAAAATGGCGAATTACATATTTTTTTCACTTCTACCACAATATGGGTATCAAATGAAAGAGCTTGACTAGTAGAATACTTTGCACTGTGACAAATTTCAAATCCAAGATGGCCGCTACAACAAAATGGCTAAATACATTTATTTTTTACAACTCCCTTAATATGGATATCAAATGAAAGGGCTTGACTAGTAGAATGTTGTACCGATAACAAATCCGAGGTAGTCGGGGGTTAATCAAAATTTTTAATTTTGTTCTTGTAATATAGTTTGTATTAATAATTAATATCGAAAATCACATTACTATAATTACGTAGTAAATTTATTACAAATTATTTTAAATGCTATATTTTCTCTCTGTTATCACGTCACTGGAAACACCAATATGACTTATTATGTCACTAGTCGCAAAACAAGCTGTCGAAAACTGTCCGTCCGTATGTCACAGCCACTTTTCTCCGTAACTATAAAAGCTATTATACTATTTAAACTTGGTTAGTAGATGTAATCTATGAACCGCATTAAGATTTTGATACAAAAAATAGAAAAAAAAACAAAAAAAATTAGGGGTGTCCCATAGTACATAGAACTGAAACTCAAATTTTTTAACAATACCATACTTGAAGGGTATCTATGAATAGGTCATCAAAAATGATATTGAGGTTTCTAACATTTTTTTTCTAAACTGAATAGTTTGCGCGAGGGACTCTTCCAAAGTGGTAAAAAGTGTGTCCCCCTGTATTATATACAGGTGTCCCCCTGTGTCCTTACATTTAAAATAAGAAAATGACAAAAATAAAAAAAAGTGTATGATTTACGTTACTATGTAAACTATTAACGAAAATTGGTTTGAATGATATCTAGTAAGTAGTTTTATTTTAATACGTCATAAATTGACTATTGTTAAAACATTGTTTTGTATGATGTTACTTGCTGCTACGGAAGCCTTCATGGGCGAGCCTGACTGGCACTTGACAACGTTTTTTTATAATAATTTGCGATTTTAGCGACGACGATTTTGATTGTTTGTATTCAAGTAATAATAAGAAAACACATAAACTGGACATCCAGTCATGATTTGCGACCAAAAACCAAATCAAATCGTTTATTTGTTTGAAACATGGTCGTAGCACATAGGTATATTTACTGCATATGCATATGTAATTCGTATGATTTATGGTACACATGCGTCAAGCTTCAAAATAAAAGCAATTCCGAAAAATTGTTAACATCCCTATTTAATATGACATGTAACTACTCGTTTTCAATTAAAGAGTATGAGTATGTAGTTTGCCAAATTCTGCGTTGCGGTTTGAAGGGCAATGTTTCCAGAGAAATTACAGGGATTAGATACAGAACATTTTAGATCTCTGGGTGACGAGCGCAATGCAGTGCTAGGTAATGATTTGACATTTCATGTTCCAATAGCTGCGTGTCACTGTGCTATTATGTGGCAGGCATGTTGCTTACCATAAGGCATATGTCCTGCTCGTCTCGTCACTTCTTATATTTGACTTTATGTGCTTATCAAAAGAGAAAACTCATCATAAACGATCTTTGATGAATAATTGGTATTCCCTGGCCCTTGATTCCTAAATCGTCATGTTGGTCAATCATATTGGCAAAAAGAATGGAACTCCGTCAACGGTTACAAAATCATACATATTTTTTGTCAAATTTTGCCGCCCCCTAAAAACTGGATCCCTAGGTGGCTGGCAATAGGCTGGCCTACTCAGCATATTGGACTCCGCCACTAAGTATTAGTAAGTACTAAGAACGACCCGTTACGTTAAATCTTACGATAGATAAGAATATCGTAAGTTCTCTAAAGCCATCTTTTAAATACTACTACTACCTACTATAACGTATCGAAGCAAAGTTAAAAGAGTATCAAAAAAAATTGAACTGACTTTTACAGCCCCTTTACAACTGGATGTTTTGGAATTTTAGTAAAATTCGAAATATACTCAATATTTTTGTAAAAATGTCGAAATACCACACGAAAAGTGAAATTGTTTTTTTACCGCGCCAATCGAACCACAAAATCTAGCACGGCATGCATGCTTTTTTCGTCTTGGTAGCGAACACGCGCATGCACTCGTTCTTGTTCCGAATATGGCAGAAACTTATTCTGTAGGTATTGCGTAACTTCGTTCAGTGTAATTGGTATCAAGGATCCCAGTAGCTCACTCCATCGTTATCAGATAGGTACGTGTTTAGTTATGATGATAGTGAAAATCATTTTATAGTCGCTCTATTACGAACTGAATACCACGCGCCTTGTATTAATAGCCCATTAATCATTTATTAGTACCGGCTTGTATCCTTTGCAATGACAAAGATATTGTTTGAAATGCGTAAGCACTATTGATTTATTGTCTCAGTATATCGGGAGACGCAGAACAGGACGATTAAATTGAAAGAGGCACGATAATTTTACTGAATTATTACATTATGAATAACATTGGCTATGGGTACTATCCCCGATAACAATTCAAACTTGAATCTGAATAATTTGTTAAGTATGATAAAAAAAATCCATGACAAGTGAAAAACTCGAGCCAAGTTAACAAACTAGCTTTAGCTGTAAAGTAAATGCATACACTTGCCATGTTGAACTTTGCGCAAAAAACTTGTTCCAAAGTCAGCATAGACCACAAAATATATACCTAGATTAGCAAGCTTGCAGCAATCTATATCTATACTTATAATAAAACTGTAACGGGTCGAATTCTGTACATTGAAGATATTTTGAAAACATTTTTTTTGGAGCACTCCATAGTCGATACTGATGACGAATCTGCATTTTTTTTCTTTCATGTCTGTCTGTCTGTCTGTCTGTCTGTCTGTCTTTCTGTATAGGGATCACGCATCACGCCGAAACTACTGATTCAATTCAGCTGAAACTTGGCATGATTTTAGTTTAAACTAAGGAAATTGCTGTAAGTTACTTTTGATCCCCAAATTCTGATCGGTTTTCTTGCGGGAGGGGGTGAAAGTCAGAATGTGTATTTGGTTGTAACTCATGTTTGCGTTGTTTAATTTCATTAATTCTTTTTTTGTTAGAAAGAACACATTTTTTATATTGTGTCATAAAAATTTGAACATTATCGGTTTGGTGGTTCGGAAATTACACAAACATTAAATAATAACGACACGCACGGCGCGTTCGGTACATACTAACTTCTAAGTATTCTGTGTATCACAGACGATCCACAGAATATCTAGATTCTAGATTCAAGAAGTGCCCACGTGATTGCGTCGCGTCGTCTTGAATGACAAAATAATTGTCAAAATATATTTTTGTGTGGAAAAGGAGGAGGATGAGAATATCCTCCTTCAAACAAGGAGGATGTTCTCAATCGGGTTGCATGTTTTTTATTTGGTTTTATTTTACACGATAACTCCGCTAATTGTTAGTTGATTTTGATAATTCTTTTTTGTTTGGTAGAAAATACTTCAGAGGTTATCTTATATATCGAAAACTGGGAGGTAGTTTTTCAAATATCAACAAAAACAAATATCAGCTTAGATTTATCTGTATTTAGTTAGTCGAACGACAGAATTAAATTACCTCTCATTGAAGTAAATTTTTGTTCTTTTGGAGAAAACATATCAGCATAATAAGTAGCAGCATAAACAACCCATTAAATGTTCCCACTGCTGGACGTCGGGGCCTTCTCTCGCAAGGAGAGAGACAAGGCTATAATCCACCACGCTGGCCCAGTGTCGGTTGGTGGATAACATATGACATATGACTTAGAACTTAGATTCTAGGTACATTTCGGTTTCCTCACGATATTTTCCTTCACCGTTTTATTACCGGCATTACGAACATGACTCAGAAAAGGTGGTGCGCGTGGTTTTGAACCCTGGGTCTCCGGATCGACATTCGGCGTTCTCCCGACTAAGTCAGCTGTAGCTTACTAGACCAGCCGTAAATTAACGTATTATTTTAATCCAAATACTGTTTAAAATTTAAAGGTAGTGTTCAACAAGTTTCGGTAACCGAAGCAGACCGTTGTTAGGGTTCCGTACCTGACTTCGCTGTCCGTCCATCCTTCCGTCTGTCACCAGACTGTATATCAAGAACGGTGATAGCTAGACAGTTGAAATTTTCACAGACGATGTATTTCTATTGCCGCTTTAACAAAAAAGTACTAAAACTAAAATAAATATTTAAGAGGGGCTTATTTCCATACAACAAACTTGACTTTTTTACCGTTTCTTGCTCGATACTAATAACGTACCTACCTGTCACAGGTTGACGCTTTCACTATTCACATAATATTAAGTTTTATGTTCTCTTTAAATGTACAAATACAAATACAAAAATCTTTATTGCTGTTTGCAGGTAAGATAAGATGATACAAAACATTTAAATAATTGACCCATACAAACTGGCCTCTTCTTCTAGAGGCATGCAATATGTCTGGCAACGCAGTTTCCATTGGTCTGAATTTATACAATGATAATAATAGTCAGCTGAAAAAGTCTTCTAATGTAAGTAATTAAAATAAAATAAATTTTTTAAGGGGGCTCCCATACAATAAAATCATTTTATTTGCAAATGGTTCAAAACTCTTCGCGCGCGAGTCCCACTGGCATTTCACCGGTTTTATTTTTTCAAAAATTTTGTAATATCCTATCCTTTCCTAATATTATATAAATATGTCAATATTTAAATTTTTGCTGCTCAATTACGTTGGAATGGCTGAATGTATCGAGTTAAAATTTGAAACATATTCTTGGCTTAGCTTAAGTAACACATAGGGACATATAGATAAGTAGCTATACATAGGCAATGTTTGGCCTATGTGTTCTTCCAGACTATAATCTAATTGTATTTCAAATTTCAGCCCGATCACTTGATACGTTCCGCCATGATTAAGTAACAAACATCCAAACATTGACATTCATAATTTTTACAGTTACAGGACAACGTTGGAACGGCTGAACATATTTGGAAGGAATTCGAAACACACGTAGTTTGTAATCAGAAATAGCAAATCTGTTACTTATAGGTTACTGTGACGTCAGAGAGACTAAGCAAATTTGGTAGAAAATTGAAACAGAGATAACTTATAGTCTGAAATACCACATTTATGTATTATCTATCAACCTGAAAAGAAGCATGGGCCCTAAGGAAACAAATATTAACTATCACGTCAAAACGGCACAACGAATTGGGTTGGCATACGAAACACAGATAGTTTAGAGTCTAAAATTTCACATGGGGTCTAAGTCTATATTTTCGTTTAACTCCATATTAATCTATAATAAGTATATATTTTCGTAAGGAACTTGATGTGATGGTAAGGTAAAAGCCAGGCGATTTGCGTTCACAATCAAAATAACAAGCAACATTATATTCTCATTAGATGGCGCTAATGCCAGTTTAAATCTAAAAGCACTAAAGGCCATTTAAATCAATGTTTTGCTATTGTGGTATGTATTTTTCTTTCATCACTAGGTGGCGTTACTGGTATTCTAAATTGTACTAATAAGTTTTGCTGCTAAAAGGATTTTGATGCCGAATTTGGATTTTTTCGTTCTTGGATTTTTTTTCTGTGTTACAATTAAATTTATACATTAACATTTCACTAAGACTTGGCTTAGATTTACGGGTTCAACTTGCTTGAGTACCTATCATTAAAACTCAAAATTTTAATCATTTTGATTCCACACAGGCTTCGTTCAAAATTTTACGCGGGCGAAGTCGCGGGTAACATCTAGAAAACAGCTTGCGGATAAAAAGAAAAGTAGGTAATCAGATCATGCACATCAGCTTCAGACTTTTCGTAATGTATCCTATAAAATCCTACAAACTAACACTTGCGGCTATGTTCGATACTACGAAACCTTAATAAGTATGTTTGATTTTGTTTAAAAAAAGAAAAATAAAGATGATAAAATTAAATAATTTTTTGTGTGGGACAACAAATTCACTCGGTTTTTCAATGATTACATTATGCAAATATTTTGACGTACGATACTTCCAACTAATTTACACTATAAGTCAGTAACATCTGCTTACGCGAACGAAGTAGCGGGTTCAGCTAGTATTAAATACTTACATAATTTGATGTAAGGTAATTTAAACAAAAAAACTAATTTGTACCAAGTGTACCTATACATTATCTATGATATAAATATGCTATGGGCCCAATACTGAAAATCGGAAAGATAAGTCATCAGCTCATCATATATTTTTTTAAACGACTTAAAACAAGGAATATTATGTAGGTATGTTACGTGACAGCTTCGCCATTTGTGAATCGATTTTGATGGTTTTTTTTTGTTTGGTACATCATATTTTATAGGTGGTCCCATTAAAATTGTATCGATCAAAATTAAAAAATTAACAATAATTTATAAATTATATTTCTGTTTCATTGGAGGAATTCGTTTAGTAGACTTACTCATATTATTTGAATCAGTTGTGTGCGTGAGCTCAATTTTGAATTATTGTTTAGTGCAAAAGTAAAAGCAGTTCAGAAAGGTGAACAGAGCGCACCCCTTTCGGCGTAGAATCTACATCCTGTCGGTGTAACCTAATAATTGTCAAACGCGCGTTATGAATGGCGACGATCATTTTAAAATGGCATTAATGTCGTAAGTACATTGCCCTCGAATCTAGTAAACATAAGTAGGTATTCTCGGTGTAAGATAAATCCCCAATTGACGCAGAAATAAACTGATAAAAATGAGACATACCAATTTAACAGGTTATCAGCACTTTCGTACGCTAATTAACTTTCCTGGAATATTTTGATGGCTTATCATTACTTGTGTAGCTTGAGCGTTCTTTTCCTTTAATTTAACTCGGCATCTCGGCAGTAGGATGAGTACGAATATTAGCGTTGCTGTTAACGCCACGTAAATTCTAGTGATTTATGGCAAATACAGACCCCAGACCTTGCAAAATATTACTCGTAGTACCCTGTACCTGTACTAATATTATAAACTGACCCGCAATTTTACCCGTGTAGTTCCCGTTATTTTTTCGGGATAAAAGTAGTAGCCTACGTTTTAATCCAGAGAGTCAGCTAACTCCATACCAAATTTTATTAAAATCGCTTCACCCGTTTAGACGTGAAGAAACATACGAGTACACAGCACAAAGTTTTGCCTTTATAATATTAGTAAAGATGTGAAAGATTGGATGTTTGTTGCTCAGTCAAGTTGCAACGGCTGAACGGATCAGGTTGAATTGAAGAACACAGATAGCTTATAGTCTGGAATAATATTTTTAGTCGCTGGGGAAATTACGAGAACGGGAACTACGCGGGTGATTTCATTTCGTAATTTCCAATTATGTTTTTTAAGATAAGCTAATCGGCTGTGGCCGAGTTGAAAAACATAAAAAGCTGGCTGCCTAAACACATTGATGCATAAGTAGAACATATTTACCTATTACGATATCAGAATATTGCCACCACATCGGCATCGAATTTAGAAAAGCATGCAAATACATTAACCTTTATTGCTGTTTGCAGGTAAGATAAGATAATACAAAACATTTTAAAAGTTGACCCATACAAACTGACCTCTTCGACTAGATTCTAGAGGAATGCAATATGTCTGACAAAATAATTTGTTGTAGTCTAAATTTACGAGTAATAAGTAAATAAAATGATAGTCCCTTGATTAAAATCTTCTTCTTCTTCTTCGTCTTCTATTCGTTTTAGTCTTAATTTACGAGTATACTCGTACAACGAAAAAAGAATAAGTAAACAAAATAATAGTCCGCTGATTAAAGTCTTCTTCTTCTTTTCATTTCTAGAAATTATCTATATAGGTAGGTATATCTATATTCTATATACCTATGTAAGTAAGAACTATCTATTGAACATCATCATCATCATCATCAGCCCGTGTTCGTCCACTGCTGGACATAGGCGTCTCCTATAATACGCCACTCAGCCCGATCCTCGGTCTTACGCTTCCAACCGCCACCAGCTGTCTTTCGTATATCGTCACTCCATCTAGTCTCAGGGCGTCCTACACTACGTTTACCAATTCGCGGTCTCCACTCCAGAATCCGTCTACCCCAACGGTTATCGGGTCTGCGACAGATGTGACCGGCCCATTGCCACTTCAGTTTACTAATACGCTGAGCTATGTCGGTGACTTTAGTTCTCTGACGAATTACTTCATTGCGAATGCAATCCCTCAGAGAAACCCCAAGCATAGCTCTTTCCATAGCTCGCTGAGCGACTTTGAGCCTTTGAACCATTTTGACTGTCAGTGTCCACGTTTCAGCACCGTAGGTCATAACAGGTAGGACGCACTGGTTGTATACTTTTGTTTTGAGACTTTGTGGGATGGGTGACGAGAAGACTCGACGAAGTTTACCAAATGCTGCCTAGCCCAGCTGGATTCTTCTCATGGCCTCACTCTCAAAGCTACATCTGCCTAGTTCGAGCGTCTGCCCTAGGTAAACGTATCTCTAAACAATTTCGAGAGTGGTTCCATTTACGGTAATCGGCCCCGGATCAACGAACTCGTTGCACATGACTTTGGTTTTATCCAAATTCATCCGGAGGCCGATGCGTTGCGAAGCGTTAGCCAAGCTGTCCAGCATAAACTGCAAGTCCTCCAGCGACTCTGCCATAATGACGATGTCGTCTGCAAATCGTAGGTGAGAGATGTACTCGCCATTGATGTTTAGGCCATGTCCAACCCAATCGTGAAATGAGAACAATTTCGGGGAAATTATCTATTGAACACAATACTTTCAAATGTTTAGTAGGTGCTATGTGATAGAAGGAACAAACATGCGTACTTTCTAATATTAAAAGGATAAAAATATTTATATACGTACTAGCTGACCCGGCAAACGTTGTTTAAATAATTTCCTAATAAAATAAGGGTTGATCGGAGAAGGGTGAAAATTGAGGATTGTATGTAGGTATTTTTGTATGTTGTATCATCAAAAATAGAAATTAAAATTTATGTCTAAAAAATAAAATAAAAATTTAGGCGTGGACTACCCCTAACATTTAGGGGGATGAAAAATAGATGTTGGCCGATTCTCATAGATACCGGATAAGCACAAGAAATTTCATCAAAATCGGTCAAGCCGTTTCGGAGGAGTATGTCAACGAAAACTGTGACACGAGAATTTTATATATTAGAATATGTATACGGTAGAATTGAGAAACCTGCTTTTTGAAGTTGGCGAAAAAAGAAAACTATCACGGCTAACTAGGTTTCATAATAAGTTAACGAATGATAATTCACCAATTTATAAAAAGTAACCTGAGATGCCAAATTTCACACAAACCTTTTTTGAAAAGCACAGGTACCACCTATCTATTACTGAGATTGCTTTTGTAGAGCCACAGCTGTAGAGACACAGTAACAGAGCCCTACCTACAGTCACACCCGGACACTCCACTAAAATTCCATACAAGCGCCGTTGTGGAGCTACCTACTCTTCACACAACTACGCAGATGTCGTTCGTACACACGCGTGAATGTGTGCGTTAGCGCTAGGGCTACTGAATTATTTTATTGAATAGTTGTGCCCCTCGAGTTCACCTGGTGACGTAAAGTAGTTTATAAACTTGCTACAATGTTGAGTTACATAAATATAATGGTGCCAAATTATACTATTCTAATTAAAATGGTGTATGTATTGCCGCGTAAAATCAAACGAAACCGATGATCGATAGGTACCTAGATATCTATTTCTATTAGTACGTACACATTCGCATATTATTTGACACTTACCCAAGAAGGAAACTTTATTCTGTCACTATTATTATTCCTCCAGGCATTATCAATCCGTGCCCAAAACTGGCTGTGTAAGTTACGAACTTTGAGTTAATAATTACTACGTTATTGTAAAGCAACGTTATTTAAAAGTTTCTAATCTTACGTTATTTTATCCTTAGGAAATTAATTAAAGCTTTTAATCTTGTCCCGTTTAGTTGACGGATAGCCGTAAACAGCACAACACCCCACCGTGATGATATTTCGTTAGGAATGAAATGTTCGATACCAGCCTTTCATTGAGTGCTCCTAACGTACTCGAAACGGTCTGAGGGGTGAGGAAGCTTGAAATTAGCTGGGGTGGGGAGTGTTCGTTCTATCCATATTATTTATTCTATGCTACAGTGAGATAATTTCGGTACGGACGTATTAGTTGTAATTTCATACAAACTGACCCAATAATGTTAAATTTATCTGTAGTTATGTCTCCTACAACCTACAGATTTGTAGACAACGGGCAACTTCTGGTTTAAATCGGTTTATTATCTTCATTGTAACATTTATATTGTTTTCACACATGTTAAAGGTTTGTGGTTGCCTTTCCCTTGTTACGAGAAAGTAGCAGTGTGTGAAAGTAGGTAATGCCGAATGTATATAAATCTACAAGTATGTTGTATGTTTAGGTACAATGTTTGTTATGTAATGAGAATGATAAATAATTGTTATTACTGCAAAAATATGATAGTGAAAGCAATTAATTATAACCAGTCAAAGTCTAGGTCATTATTTTTGATCACGTGAAGAAATCTCACAAGTAGGTAGAATATTATGGGGTGCATGGCACGCGGAGGTTACGTGATGCATGCTGAATTCTTGTCGATTGATCGCAAATCGTGGTAAGCACATATCTGCGTGCTTCTCGCCCTTAGAGAAGCGCGTGTAGAGATTCTGGATTGAGGAGGGGGCAGGAAAGACTTGAAAACATTACTTAGCTGATATTTTTATTCTGCGTTTTCCTAGAAATACGCTATGCCTATCTACAATACGTATGGCGTTGAGCATGGGTTCTTGGACCCGTGGTGGGACCGCTCGCCTAGGCTTTGTCTCTAAGAGACGGCAATGCGACCAACAGTTAGTTGCGTAGGCTATGCCGACACAACTGAGGTGGACACGTGTGGATGTCTTGGATGAACATCGCGGCTGTAGAGTTGGGAGGGTGGGAGAGAGAAATTATGGAATTACTAGCTACAGCTAGTAACGCCACAGTAACAGCCACCCTGCTACGCTTCGCTGTGGCATATTGTGATGCAAAAATTAGATGAAAACAATCCTTGATGCGGATTATATATCATCCTAAAATTTCAGCTCGATCGGTGCAGAACTTTTTGAGTTTTTGAAGCGTACACAAACCAACATAACATTTTTATAAATAGAGATACCGGTATTACGGTGCACCGTTTAGCTTGACCGCCGCGGCCCTGCGTGATCGCCAACGTGAGATGGTGGACGCGACGGACCGTGCTCGCTGTCTTCTGCAGCCAGTTTTGGTGGTAGGTGACGGGACCGAACATCTGGCCGGTCGCGAGGGTTCTTGGTCCTGGGAGCCAGATGTGAGGCCGTCGGACATTAACTTACTAGTTGGTGGCCATAGCATGGCTTGGATACAGGTGTGCACCTGTATCCAAGCCATGCTATGCTATGCTATGCATCCGGTGACAAGGCGTTGCCCCTGAGGTGGGTACGGAAAAAAATCAGGGAAAGGTAAAAAAATTAAAGACTTACAGTTAATATACATATATATTGTTATACTTTTATTCCAATGATAATTTACAGTTCTTGTGCTAAGAAATTATACTAACATCTCAGTAATATCTTTAAAATATCCATCTTATATGATGGAACTCAGCGCTCAATGCTAAATTAAACTCAAGGCTATTTAGATATTTTCAATGATGTCGTAAATATGGTAATACATCCTCTTTTGATTTCGGGTAAAATTCTGTACTGTATTACTGTTATACTTAACCTGTATTTGGTTATTTGATATACGTAAATATTTACTTGCAATCGAGATTCGGGATGTATTATAGTGTAGCATGGTGTAGCATAGTTTTCATTGTCATTGAGTTTTGATTTTAGTACTATTTTACAATGAATTAAGATCCAATATTAACGTAGGTTCTACCTAACTTTAATATTGGATCTCAGGATCCAATATTAAAGCTTGGGACGTGTATTAACACAGATACATTTTATTAAACCGTAAAAGGCGAATTTAATCGCAGAATTTTTGATATGGACTCAACAACTCATTCTTAAAACAATAACATTTTATTGCAAACAATAACATTTTAACTGAAAACAATAAATATACAGGATACGTGGTTTATTTTTTCGTTAGTTTTTTTTAAAAGATCGTCTTCAAGGTTGGATCAGTACGACGCATTTTTAACACGCTTTTATTTTTTCATTAGAATTTGTATTTGGGACACTTTGATAAAAATAAAGATTGAAATCAAAGAGTTTATATATACTACGTATAGAGTTAGATTTTCCGCACGGTTTCTTTTGTGTTTTGTGTCAATTGTAAGCAGATAACGTGCATACTTTCTATGGCAACAGAGTGATGTGCCGCGACAAAAGGCAAATGACAATGTATGACACTTCCACAAGAGCGACGAGGCAAGAAAGATGCTACCCTTGCTTTCGGTGTAAAATGTTTGTACCAACTCTATAAGTAGTAAAAGTATGTAAATAAACTATTGGGTTGGAATGAAAAAGTTGCAGTTACGCAGAATTTATTTAGTGATCGCCCGAATATCCGTGGTGATCGCAAAACAATCTACCCAATGGATGAACAAATATGATAAATCGTTGAAATTAATGTCATTTAGGGTAAAAAATACAAATACAAACAAAGCCGGTTGCGGAGGCACACGACCACAAACGTTGTGACACGAGATTTTTATGTTTTAGAAGATTATTCATTCATACTCAGATAAATGTGTGTGTAGCGTCCTTGTCATATCATTACCAGAAGATTAAAAGTAACCACAAGAGACTAGAAAGAGAGAGAGAGAGGGAGACAGCGAGAGAGAGAACGTTCTTCAGAATGGGGTTTAATTTTAGATATTATCACAACAAATGATTGTGTTTTGTCACAAACATAGGTAGGTACATATTATATCATTTGGTACAAATGAAGTTACGGCTGGTCTAGTCGGGAGAACGGCGACTGCCGATCCGGAGCCCCCGGTTCGAATCCCACCACGCGCACGACTGTCTTTTCGAAGTCATGTGCGTAATGCCGCTAACTTAAAAACGGTGAAGGAAAATATCGTGAGGAAATCGACATGTACCTAGAATCTTTCGAGGTCATGTGTCATCCACCAACCCGCACTTGGCCAGCGTGGTGGATTATGGCCTTAACTCTCTACTTGCGAGAGAAGGCCCCGAGTCCCAGCAGTGGGAACATTTAGTGAGCTGCTTATGCTATGGTACAAATTTAATGGTCATTCAAACAATTGAGAAGATTAAATCGAAGGCGCACTAAAAATTGCGTAAGTATTTAGTCTACAAAAATTCTAAATGTAGTTGGTAACTTTGGTATCGTCATATTATAATATGATAAATTATTTATTTAGGGAGATTGATGCTTTTAAAAGATATGTATAAGATCGGTCAAATATTTACAAATTTGCTAACTATTTACATTTATTGAATATCTACATAACAGACTTTTAGTTCGTAGAAAAAGCAAAGCTGCTAGGCGGATGAGCGCTGGCCAAAAACATTGTAATTCATTCCTAATTGCCTATACATAATCTATAACCGAGTTACCTAAATTTTGCTTCTGTAGCCCTAATACGAATACGTAGTGAGCAAGTACTTATTCATCAATTGACGAATACCTATACGTAAAATCAAATAAGTACCTACAGTTATTTATCTGCCCGAAATGTTTTTCTCGACTGTGTAAAATGTTTGCATGTACCTATGTATTTAAAGAATCCTAGACTAAATAAGACTTCGTAGACTAATTCTACTAATCGTAGAATCCATCATAGACCGCATAGGCGAGATGGGTGTCAAGGGTAAACCTACAAAAAAAAAAAAGAATAGAAGTTAGGTATGTTAGGCATCGATATAACCCATGGATTGAGATCTTTGATGTTAGGTAGATATATAGTTGTCATACCACTGGACCGATCATCCTTAAATACAGCGATCATGAAAAAGTGTAAGATTTAAAATACAGATAGTTCTCATTTTTGGTTTTTGAAATATATTTATCTCTATATATTTTTACAATAATAAGCATGCGCTTGACCACCATCCCATTTGATGTTAAGCGACGACGTCTACGACGGTCTATCATAGAACGCGCTTACTCAGTAGAAATCGACTTACAATCGTTTTGTAGACCCAGATTACATCTGTCATAGAATACCCACTCGGGGATACTTCCTCCCATGTTTTTGGCCAGATATCATGCCATATGCATTTTATTTGTACACAACAATTATCTACTCTACATAAGTACTTCAGTCTCAATCAAATAACATTCACTACGCACAGTTTATCTAAATTATAGTACCCTAATACGTCAATAAGAATACAATTAAATTACTTATTATTGAAGTATTCAATCGATATTTCATCATCCATTAATATTAATTAGTTTAATAAGCAATAATAGCAGGTACTTGCGTGTCTTTGTAAATAGGTTGAGAGCAATGATTTTGTCGAGGTGTTTGATAGAGGTGACGCTGATCCAACTATTTGTATTATGCATGTGGAAGTTAACCTATATCACAGTAAAACCGTCAGATTATAATCTAATGCGTGAGTTTATAATCTGACACTGTTGACAATTTTACGACATATGTATAGGTACTTGAATAAATTTTTTCAATTTTATGACATAATATGTATATTAGAACAAATTCGAAACATCTTGGAATTATGTGTCACCTCTAGTATATGTATAGGTATTATACATGCATAGGATCGCGCTTATAATTGCACTCGTCTTTTTCAACATATTTCACTTTGTAACCATGAAAAGGTGAAAAAAAAAACCTGACCAAACATGAAACTTCCCATAAAATTGACTTTGACCTTGATCGGCTTTTTCACATAATATAGCCATAATATATAACTAAGCAATGTACTCGTAGCATGGAAGCCAGACAACTCATATAATAGGTACATATATATATTATACTATCTATTTAAATTGTAAATGTAATATGTATAACAATATATGCCCCGGCTTCGCCCGAGGTACATAATTTATAATCTATAACAGTCAAGGATTGCGTTGCAAGTACCTACGGATGTTTGTTCTGTGTCTGTCTGGTGTCTGGGTGTTCTTAGCTATACTAATATTATAAACCTGAAGAGGTTTTTGTTTGTAGGCGCTAATCTCAGACACGGTCTGACCGATTTCAAAAATACCTTTGGATATGTATGTGATCTCTGAGTGATTTAGGCTATATGTACCACGGGCGAAGCTGACATCTGCGTTTAGCTATGGATTAAATGACATGTTTACAAGATGGAAATAAGCCCGTCAAAGATATTTCTTAATTTCACCCTAGGTGGCGACAATGTTTAATTTTGTTAGAGAAATTTCAAATGTAACTTGTCGAAATTGAGAACTATCTTTGACAGTTCTATTTGCACCTTGAAACAGCCTAATTAATATGGCGTTACCAGAATGACACATATGAGTGACAGATGAAAAAATATGTCAAATTATTAACATTGACGTATACTCATACACTACGAAAATCTGGATTTAGTGTACCATTTCTGGGCAATCTTGTTTAGTTTTCAAAAAAACTAAGCGCTTTGTACTTCAACGAGTAACTACAAATAAGTAGAATAGATTCCGAAACATTTTAATAGTTGTAAGCAGTTCCGAGCAGATCAAGCAATAATGGGTAGAGCTTAGCTTGTATTGAGACGGTAGACAAATAAGTACTTAATTATCAATTAATAAATGTTTTAAAAATGATAATAGAGTTATTTTCATCGCTTCAAAACAAGACAAACAGAAACATTTTATTATACACATCAGAATTACAATGAAAACAATACAATCACTTATACTTACTGCCATAAATGACAGGCTTTTTATTAGTAGTACCTATCTACATCATTTCTTTCAGCCGTAATCGCAATGATTTGGAATATCTCTATAAGTACTCTATATATATATATATACTTACAGGGTAACAAAGAACTTGAATTAAATGTAAAATGGCGCTCTACGTATCATTGTGAACATCTTTTATTAGAGGTTATAATCCTGAATCCTAACCGTGGTGTTAGTGCCAGTTTTAGCACTACCAGCGCCCTCGGCGATATTTTTTAATCGCTAGGGAGGCCTAGTTCTTGCCAGTTCATGCGTTATCTACCAATCTGGACTGGGCCAGCGTAGTAGATTACGGCTTTGCACTGGGCCAGCGTAGTGGATTATGGCCTTAATTCTCTTCTTGCGAGAGAAGGCTCAGGAGTCGGAGCAGTGAGAACATATTTAACTCTGAAATACCGAAAAAACATTTTTTTTTGAGTCGAAAGAGCTTGTAATAGCTATTTTTTACCTGTAGTTGGTCCCATATTAAAAGTTGTGTATAATGATAAGTACAGCGTTATCTTTTGGGATTATTACGAGTCTGTGTTACCCAGTATTATGCTTTGGTTAATAAAATACAGCTTATAAAATAAATTACAGAAGAAATGGACTCTTTACAATATTATAAACCTTTGTAATCATAAAATTACTCACAAGCTTAGTACACACATCTTTGTGTCCAGTTTAAAATAGAGACACTACTCAAATTACTAATCACGACCCATCATTTTGACGTGTTGATATTCATGTCATAAATATGAACTGTGATTGGTTCCTGTATCGATATTGTTTTCTTATACACCTGTAATTTCTTAAGCAACACTGTTGCAAATACCATACAATATAACGATACTAAATGATGTATCGTTGACAATGACGTTTTCAGATTGACAGATGAGCGAAAAATGGGTGAAAGAAAAATATTAAACTACCTATTAACATTGACGAGTGCTTACCAATTTTTTTCGAATAAAATGAATCTTTAACGCCACCAGTGGCGGAATTAATAACAGGGGATTTTTCATTCTGAAAAGAATTCATTAAAATTTGTGAACAAAAATTGGGCCTATAGGTTTAGTAGATAAAATGTGGATTCTACCGTATCCGTTGAACCTTATTTTCGAAAGAGAGATTACAGAACGCGACGGTATCGAAAATGGTAGTATTCGCACTTCGCCTATGGGCATTTTCACACTGCGACTACAGGTATAATGACAACGAAATTCGAAAGTAGGACTAGGATTAATGTTTTGTTGTTATTTCAAGCGCAGTAACGCACTCGTTACTGAACTGGGCAATATTTTTAAGTTTTTTTTTCAACAAAAAAATGAACACGGATTTTAAGTCTGGCGGCATCGCCTCACACTTAACAAGGCCTTTTAAGTGTGAGGCAGTAGGCGAAGACCCACGCCTAGCGACGCCATTGTGTTAAAGTATTTTTTTATAATACTAATAATAATAGGTGGACAACTCACACAACACCATCTGACCCAAAACGTGCCCCAAACTAAGCAAAGCTTGTACTATGGCGGCCAGATAGCTGATATAATAATACTTATATAGTTTTAAATACATACTTATTATAGATAGAAAAACCCAGACACAGAACATACATATATTTGAATTCATCAAGTAAATATTTGGTAGTTATAATTGTATCGAACTACCTGTCCGACTATATCGTGCAGTTATCGTCCAATGTGAAAACGCCCTATAGCTAACGTAGTATTCACAGTTACTTTTAATATAAGTTTCAATGTGTCGGAGGAACTGTAAAAGTGATGTTTGGTGCCATAGTCACAGTTGTGGCGGTAGGTAAGACCGGAGTGGGGTAGACTTTGCAAGTGGAGGACGTAGGGGAACCTAACATACTCAGCAGTAGATATGATACTAGAGAACCGGATAGCAGTCCGCCGTTGTAGGACAGAGTCATCATGTTGCCTGAAAAAAAAACACGAGTTTAAAAAAACCTACGTTTGGTCTTGACCATCTGACGATGTTAGTCATGCACATGATGTCAAACGATGACCGCAATAAGTCCGATTTTAAAATATTCATAACAAATCTATCACAATATTTACCAATTTTATCGTATACCACGAAAATAAAACAGATTCTGTTAGGGGCGTCGGCCGCGAGAATTTCGATGAACCTTCGCCCGTATTATGACACCAAACGTCATAACTCAAAACCACGTAAAATTAAGTCTGGTTTGCAAAAAAAATATAACATCCGGAATTCCAGCGTCGGACTGGCCATATAGTCGAGGTGGCATTTGCCAGTCGGGCCCTAGCGTGCGCGGGGCCCCTGCGGGCCTAGTTTGCAGGGCATGCGGCAACCGATGGATATGGTCTCGGACCCCGAGCTTGTGATGGTCATAGAGCCACCCGGGCCCTTACGGCCCAGTCCGATCCTGCGGAGCTCTGGTCATACATGCGTCAGTTACAGCAAACCAAGGCGCGCCACGAGCGACTCATGCAATGTAACTTCTGTTTTAACATACAAAATAAACCTTACTATATACATAACCAGTATATTATTTTAGTAGTGATAGCACTCTTTGCATAGTCCGCCTGGAGAAATACCACATCTTTTCCAGTTATTCTACCTCCAAGCAGTAATGTGAAAACATCACTATGTTCCGGTTTGAACGGCAATGTTTCCAGTGAAATTACATGGCATAGACTTAAAACATCTTATATCTCAGGGTGACGAGCGCAGTGCTAGGTAATTGGGCTCTTCTTCTTCCAATACCTATGTGTCACTGTGCTGTATGGGCAAGCTTGTAGCTTACCATCAGGCACATGTCCTGCTCGTCTAGTCACTCTATACTATAAAGAATAACCAGCGAGCAACATTCTGTCTTTTAATACATATATTGACCCACGGTTTATATAGATATCGTTTCAGCATTACAGCAACACGATTAACTAATTACAAAAAATATCCTTAGGTACTGTCTTTACTAGAGCATCAATGTCAGCGACAAAGCAAAATATGGGTCTCCTCACAAAGTTTTCTTTCAGCATTAGTAAGTCAGGAGTGAGATAATAGGCATGACGACGCATTTTTGATTTAATATGCCATCAAAAGGCTACTTAATAATTGAAACATAAGTGAAAGAATCTTAAATTTGTTACCTTAAAAACTTCCCGTGACGATCACGATTTTAAAATCACAATTTTGGACTCTCCCAAAAATGCTTTATATAAAAACACTACATAAGCGTGACGTCACAGTGCCGTATTTTCTATGCGTCGCGCGTACAGTTTGTATGGTAGCTATGTTAAATATTGAATTTAGGAAACCGGTTTCATAACAAAAGTTACTTGAAATTGAATGGGTTATCCATCCATTTTCTAATAATTTCGTACTTTTAAAATGGCCTTTGCCATCCAGCTTTGAATGACCATAAAGTAAGTTAAACTAAAATGTATCAAAATTAAAATTGGATTTCATTCTAATTAAATACTGTCATTATATCAAAAAAATTTAATATAATTGGACCTGTTGTCACGCCTATTGTAGATACTTACAATCTGCATGTGGAAAAACGCTCGATGCCATTCAAACCTAAATTTTAAACCTACGACGGGTTTATTCAAACATTTGTCATACGCAACTTTGAACTTTAAAGATTTGGGTAAACACACTCGATTTCTATTTATCGAAGTCTCATGATAACCCCACAGTGCTGACATCTTACAAGCGCCTTTGATACTAACGCAAATTAACTGAGACTTATTGAACTTCAGTATTCATAATTAGCATTAAAATAAGAAGTAGATAACGAACCAGCGATCTCTCGGTGCTCCCGGCTGACGCGAGATGGCGCGAGGATCATCGGGACCGAGCCGAATAGACCGTTCGTGAATCCCAGCACCACGGAGAACATTATGGGATAAATCTGTAACCAAATACGTGAAGATTTCAAGTACCTACATAATATGGTCCCAAAGATATGCTTGATAAAGGGAACTAGACCCTCCCTTATAGTACGTATATATACGTATAGGTACCGGTACCAAATACGTGAAAATTTCAAGTACCTACATAATATGGTCCCAAAGATATGCTTGATAAAGGGAACTAGACCCTCCCTTATAGTACGAATATATACGTATAGGTACCGGTACCAAATACGTGAAGATTTCAAGTACCTACATAATATGGTCCTAAAGATATGCTTGATAAAGGGAACTAGACCCTCCCTTATAGTACGTATATATACGTATGGGTACCGGTACCACATACGTAAAGATTTCAAATACCTACATAATATGGTCCCAAAGATATGCTTGATAAAGGGAACTAGACCCTCCTTTATAGTACGTATATAGACGTATAGGTACCGGTCAACTAAATCGGTTTCGCCTTTGCTATTGCTGTCTCTATAATTCCAAAAAGAAAAAGAGAGAGAGAGTAATATTAAACCTAAGACAGTTAGTGCACTTGTCTAAATTTAGTTCTGAGTTCAGAGGCAAGGATGGTCCAGTGAACTCAAAAGCAATATTGTTAGCAATTTAGATGCAAGTCCACGCTTCTGAATTTAGTAAAATCATTTATTATTATTAAAATACACAGAGAAATTTTACAAATAATTATAGTATGCTAGTTTACTATGCTACTACACTTCACTGAATTCAGCGACTAAATTTAGCCAAGTGCTATAAGCCCCTAAGACAGTTAGGTGGTAGACCCTTCGCTCTCCGACCGCCTAAATAAAACGGTTATGCTTTTGCGATTACCCCCTCTTTAAATTTGAGCGAAGTCTTTCAATAAAGAGAACAATACTGGACTGGCCTCGTGGCTTAGTGGGTAGTAACTCTGCCTGCGAAGCCGAGGGTCGTGGGTTCGATTCCCAGCCAGTGCAAATGTTTATGTGATGAATTCAAATATTTGTACTGTGTCTGGGTGTTTCTATGTATAACAAATGTGTATTTAAAACTATATATATATTATATCAGCTATCTGGCCGCCATAGTACAAGCTTTGCTTAGTTTGGGGTCAGATAGTGTTGTGTGTGAATTGTCCACCAATATTTATTATTATTAATATATTAAAGCCAAGACTGTTTTAGGTAGTGGTAGAACTCTTTGCAGATTGCACCTGGGAAAGTACCACTCCTTTGCCAGTTACTCTACCGCCAAGCTGTAATGTTCAAACGTTATGGTGTTATTGTTTGAGGTGGTAATAATGTGTACTCCTCATGTTCGAGTAGCTGCGTGTTACGTGGCAAGGGTGGTGCCTACCGTCAGGCACATGTCCTGCTCGTCTCGCAAAATTAAAAAGGTACAACCCTGGAGTCTTCTGTTCTTATCAAAGTGTTGGTTCCACTTTTAAACAAACGACGAACGTCACGTTTCTGACCGAGTGAGACTCATGCGTGCGTGCTTAAAAGTAGGTGCGCTACTTTTAACCCCCGACAAAAAAAAAAGTCGAGGAAACATCCGATACGGTTTCTTTTATTTAACAGACTTAGCTATGTTTGGTTAAAGAAATAAAGATCTCAATTCAGACACAATTGTATCCTGGGCTTGACTGTAGGGCTATAACAAATTTCATCCAAGATGGCACCACAATATGGATAAGATCTCGGTTTGTGACCGCCATGGAGCCACCCAGGCTTTTTCGACCCAGTCCGACCCTTCCGAACGGCATTAGCACACTCGACTTTTTTTTTATACTCACTAGTATATCTTGAGGAAAATAAAGTTTACGTACGTCTCCAACGATATGGGGCTCGTGGCGCGGCGCGGCGCAGAGCAACAGGAGTGGCACTAGCAGCAGCCGCAACCCACTTGCCATCAGGAGTTGGCTGCGACTCCACTCGTACGGCCACGCTGCCGCTATCTAGAAACAACGACAACATTCAGGAAAATCTCAAATGTGAGTGATGGGTGGATCTGTTCATGGCCCAGAAATATAATGTGTCTGTCTATCAATCTGTATCCTGGTCTATACAATTATAACCCCCAGACAAAACAATTGAAAATTGTGATAATTTTCACTTGTTTTATATTGAACCATAACAATTTATCTGAGCGAATAGCCGTACTTCATTATTTAGAAAAAAATTAGCAAAGGTTTAACATTTTTCATACACTGAAATTCAAACTCAATCTTTGACACATGCTGTCATGTGTCATGTCAAAGCACGAAACGTACGAAAACTCTCATAAGGGAATATTTTTCCCGATTTTGTTACATTCTTGTTTCAGGCTCCGCTTCAATTAATAGTAGAGTTATTTTCTATAGCCTAAAGCCTTCCTCGATAAATGGACTATCCAGTAGAAAAGAATCTTTCAAACCAACTTACCCGAGATCCTGTTCAAGCAAACAAACAAACAAACAAACATTATTGGAAGACCCCGTACCGTTGATTGTAATATTAAATGTCGACATGACACGGACGAAGAGATTTGTGATAAGAACCGTATAGTTTGTGGAACGAATAGCCTGAGTGGGGTTTCCCTAATGGATATAGTCTTGATTCATTTATTTTCAGACCTTAGGTATAACAGACTTGGTATTTTCAAATCGAGAGTGAATCGGTTTCTTCTAGGTAAACAAGCTCCATTGTAGACTGCATCGTCGCTTAACGTCAGGTGAGATGGCGGATGTAAACTTATAAACGTAAAAAAAAGCTTAAGGTACAGAGACAGAACAGTAAAGTAGACCAGCCAAATGAATTACCTGTTATATTTGTCAGTTCTACTATGAACATACCTTCCCAAGCAAGTCGAACAAGTTGAAGACAGTCATCAGCAACACCGGCATCCAGGAGCGAAGCCTACAGGAAGGTATCTCGCTAGCGATGCCGGGGTACAGTGACAGGGTGGTGAAGTAGACCAGGCCGATGCACACCATGTGCGGGTAAATAGCGCGCGCCACTGCCCATCGGGCTTGGATATCACCTGAAATGTTAAATGGGATAATTACTTGTAGGTGTCATAACGGCATATTTATATTGAAAGGTCGGAAACGTCAGGAGATCATTAACATAAAAATAAAATGATCTCGAATACAAAATTCTCGTTTAATGTTTTCAACATCAGCAAAAATTTTGAACGTTTAGAAATGATATGAAGTAAAATACTTACCTAAATTAAAACAATTAGTTAATGCGATTGGTTACTGCGTTCAAATATATTCATCTACTTTTCAGTTTTAGATCCTAGTAAATAATATTACTGGGATCATATATACACACTTTATATATACACACATATATACCTACTTTGATCGGTTTACCAATGTGATATAAAAGACTTAAATGAGTTTCAAGTCGGTTGTAAACTCTAGAGTCAACTCACGCTTAAAAGATCGCCATGATGTAGGCATCTCTTGTGACTCAAAGACGACATCTTCAACTTTGTATGAGGGTCGCGGGGTGCGGTCCGCGGCGGGAGGAGAGGCGCTTTGCTCCGAAACCGCGGGGGGAGAAGTGGCCGGTGCGTTCGGACAATACACCGGGTTCGAGAAACTGAACGCATTCTCTATTTCACCTGGAAAATACCATCTCATTATCACATGACACTGTTGGTTAGTTGAGAGCGGTGTCTACTATCTACAGGCGCCGGTTCATAAGTGTATTGCTGTAATATTTCCATTTACTTGTATCACGATACAGAGTATTCCATATTCTATTCTATATTATTTATCTCTTTTTAACTCCTGACACAAAAACGACGAGGTGTTATAAGTTTCACGTGTGTTTGCGTGTGTAGGTACGAGGTACGTGTGTGAGCTTTTTACTTTTTAAAGGTTAGGGACGCGACTATCACAGCGCAGTATATCGGTCTATAATAGCACAAAATTACGCAATATTTTGAACAAGGGCGAGTTCTGGTTTTTTAAAACACACATGGCCATAGATTTAGTGTAAACTCTTTGCCTATGACTTTACCTTGGGCTGGACCTGCTGTTGATAACGCAGGACTTTGCAACTTTAGAACACCGTAACTGGGTTCTCCAGTTTCATTTTCTACCATCTGGAATTGAGAGAAATGCACAATATATTAGAGTCTTGATATTTTACTAGTATGGTTAGGATATAATGCAAACACAGCGGTATACTCTACATAGAAGGTGCAGGCAAAGACCGCAAAAATTATCAGATCATGATGAAGTTTTGGGCCATGACTGATCTTGTAGCTAAGTCAGTTGTAGGTACTGGGTTTGTTAATTGTTCACTGAGCCTTAGGTCGTGGGTCTGATTCCCATTTCCCTTCCAGGTCAAACATTTGTGTAATTTATACAGAACTTATGTGTATTCTGTGTTTGTGTGTTTCTATGTGTCACAAGTATGAATTTACAGTTACAAATACTTCATAATATGTATCAGCTATCTGGATCTGACACTAGTAGCTGTTCTATGAAAAAATATCGGCCAGCATTTATTTATTTTATTAAAGCAGAATAGCTCACAAAAAAGCAAGTTACTAAAATTACAGAAAATATCCCAAGAATCTGTTCTTGCAAAATGAATTATTAACTCTGTGTGTGTGTTCTGTAGTCATTTGCTATTTTTAGTGTATTTTAATAAATAGTTTTGTTTTATTTTATCTTATCTTACCTACTTACCAAATTAGCGTCTTCATTAGGATTTAAATGTAGTTGTATACGTCGTCGATGTCTCGCCTCGTTCGTAACTTTTATGTAATGTTGGACCATTGGACTCTTTACGATGAGAACATGCATTATAGAATGCATCAGCAGCAGAAATATGGATAAAGTGAAGAAAAGAATGGTGCTGTTCTTGGCATGATGTACGTAGTATTTGGTGACAATCCGGTCCATCGATACCCAAAATCCCGCAGCGCCTGAAAATTTAATATGATAACTTCAACGACTTCAACCTTATATACTTAGTAAAACATAATTGTAAGGCGTAAGATGTACAACACAGTGGGAACAACAAACTCAGGTACTGAGAGAGAGTAGGTATGATCGAGCGTGTGAACGTGAGCATAGTTTTAGTAGGTATATGTAAACTCTTTGCCCTTGAGGCAGTTTCAGACGGTCCTACTATCACGTATTTTAATTTATACTACTACCGCCGGTAGTGAAGATCAAAGTATGACAAGATTGCCTTACGAACTACGAACCTATGTAGCACGGTAGATCTGGCACCTGAGGCATTGTAACCTAATATACTATTTTCGTTAGTATTGTCAGATATTGACTGAATTATGATTTGGGGATTACGTTGCAAAAGATGGTGTATACTGATAGATAGCTGTTTATTACAGTGTGTTATTGAGTGTAATTGTTACATACCATTTTAGCTCAATCGGGAACGAAAGGATAACTTACTTTCTCCAGCCATTACAGCCTGGGTATACCGCGGCGGGAGACAGCCAGTGAACCCATAGTACGAAGCCTGCTGCATCGTGCAACCAAACGCAACCACGCCGACAGCGAATAAGTTGATGATGTAGGAAGCGCGATTTGAGAAACCATCCCATCCGATGTTGCACACCGCCACAAATAACATCGTCGTTAGGGAGATAAGTATCCCTGAAATAAAAAGAAGAATGGTCACCTTGTTGTAAATTGTTTCTTTATAGAGGCAGTTTAAAGTTCGATGCCTAACACGAAAATGTTTAGCAGATTGGGAGCATGGTTTGGGGCTGACAATTAAAAGAATGTTAATATGTATCTAAAATCTCTTGAAACTTTATTATATTAAAGCTTCTCTGTAATACAGGTACACTAGTTTTGTTCAAAAATAATTAATTTACTTGCACAGTGATTTGCTTTGTTTCATCGATTCCAGTAGTAAACGAATTGAGGCAGTGTTGTGGTATGACGTCAAGCGCATTTAACTCGGACCGCTCAATTTAAAACGACATATCTTGGAAACCGATTGACGTACTGAAATTATTCTTTCACGAGTATTTATTATGTTGAACGGAGAGTACAGAAAGCTAACATTCAAACTTAGTGAACATTTCTAATGATTATTAATAATTAGGAATTGTTTATACTATTAAATAACATGTTTCCAATGTTGCTGATTCAAAATTATGATAGTAAATAAATAAAATAATTAATTAATAGCTTTTTTTATTTGTCACAAGTCACATCCCTCTGCTTAGTCGGCATTTACCGCAAGTTCAAACGACTCGTCCAACTGGTAGTTTTTCTTAATAGTGTGGTATAATCTACATATATAAAAATCAATGCCACTTTTCGTTGTAAGTAAACTCCTCCTAAACGGCTCAACCGATTTGAATGATTTTTTTGTATACGTTTGGATGGTTTAGATTCACAAATCACCCCGGCAGATGGCGCTGCAGTTAGTATCTAGGTTATTATCCGAGCGAAGCCGGAATGGGCCGCTAGTATGCTATTATACAATATACTATAGTAAGTATCCTGTAATTAATAATATTAGTACGAGTTGTTAAAATCATAGTAATCTCAAACTTACCGAAAGTAATCCTAGTGTTGTAGCTAAACAGATCGAGCACCATGTTATTGATGACGACTGCGACGCACGCGGACGCGATGTACACAGTCGACATGTCGAACATTATCGTCGTGTCTGGGTAGTGATGCTGGAAGTAGTCCACCGCCATTATGAAGCTGTGAACGAGGGTAGATGCAATTTTGAAAACACATCAATCAAATTACTTTGTTAAAGTATATTGTAGCGGTCATAGATCGTAGAGCGGTAAGACTCTTGGCATAGTCCCCCTTGGGAAGTACCACACCTTTTCCAGTTATTCTACCGCCAAGAAGTAATGTGTTCCGGTTTGTAGAGCCATGTTTCCAGAGAAATTAAAAGGCATAGAGATAAATGATCTTTTATCTCCGACTGCAGTTGTTACAATAGCTCCGTGACATAGTGTTTTTTTTTCAATTCAATTTATTTCTTCGAACCATTATTTTACAAAGAAAACTTGGTAACGTCAATTACAAAATAATAATAAAACAGTTTAAATACATAAACAAGTGACAATATTTAACAGTAAGCGGCTGTAAAGAGGCCTTGTCCAACGGATTCTGCTATTTAAATTAGTTAAATTCTTTGTCAAAAGCTTTGTTAAATAGTAAAAAAATAATTGTAATCTAAAATTTTAAATTACGATGTTAAAATACTCTTAATAATTTGGTAGTTACATTTGTGATACACTTTTTTGCCATACATTTTTGTCCTTAATAAAATCATTAACATTATAATAGGCTTTATCCATTAAATAGGTCTTTACAATATTTTAGAACCTTTTTTCATTGAGACCTGCCAACTGCTGTTACAGGCAAATGTATTGTTTACCATCAGGCATATGCTCTACTCATCCCGTCACTCTACTAGACTACAGGCTCGTGAACAGAATTTATGGGTGAAATGAACAACCAGGAGACCTATGTAGGGTGATAGAAGGTTATAAAATAATAAGATTGAATATCCGTCGTCGTCGAACTTAATTTAATTTGTTAAAACTTAAGCTTATTTTCTTTGAGTTCATTTCACGTAAAGAAATGTCGAAAATATCTACTGATTTGGCTGTACAAAAATACAGGTTTTTAGCTACCATAAGCTATGAGTTAACGTTTGGAATATAGCGGTAAATAGCAAAAATAAAATTAAAAGGACGAAATTTCATCCACTCTGGAGTGAAACGAGAAAAGACAGTTTTCAATGGATACCTTAACCGGTTCTTAGCATACGTGTCTACGTAGGTGGTTTCGGTAGATAATTTACGGAAATGACAAAAAAAAAACTAGACCTTTCACTCGCAAACAAATAATACTTAGTGCACTGTCAAGTAGGTGAATTTGTTATTTATTCCATTTCTGTGCTCTACAACTCTACATGTTATATTTACACACTGATTCATAAAGTGTAACTTCCATCTTCGCAGTGTAAGTTTTGTATGCTCACCTGTTATATGGCAGTAAGAAAGCAATCCCAGCAACAAAGAAGAATACATATAGCAGATTGTAGATATCCCTAGGTGGTCCATTAGGGTCTTGCACTGATGAGACAGGCTCTCCCCGCGCCGTACGAATTGCCTCGATGCGGGCATACCCGCGTCCGAGGGTCTCATTCATTTTCACTTCTTACCACATCACTAATTACAAAAATACACCCCGATCACTCCTTCGTTCATCACTACTGGCATTTGTTTACGTAATAAAATCACTTTACGACGGATGTTGACGCCATTTTCCCCAAATTACGAAGTTAGATTGTAATTTGTTTTAGCAGTGCTACATTGGAATTTATCCGGGATCGATATGTAATGCAATTTTTATATTAGGAACTGTGAGCTGCGTGGTGGCGGTTGGGGAGGATGTTGTACCGCGCATGCGCTAATGTGCATCGATTTGTCAGTGCAGGAAGTTTGAAATACCTGAGTTTTACAGGGTTTTTTTAGTTCGAAAAGTTTACCGATGCCCGAGTCCTTGCAGTTTTATTTTAGAACGGACAGTATGGAAAATGCTCAGAACTATGGAATATTTTAAGTGAACGCGGAAAAATACTGAAGTTCTTAAGTTTTTGTTTTTATCTATAAAGTGCATGTTGTAATATTGTAAATAAAGGTGACGGGTTCTATTGTATTTTCTGCTAAATTATTTTAAACTGTTACGATTTATATTTTTTCAACCATTACTTTTAGATAAACCACATAAAAAAATATCAACACTAATTTGATATGTAGTAATAATTATTTTGTGATAAGCGCGTGTATTTCATACGTCTAACTTTGATTGAGTGAGACTTATTAGGTTTATTGGCCACAATAGGCCCGTACTGGGCTATTGTGGTGGATTTTGACCTTGCTTCTTTCCTTGTGAGCGAAGACCCCGCGTCGCAGCAATGGGAACATTTAATGGTCTTCTAGTATAGAAGACCATACTTAATAAAGATCAACCTTTAATCCTTAAAGACAGTTTGTATTGATTGTAGTAAATATGGATCTATAGGATTGTCTCCATCGTTGTGTAGTAAGGAGTCATTACCAATCCTAAAATCAATTGCGGTACGGGGTGCGGGATAGGCATAAAAACATATTTTAGTTTAAAAAGGAATAATACATTTATTGTACTGAATTAGAAATTTTCTGTCTAATTAGGTATTACAAATATGACATTGGTAACTAAATATTCTGTTTTAAATGTTTGTAATATTAAATTATCATTTATTTTTAATGCAGTCCTTGCCCATTTAGGCCCTTGTATACCACTCAGCGAGACCTAGTGATTCAATCAACCAATAACTAACCAATCAACTTTGTAAGGCCCAGAAGGAGAATAAAAGATATAAAATACACATTTATACATATAACAAAATACCATCAAACATGTTTATTATTACTATGATCTAAAACCTTTGTTTAAATACTATGTTGAAAGGCTTAGCCGAGAGAGACAGTCCGTCCAAGGGCTCAGGACAGGGGAGAGGCTCCCCGTCCGGAACACTTAATTCAAATTTTTGAAGTAGATGTGTTACAAACATGAATAGTTCAGATCTCGCCAGCGCTTCTCCAATACATCGCCTTTTACCTGGGAAAGTGAAAAATTAAAAATATTTATTTACGAACATGTAAAATACTCGTTAGGTTGTTAAGCACTAGCAGCCGGTGTCGGCTTTGCTCGGATATTGACATATCAAGACTATTAATCGAAATAAAAACTATCCTATCTCTCAAGTTGGACCACATTACGTATATGTAAATGCCAACTTTCGTGAATATCATTTGATATGGTCAAAAGTTCACTACTATAAACATAATATGGATCCGCAACGGAAGAACCCACAGTGGATTTTTTTAAAGTATTAAGATTTGTCAAAACAGACTACTTTTTTTTTAATTATTGTTTTTTTTTGGGTTTATTTACAGAGGCATTTTCAGGATACAAATAGATCAGTCAAATATAGTTCTCAATTTCACCAAATGTGGCGCCAATTTAGTAAAATGTATATAACAAATGAAACATTGGCGCCACCTATGGCGAAATGGAAATCTTTGACAGAGAATTTCCTTACCCTATATCTTGAAACACCTTAAAAGAAGTGATCATTTTTAAATTGTAATTAATTGTACTCGGAATAATCTACATTAAAAGTAATTAATGTTGGTTCTTCTAAACATCTCAAACGGCAAAATATGCAAACTTGGAAGCGGTTACATATTTTATTCGTTGGGTTACTAGACATTGAGCCGACGGCCCGTCTCATATGATGCTCAAACTGACATACTGTCGATATCGCAATTATTGCACTAACCTAATTCGAAAGCTTAAACATAGTTATGAACGTCAAGAACTAGAAAAAGTCAAACGGGACCCCAAAGCAACGTGGAAAATAGTGAAAACTATTGCTAATCTACGAACGAACTCCGCACCCGCTACTGACTTACTGGAGATCTCTGATAGTCATCGTAACTCGGCAAATCTAGTAAATGAGCACTTTGTGGCTGTGGGTCGGAAACTGGCGGATCAAATTATGGTGAATAATCATAATGGCAAATGCGCCCGGACAGGACCTTGTACCAACTCGAATGGTGACTCAATGGCATTGCTTCCCACGGACCAAAAGGAGGTAGATTCTGTTATTGCAAATCTCCGTAACGACTGTGCTACTGGGTGGGACAACATTCCTGTAAATGTCCTGAAATGTGCCCGACAATACCTGGTACCGCCTGTCACCCATGTCTTTAATTTGTGCATTTCCAATGGCGTCTTTCCAAAGTCCTTTAAGAGAGCAATTGTCCACCCTATCTTCAAAACCGGCTCAAAATCGGATGTAAATAACTACAGGCCCATTTCTGTTCTATCTAGTCTTTCCAAAGTCTTGGAAAAATCTTAAACAAAAGGCTTGTTGACTATTTGGAAGCGCGTAATCGGATCGCAGACAATCAGTTCGGTTTTCGTAGAGGAGGAGTACTGAGGATGCAGTTCTGGAACTTGCAAACTGTCTGGTTGAAAACCTGGAATGCAAAAACAAGACTATTTGTATACTTCTAGACCTCTCAAAGGCGTTCGACACAGTATCAATCCCTCTTCTGCTCACAAAGCTGGAGAACATGGGAATTCGAGGCCTGGCTCTTGATATTTTTACAGACTACCTAACAAACAGAACACAGACAGTAAAAATAGATAACGTCATTAGTTCTGAACAGCCTATAACGTGCGGCGTGCCGCAGGGCAGTGTGCTGGGGCCGACATTCTTTACCGGATACGTGAATGACCTTTGTAGGCTCTCCATTCCAAGTTGCAAGATTTTGATGTATGCCGATGATACAGCTCTAGTAGTCAATGGGACTGATTGGGAGAATGCAAGCGAAAATGCTGAGAGAGCTCTCGCGGTGGTGATGTCTTGTCTCTCAGAGAACTCTCTAACGTTAAACATAGCCAAGACTTTGTACATCGCCTTCTCACCAAGCTCAAATATGCGGCCATCGCTTGACTCCATAAAAATTAGAGCTCATACATGTGGTCAGGTTGGCGAGGAATGTGGGTGTCCGGAAATCTTGCGTGCCACACGCTAAATATCTGGGAGTCACTATAGATGATACCCTAAATTGGACTCTTCACTTGCAGAACGTGGCTGCCCGCACTAGAAAGCTCATGTTTATCTTTAAAGACTGAGAACCGCTGCAACATTGGATCTCTTAAAGACCGTGTATTGTGCTCTTGCGCAATCAGTGTTGACATATTGCATCACGGCATGGGAGGTACCTATGTTACTAATATGCTCCGACTGGAAAGGGCACAAAGAGCTGTCTTGAAGGTCATGACCGGTAGGCCACGTAGGTATCCCACTGAGCAGTTGTATGCAGACTGTTCTGTGCTCACGGTGAGACAGTTGTACGTGAAGCGGGTACTTCTTCGCAAGCACTCGACACTCCCTTATAATCAGTCCAGTAAGCGCAGAAACTACTCTGTCTGCTCGATAATGCGCACACGTACAGCGCTAGCTGATCGACAGTACGAAGCGATTAGTTCACGACTGTATAACCGAGTCAACAAGTCATTAAATATATATAGTCTGAATCTGATAAAATGCAAAACTACACTTGACAAATGGTTGAGGAGTTTAAGCTATCATGACACCGAAAACTTACTCGCAATCACCTCATAATGCCTAATATTTCTTCCGCGCTCTCTCTTCCACAGACGCATTAACACACACTTGCACCCCCACACACCTACGCCCACGCGCACGTACAAGTCACACATAAGCTTGCCTGCACTCATACCTAACGATTGACTTAATGTTTGGATTGATTTCTCCACTGTAAAACCTCACTCGAATCACTTATCTCATTTGATTTTAATGTTAATTTTTGCTTTGATTTTAATACCTATTTATATTGATTTTTGTTTTGACTTTGATTTTAATTTTGTTTTTCATTCTGATTATTATTTTTATTGATACTAAATTTGTTTTTAGTCTTGATTGTTATCTTACTTTGACTTTTATTTTGATTGTAACTTCGATTTTGTCTTTAAATTTACCTTAGTTTTGTTGTTTGATACGTCTTGATTCTTTGTTCTGATTTTAATTTTTGTATTAATTTTTGATTTTATCCTTGATTTTGATGTTTATTTTAATATAATTTTGATTAAGAAATTGACTTGACCAGCAGTTGAATTGTACGACATAATTATTTTTGCTTGTCTATTACAATTTTCAAATGTTTTAAAACTTCCAAAGTACTTAACATGTTTAACGTTGACGAAGTGTACATAAATTGATTTAAAACGAATAGACCTAATACCCAAAATACAGGTATGTTTCACACCTAGTTTGGGGAATTAGGGAAACACATGTAAATGTACCGATTATTTGAAATAAACAATTTTTATTTTTATTTATTTATTTATTTTCCTGCCCCAGCGTTTGATTGAGGCGCATAATCAAAATGCTAGTGTTTATTTGGTATATTAACTATTATTATTCAGTGTTATAATACTGCCGGTAAGCTGTGCATCCTACCAATTGGTAGTGGGCATGATCATATCTTTACCTTCCAAATCTTGATGATCTTGATCATCTTGAATAGTCATCGTCAGGAAGGTTATGGAAAAATATGGTACGCGTATTTTTTGTTTTATCAAATTACTAAAAATCGTCTAAGATATAATTTACAGATCATCAAAGTTCCGGAGTGGGTTCGGTTGTGACGTCACGTCTACATAAAAGTCGTATATCGACGTGATGTCACTCGAAACGTCTAAGTTATAAGTAGTTCTTTCTATATATCTTCTTAATTTTTTGTTTGTAAAAAAGAACAAAAAATTGGTTGCCTGTAAAGTCGGTATACGGGCGAAAGTTTTACGTGACAACGACTTTGAGTGGTAAAATAATTTTACGGAAGGGACGCGTGCCTTTCACTTTTTATGTCTGTCTCTCTCGCTCTTAGGCGGGCTAACCATGCCCGAGTGGAAGGGACGCGTGCCTCTCACTCGCTCTCGTTGTGAGCGTATAACGTGAGCGGAGCGTAACGCAGTTTCTTGAAGTGTCACCCGGCTAACCAATTTATAAGACGTTGTCACGTCAATATGTACCTGTACAATATTTTTTAGAATCTAACTGATGACCAATGAGCTTGTTTAATCTCCATGCCTATTCGGATTTGCTAGAACTAGCTACATAAATAGTTAGTTAGGCGATGAAGTTATGCAAGCAATTACCTAGTGTAGTTATATTGTAAAGTCGTTTTATTAATAAAAGGCTCTGTGCTACATTGTCCAGATGTAATTATAGGATATAAATTAACGTAACCGAAGCTGCAATATCTATACATAGTAATATTATCATGTTGTACATACCTAGTACTAATATTACTAACATGAAAGTTAGTGAGGATGGATATTTGGATAAATAAAAAATTGGTTGCCTGTAAAGTCGGTATACGGACGAAAGTTTTACGTGACAACGACTTTGAGTGGTAAAATAATTTTACGGAAGGGACGCGTGCCTTTCACTTTTTATGTCTGTCTCTCTCGCTCTTAGGCGGGCTAACCATGCCCGAGTGGAAGGGACGCGTGCCTCTCACTCGCTCTCGTTGTGAGCGCATAACGTGAGCGGAGCGTAACGCAGTTTCTTGAAGTGTCACCCAGCAAACCAATTTATAAGACGTTGTCACGTCAAAAATAATATCATAACAATCTAATATTGTTTGAGATTCCCAAAACAACACTATTTAGCCCTATGATAGATGTTAGCCTTTTTTTCATGCAAAAACCACTGAATAAATTTAGGTGAAACATTAAACTTTAATGATTAAAGTAATGTCGCTTACTCACTAAAATCTCATAAAGGCTTCTTTACACACAACATTTTTATCCCGAAAAAAATCCTACGGTATAACAGTTGAAAACGCGTCGCTGCTACTGAATAAACACAATGCATTAACTTTTTTAACGTAGGTGCCTACATAGGTCCACGTTCACCTGACAGTAACCGACGAAGTTGAAACACAAGGAGGAAACCTATGAGATATATTATACCCTATTATATATCCCTCTGACCTGGAAAAGTACCAGATAATTATTTATTTATTTAAGTATTTATTTAATAGCATTGCCCCGTGGTTTCACCTATATAGTTCTCGATCCCGTCATTTTCCCGGATCAAAATGAGATTATTCGACACTATTATCTATCTATGTTCAAAATTTCATCCAGACGCCTTCGATAGTTTTTTATTTGAGAAAATTAAATTATTGCTTGTCCGGAAAGGGTAAAACTGTTGACTCTACAATCATATTCTACAGTAAAGCATATTTGTACTTTATGCGATAAAACCTTCTAATGGTTTACCTGTTCCAAAAGGCATCAACCATTCGTCATGCACTAGGTTCCCTTCCCTAGTGAAGAATCTTTCAGGGCGGAATACTTCAGGGTCTTTCCAATGGCTGCCGTTGTGGAGATCGTACATTGCAAGCAATATAAATGTACCCTGAAATAATGATCGGACATTATTTTCATATTAGTAGGTCACTTGATCTATTCTTTTTTTCAATCGACAGAAAAGGGAGATTTTTTCAATTTTTTTGTGTAGTGAAACTGCTTTAACTACGTTGAACGCTCCATGTTACAGAAAAATAATACAGATTCGCGTCACCAACATACTAATGTAGCGTGGGAGAGGTGGTCCCATACAAATTTAAAACATCGTGAAATCGTAAATACGAAGTGTTGATTCGATTGATTGACGAAGAATATCCAGTTAAAAGACAACCGTTTTAGTGTCAATAACATTAGTTAAGCTAATTAAAACTATATATATATATCAGCTAACTGATAGTCAGGTCTTATAACTTATATTTGAGCACATAATATCGCAAAGATTACTTTTGGGTCAGATTTTTTTTGCTAGGAAGGGTCACGTGTGGAAACACGCATAACGATGGTAGGTACTTAAGGCCTGTCTGCGACTATGCTTTCTTAGGTGTGATATTTTGGCTACTTTTTTGTATTGTAAAATTCGCCTGGGTTAACCTTGCCAGTTATTGTACTGCCAAACAGTGATTTGATATAATACTGTTTTATGATTTGACATTCAAGGATTTTTCTTCTAAAATAGACCAATGAAACGAGCAAATCACAAACAGCACAACTTTATAAAATATTCATTATAGAAATTAAGCAAAAATATAATTATACCGTAAAAACGCTATGGTGGCTTAGCGGCTAGAACGTGTCCTTCACTATCTTGTGTTGTAGATTCGAATCCCGTTAAAGTATCTTTCCAATTGCAAATGTACATGTTTGTCACCTGGTCACCTCTTGCTTTGGTGAAGAAGAACATCGTAAGGAAACTTCAAAAAATCTATCAAGGTTGTGGGTCATATGCCCATTCGCTCTGGGCCAGCGTAGTGGAGTCTGGCCTTGACTCTCTTCTTGCAAGATAAGGTCCCGAGTTATAGCAGTGGACTTTTTATTCCGATCAAATTATAAATACCTTTGGTATGAGATAGTTTCCGAGAGACGCGTCTTCTAAAGCCATATGCGGAATGCCAACGGCTGCGACACTCGATATACGCAACGTTTCTAATAGCACTGCTTCCGTGTACACCATGCTTCAAGGAAATAAATGAATAATTAACTATTATAGGTCTACACTTGACCGCCATCTCGCCCAATGTTGAGCGACGATAAAGGAGCATGCTTACCTAGAAGAAATCTCTTAATGTTACTTAAATTTGTTTAAGTTTATAATAATCTCATAAGCATTTGGATGCCTACGTAGGAAGAAAATTCACGATAAATTCTCCTACTAAATTGATAATTGTGAGTGTGATTATTAATGGGTGTCTGTTGCTCTTTCACGCAAAAGCTACTAAAGAGATCTGGATGTAATTTAACAGGTACATCGATAGGTTAAATGGTCTGAACTACCAAATAGGCCATATAAAAAAAAGATTTGTTATTGATGTAAATATTTCTACTACACTCCACTGTTAAATAAAGGACAGAAAATAAGCGTTATGATTAAAATAAAAACTAAATAGTCTGTTAGATTATAAAAACACATGTACATGTATTTTTTCTTTTGTTTCACTAACAAAAATGTCTAGGATGTGTGAGTGATGTAGCAGTGCTTAGAAACTTTGAGTGATGTCACTTCATTAAAATTATTACGTAGAAGTGACGTCACAGCCCCCCACACCGGAAATTTGATTATCAATATCTTGGTCAGTTTTTAATCGTTTAAAAAGATTAGGTGTCATGGGATATCAGGTCGAAACAAAATTCCTTTTCCATACATACACCTACATATATACACACAAATCCATGGATGCAAATAAAAACAAGCACATTTCAAACAAATCCATATAAGTATCCATTTAATCATACACGTTATTAAATTATTATTTTTTAATTATTTTATGTAATGTATTTTATAACTGTACTTAGTTTGGGGAAGGCACTGTCTGCCTGTCTGATTAGAATGGTATATGTATTTTTGACTCAGTCACCATCATCATTGTAGCATGCTATGTATGAGGTAGGTACCTGGTCCGATCTTCAATGGTCGGAGTTCGAGTGTGACCAACGACGTCATCTATTTCTTGGTGCAGTTTTCTTTGCACATCATCATTGCGAACTATATGCAGGAGCATAAATACTGCGGTATTGGTCACTGTCTCCATCCCCGCCTCCAGTAAATCCAGGCATATTACTTGAAGGTCTTCTTCTGTGACTGAAAAATTAATACAAAAATAAATGTTGGTTGATATTTTTTAGTCCCAAGCAAAACAAACTAACATATAGGTAATCTTATTAAAATTCTAAATGCGAAAGTTTGGATCTTTGGAAGTATGTTGCTCAAACACAACGGAACGGCCGAACGGATCGGGTTGTAATTTTGGAACACTGTTGGATATTGTCTGGAATAGTATCTAGGCTATTCATCGGGAGAAAATTATAAGAACGGGAACTAAGCGAGCAAAGCTGCTGTGCACTGCTAGTACTTAAAAATATAATTGGTAAAAGTACTCGTAATACGACGCATGTAATAAAGAAAGAACCAAAAGAAGTAAAATCTAATGCAGGTTTTAAATAGGTTTAAGGTGTTACCAAATGAAGGCGAATGATGAAAAGGGATAGCGCCATTTTTAAAGATATTTACTTTGAGTATCTGTCATTACGTCAATAAGTATGTATTTAAAAATATATAAGTGTAGTAGCAGCTATCTGGCTTCCATAGTAAAAGCTTTGCTTAGTTTGGGGTCAGGTGGTGTTGTGTGTTAAAACAGCAATATTTATTTATTTATTAATATTGCAAATGTATATGTTTGGATGTGTATTGCTCAATCAGGTCGTAACGTCGGAACGGATCGGGCTGAAATTTGTAATATGGAAAGATATAGTACGGAAAAACATACAGACTACTTTTTAACTCGGAAAATTAACGGGATCAGGAACTACGCGGGTAAAACGTAGAGTAAACAATGAAATTAGTACTTAGTAATGTAGTACTTACTTAGTACTACACTACCAGTAAATAATAAAATTAAGCATTTCTTTTTCCCAAATTGTGTTGCTTCCGTATTATTTGAAGGAACATCGTTTTTATCTGTTGCCCCATGACATCTTTCACTTCATCATCACATATTTTTTATCGGATACAGTCCGTAGTTTTTTTTGGTGATGTTTGGCCTAGTACCGATGCTCTGCATAACCATTTAGTTTTTATTTTAGCCCGGGTTCGCACGGGTGCAATGCTGATACTAAATGTAAACTAATAAAAATTGATATTGTGGGTTATTCCCAAGAAAGAAAGAAGAGATAGAGATATACCATTGACGAGTTTTCTGTAGATCTTTTCAATGTGTACAATAGTTGATACATTATTTTGTTAAATCTCATAGGGTTCAGCCCGCGTTTGCAATGTAAGCGGAAAAAATTAATTATTTCCGACATCACATTAGAAACCTCAAAAATAACAGTATTTCTCCACTATTTAATGGATGTTAATATTCATATAAACCTTTCTTTTTAATCAATCTATCTATCTATTTTTTTAAAAACTGCATCAAACTCCGTTGCGTAGCTTTAAATATTTAAGCAGAGGTAGGTACATAGGGATATAAGGACAGAGCAAGCGACTTTGTTTTATACTATGTAGTGAAGCTACTTAAAACTATTGTTAAGCAAGTATTTACACTAAGATGTTACAAACAACTGATAAAATATTGCTTCGCGTGGGTAGGCGTGTGGCCTCCGAGACTCATGCGTCACTGGTTCTTGCCAATAATGATATATTATTGTCATTGATAACAGCTATTATTTACTAGCGCTAATTTCCTTGAGCTAAATTAATTGGAGTATAATCATGAGCCTGTATTCGTCCACTGCTAGACATATCCCTCTCCCATAATAAACGACTCAGACCGCTCTTCGGTCTTACATTTCCGATCATCACGAGACACCTTTCAAATATACATAATTTAACACAGAAAATAATTTATTTTCAGAAAATAATATGGTCACTCCGTCTAGCCTTAGGGTATACTACATTACGTGTAGTAATGTAGTATACCCTACATTATTACTACATTACATTCGCGGTCTCCACTCCAGAGCCCGTCTACCCTAAAGGCTTGTTCGCATTAGGCTAGCAAATTAGTAGCTAAAATACTCGCTACTATTCAAAAATCGTTCGCACCGTGCTTTAGTACAGTTCACAAGTGAGTAGCGTTTCGCAACATGAAGATCCTACAACGCATTTGTTTGAAGTTATTTTTCTCTCCAGACTAATTCGCCAAGTTCGAACCTGTTTAATCGGCGAGCCAATGAGCGCACCGCTCGCAACGAACGCGTGGTGGGGGGTGCTACTCGCCCGTTGAAAATAGAACAAAATGGATTGACTGGACTAAATCACTTCCTAAACTACTCGACTAAATTTTCACTGTTCATACACGTTTAGTTGCTAAATTACTCGCCACTTGGCTAAATTACTAGCCTAGTGCGAACAAGCCTTAACGGTTATAGGGTATGCGATAGAAATGTCGGGCCCAGTGCCACTTCGAATTGCTAATGCGCTGAGTTTGGTCGGTGACTTACGAGTAGTTCATTTTCACTGTTAGTGTCAATATTTCAGGAGCGTACGACGCGCTGGTTAAATATTTTTTGTTTGGGACTGCGTGGGATGTGGGATAGGTGATGAAAAGGCTCAAAGAACCCAAACGCTGTCCAGCCCAACTGAATTCTTCGCTATACCAAAAAAATATTATCATTCTAAAAACATCCATAATAATAACGTACTTTTTTGCCTCTTTTAGGGAAAAAGTACGCAATTATATGTGCCCCTGAACTGCCTTCCCCTTGTGTCCGTTAGTGTGTTCGAATGTATTTATTCAAATAACAATAAAAATAAACATTGGGCGGTCCTAACTAACCCAAAACTAGTTAAACCTTGTTTAATAGGAGCCAGATCGTCGGTACCTTATAGGTACAATGTTCGAAAAACATTCCTACAATTAGGTACCTAAGACAAAACTGTGTCGCTAGTGATTAAAATGTTATATTAATACAATAGGCAATCAAAAAATAGTGTGATATCATTAATTTTCTAATAAATACTTGAAAGTACTAGCTGTAGGAGTGGCAATGCACTCGAAGGTTCAATGTACCTCTAGAGTTCTACCAAATCACAACGCAACTGAGTGACGGAGGGAGCCTTTATAGGTTTTCAAAGTATCATTGTATGGCTATTTTATAACTAAACTTTAATTAAAGCTTATTCACCATTCGTCTGGCTTAACTGATAAACGAATGATAAGCTGACATAATAATATGTACTCATATTTTAGAAGTATGCAGCGGAAATGTTTCTATCACTATTATACATTTACGTGGAACAGGTTTACTTATCCGACACCTCCGATAATAGGTACTTTACAATAGTAACCTTTGTTAAGTACTTTTTTCGCATAATTAACATTACTAAATATCGACTTCGTTATTTTGGAGTTACCTACGCGTTTACAAATATTAAAATATTTTACTGCATAACTAGCGGTCCGCCCCGGCTTCACCCCTGGCACATACAGCCAGTACTCAGGAAACACGTATCACGTACATATTCAACGGTGAAATAAGTTTTGAATTCGGTTCAGTAGTTCCTGAAATTAGCGCGTTGAAACAAAAAACCTCTTCAGCTTTATAATATTAAGTAGGTAGTGTAGAAATAGATTAATTACATAAGTTTACTAGTATATAATATTCAAAGGAGAAAGTGTAAACGAAATGTTAATATGTAAGTGTTAATTTTTAGAACCACTGAACTTACTGTTTAACTTTTTTAACGATTTCAAAACTTGAAAAATATTTTTTTTTCAGATTACTAATATGCTGTATTTTAAAAATATGACAAAATTAAGCTATAACAACACTCCTTTTTCACGTCAGGGCAGCTCTCTTCTAAGTACTGACGTATAAATACAATTCCTCTAATCTTTTACGAGTAAACATCGCTTTCACCGATAAGGCAGGTAACTGTCGCATTAGTTTTAAAGTTTATTGTTAATTCTTTCTGTGTGCCACCTTCTTTGGTATGTCAATATTTATTTATCTTTTATTATTTAATATTAAGCATATTTTTTTACAAATGAACGTACTCGCAAACTTGCTCAGTATAAAAAATTTCATACATACATTGATCTACGTTTTGTTGTGAAGTTTCTATGATGAAAGCGTCGATAACATCTCTGGGGTTGTTTACATCGATAGTCTGAGAGTGATCCTTTATGGTTTCCTGAAAAATAAAAATGTTTAGTCTCTTGTTATTACTATTTTTTCTAACATATTATAGGTAAGTCTTGAGCATCGCCGAAAAATCGCTAGCCTATCGGTTTTTTATCGGATACACTTCGGAGAGTGTGCAACTGATCTGCATGATCTAATACCACCTTGCCCTTTTTTCTATCGGAATGCTCGTAGCTCGAAAAAGCGACATCGTTTCATGGTTGATGTTCCAAAGACACGAACGAAGAGATTTGACTCTACGTTTGTGATAAGAACGTCTAGGCTGTGGAATACGTTGCCTGAGTGGGTTTTCCCCGATGGTTACAATCTTTGTGTCTTCAAATCGAGAGTGAATCGGTTTCTTCTAGGTAAACACGCTCCATCGTAGACCGCATCGTCGCTTAACATCAGGCGAGATGGCGGTCAAGTGTGAGCCTATATAGGGTAAAAAAAAAAGGTATCAATTTATATTTAATACATCAAATACAAAGCGCGCAGTAAAATAACGTACTGTAAGGGTGAAGCAATACGATAGGTTTATTATTTTTAATACCAGCTGTAGCGGTAGGCGGTCTTTATATCTTGTCATGGGACTCTTCACAGAATCCACCTACTACCATACCTTTGCAAAGCAAAAAGCCACCAAAGCTATAATTTAAACATTAATTACTATTTGGAAAGGCATGTTTCTAGAAAAAATTACAGGGCAAAGAGATAAATAATATAATTAATTTAAAAAACCCGACTGCTAAAATAAAACAAATGTACAAACATACAAGATACGCGCGAAAAACATAACCCTTCTTTCAGTCGGGTAAAAATGCCTGAAAACTTTTCTTGTATTGATTTTGTTCCATTTGCTACGAGTATATTACGAACAGGCTGGGCCCCGTGGTTTTACCACGTAGTTCCCGTTCCAATAATTTATCCGCGATAAAAGTAACATTTACTTCTTATCGCTATTCCAGGTATACTCTACGTTCCAAATTTCAACTCAATGCGTTCGACGTGATTGAGCACCAAATATCCAAACTTTATAAAATTCGTAAAGTAATATAAGTTTCTTTAAAATATCGGTTTAAATAACAATCACCTTAATAAAATGATGAAGGTCGTTGTGAATTGCCTTCAGTTCCGTATACCCGATGAGATTTGGCACGACGTGTCTAAGGAACGGTAGGAAAGTTAGCACACTACCGCTCATATCCACAGACTTGAATAGCTTCGTGACTAGCGTACACAAGTAATTCAAACGACCATCGTTTAAATCATATCTGAAAATAGGCAAAAGGTATAAGAAATTGCTTGAATTAAGACATTAATTAATTAATCTAAAATATATTTTTATTGTACCACAGGTTACACTGGTTCGATAAATTTGAAAAGCATACATCAACGTTAATCATTTGACATATTTTTGCACTGAAATGTCAATTCGAAAACGTCTTATGTATATATGACAAACTCCCTTGAATTGTTAAAAAAATAGTATAGTGGTTAGTGCAAATGCTCTAATATGTATTTTGAGCAGTTTTTAAAAGCACTGACATTTTCATTTTATAGAGTAGCCGACTTTAAGTTGCCACGGCTGGGACTCAGAATCTTCAATCACAAGGAGAAAGTCCAGGCCACAATATTGCGGGTTGGCTGATGACACACGGCCTCGAAAGATGTTTTTCTTGAAAGAAGTCGGTTTCTTTACGTTTTCCTTTAACTTTAAAGCCAGTAATGATAACAAACTTGTAAAACTGCACTTGGTGTAATATTTAAGATGGGAATCGAACCCACGACCTCACGATTGTGAAATTGGACGTTACTACGACATCATACGTCCCTGGTCATCCCGTCAGGGACAGAAATGCAGTCGTGGTGGAAGCTCTGAGCCTAGAGGAGGCAGGTTAGACTAAAGAGCGCTAGAATTAGGTTGAAAATGTTCCCTACTGCCCCTATTTCCTTTTCTTTTCCTAACCCAAGATATATTATGTAAAAAAGAACACAAATGACAAAGGTCATGGACCCTAGGGTATGTGGAGTTGCTACATTTAAATAACAATAAAAACTACGACCATCTAGGCTTTTAGGAACCACGGCTTTTGCAGAAAGCAGAAACAGCAGCATAAAACCCCACTTTAGGTGCCATACATTTTTGTTGGGTTATTTTATTAACATATTTCTAGAGGCAAATAATGTTTCGCTGTTTTCGCACTACGCTGCATGAAGGTGAATTAGTATAAGCAATTACAATGACAAAAATATCATGCGACTTTCCTACAAACACGTACACATATCAACAACTGGACAGTAAAAAATGTTTTTAAGTAGATAATGGGTAGAGTTTATCATCTGTTTGTGTGTGATGAAATTTTTAGCTCAAAGCGAATTTGGGTTTATCTGTATGGCGCTGCGCAAACGCAGACAATAAATATTTAGCCTTGGTTTACACGAGCTAAAAACTTGTGAAATATTTGAGAATAATTAAATTGGAAGAGACATTATGGGGATTTCTGCAATCGAACTTCCTTTCGTAACACGGTAGTTAACTTTTGATATGGTGTCATGACAGGGTCATGTTTCTCAATGACCAATAACATAATGCATAATATAGTTATAAAGGTGTAAACGAGTAATAGCATTAAAATTCCAAATTAGCATTAATACATTTTTTTAATAGTTTCTACAAAACATTTTTCCATTAAATCGTCTGGCTTTTTTATTATTATTTAAACATTAAACTACATATGAAAATAGCATATTGCTTCAAACATATTTATTAAATAAAACTAAGAATAAAAAATAATAAAGTATAGGTTTATTTTGCCCCGCTACTCAACAGCCAGATCTACAGCTCCGTATTGGGATATCATAAAATATGATAGCTATGTGACACGCTTTCAGCTTGCTTCAACTACCTACCCAAAATTTAGTGCCAGTTCTCGGATCAATACGTATATAATACTCTATAACTGTAACATAAGAGATGCCTCTTCACCTTAACTTTACAAATAGTGTTCGCAATGAGTCGTTAATTTATAAATAGTCATATGCATAAATATAATTACTAGATTGTTTTCAGTACAAGATACGAAAGTGTCTACGTTTGCGCAGCGCCTAAAGTGGTTTAGGTAACAAATGAGTAACTTTCGTGAATTGATTTGATGGACCTTGAAACTAAGCACATGTTGTGGCACGCGTTTTAAAATATTACAGCAAAATTGCTAGCCGCTATTAAAATTGCTAGATTTACGGTTATTATCGGATACATTTCGGAGAGTGTGCAACTGATCTGCATGACCTTATACCACCTATATACGGTACCTATATACCATACTATATACGGTTGCCTGGAAGAGATCGTTTTAAGATGTAAGGTCGTCTTGTGGGTTTTATGTATTTCATTTTTAAATTGAGTGCACTAAAGAGTTACTTTAGATATATACCTATTTATTTGCTAATACTAACAGAACCCCTCGGTTTTACCCTCGTAGTTTCCGTTCCCGTTATTTTTCTATGATAAATAAATTGGTTGCCTGTAAAGTCGGTATACGGGCGAAAGTTTTACGTGACAACGACTTTGAGTGGTAAAATAATTTTACGGAAGGGACGCGTGCCTTTCACTTTTTATGTCTGTTTCTCTCGCTCTTAGGCGGGCTAACCATGCCCGAGTGGAAGGGACGCGTGCCTCTCACTCGCTCTCGTTGTGAGCGCATAACGTGAGCGGAGCGTAACGCAGTTTCTTGAAGTGTCACCCGGCAAACCAATTTAAAAGACGTTGTCACGTCAAAAGTAGCTAATGTGTTTTAGTATGAAAACTAACGTGTTTATTACAAATTTTAAATAAATACACGGGTAGCTCACGTTTGTTATAATCAGTCTAGTCCGACTCCAGTTTCGGTTGCCCACAGTCCTAAACGAGCTGCGAACACGCGCGTGCACTCTCTTTGAAAAAGATCGCCGGACGCGATCGAAACTTGAGTCGGACTGGACTGACTATATCCAATGTGAGTTACCTGTGTATTTATTTAAAAAGCCGTGTATTTGTGTGTTCTTCCAGGCTATAATCTAACTGTGTTACAAATTATCCGATATTTTAAATAAAGCCGATACGTTCATAAGTTACAACGTGATTGACACGCTGAATAAATAAATAATAATAATAAATGAATAAACAAGCCTTTTATTTCTTGCTCTGTAAGTTACAAAGCTTAAGTAAAACTAGAACTATATTAAAGTAATATAAATTAGTGTGGTTATGTATGTATGTAGATTTTAAAGAAATTAAATAGTATTTTTCCAAATTGCAGATTTAGTTTGCAAGAACCCCCTGGTTGGGTAAAGGCCTCCTCCAAAGATGCTCGCGATGACACACTGAATACATTATACTTAAAATTATGTTTTGTTAACTTATTCCATTCCTTACCTTTTCCCGGCAACCAGCCTCCACAAGATATTGACAATGGCAACGTGAAACATCGTATTGACCAGCACTGGTCGGCCAGCGTCGTTCAGCCGCATCTTTACAAGAGCTTGGCATTCTTCTTTGATATAAGTTTCCATGAAGCGCGTGTTGTAACCAAAATTTTTGAGATATTTTAACACGAAACGCCTTGTCTTACTCCATTTGGCCTCTTCGGAGAACACTACACCTAAAATATGATTTGTTGTCTTTAACATACAGTACATTGAAGAGCTTATATCGTTTTAAACACGGATAAAACGATGTTTTCTAAAAATGAAACCATTATCGTTTAACGCCCTCAAAACCCCCCCGTATACTAAATTATCTATATTTAAGATAGTTATATATAAGATAGATTATCTCTATGACCTGGAATCTGGAAGGTATGCCCGTAAAATTGGACCGGATGTTTGCACGTTAAATTAAATTTTGATCTTGTTATAACAAAAACTCAAAAAGTTATCCGTGATGCTGTAAGAAGTCCCTTTCGCCGTAGGGCAGGTTCTCTGTCCAACGATTTAGTATGAGTACCTTCCGTACAGTTACAACCTGAGAATTATACTAACAGTAATTAAACTTTCTACAGTGAAAAAAGTAGCCTTTCGTTAGGCTAGGTTTAATCCAATGATATTTGAGGACGATACTTGGGAACAAGTGCATGCCATTGCAGAGCAGGGCCTGAAAGACGTTATACTGTGGCTTCAAAACAACTTACTAATTTCGAACTACAGTAAAAGTAAATTTGTGGCTTTTAATATGCGAAATACAACCAAAATCGTCAAATGGAGCGATAATTATTCAAGCCCATACATGCAATACTCTGCCTCTTCTACATGTAACTGCATCCATTTGGAACAGGTTAATTCTATTAGATACCTGGGCGTGATCGTCGATGAACACATTACCTTGGCTTCCCCTGATCGAAGCAGTTTCTTGCCGCCTTAGGAAAATAACATGGGTTTTTAAGAATCTGCGTCAAATCACCTCGTTTGATCTGACACGAACTGTTTATTTTGCCATTTGCCAGTCTGTCATAGGATATTGTATTACAGTGTGGGGTGGTGCATGTAAATCTATTATCAAGAAATTAGAACGAGCCCAACGTCTAATTTTAAAGGTCATGACTTTCAAACCTACTAGATACCCTACGCATCTTCTTTTTTCCAATTGTAAAATCCTCACAGTTAGACTATTCATCCTCAATCTTACTTTGATACAACATCGATATTCAAAGCTTAATGATTGGCTCCTAAAACAGGACTATGACGCTACTGAATGTATCCTAATTGAACATGCTTGACAGGAAGATTGACATTACATAAACGCCATGCGCACAAACACACACACGCACACACCCTATTTCGCACGCACACTCATTCATCTCTCTTATTTATAATATTCATATTTTTTTTTTTTCTAATTCAATTATATTTTAGTTGTTTTATTGTTTTTATTTGTAAAATTACAGATAGGTATAATGTTACATAAAATTTAAGCTTTTATAAAATTGTATTCGCATTTACCATGTTCGGAGGAGGGTATTGTTACGCCATAACACAGGTTTGATCCTAGCTTGGGTAACAATGCTTCTCAACCTGAGTTTATCAATCAAGGATAGATAATCTGTATTAATCTGTGAATTTGAAACGTTTGTAAATGCCTAATAAATTTCATTTCATTTCAATCTTTTTTGCTACTCAAACAGATACGAGTTCGTCATATTATATTTTATAGAGGTTATGTACTATCAATTTTATCTCGTAATTAATTTGATAACACGTACAAAAACCCTACCAGAGGAGACTACCTAAGGTTGCCAAGTGAAGTTGTAATAAAAAGTACGAGAGCAAATTACGCAAGGTACCTACTGGTATTTTTCTTTTACTGAAAGAATAATAGTAACAAGAACAAAATTAAAAATTTTGATTAACCCCCGACTACCTCGGATTTGTTATCTGTACAACATTCTACTAGTCAAGCCCTTTCATTTGATACCTAGCTTTTTATTTTAATTATTTATTTAGTCAGGCTCTTTCGTTTGATACCCATATTGAGGTACCTAGTAATGAAAAAATAATGTAATTAGCCATTTTGTGGTGGCGGCCTCCTTGATTTTTTTTTTGTAATGTATAGTAAGTATTCTACTAGTCAAGCCCTTTCATTTGATACCCATATTGAGGCAGGTTGTAAAGAAATATTTTGTCCGCCATTTTGTCGAGGCGGCCATCTTCAAATAAAAAAAAACCGCATCGAAATCGGACTATCCGTTTGAGCTCTACGGTGCCACAGACAGACACACAGACATCGACGTCAACCTTAATATTACAAATGCGAAAGTTTGGATGTATATTGCTCAGTCACGTCGGAAAGGCAGAAGGGATCGGGTTGTGGAACACAGTTAGAATGTAGCCTAGAATAGCATACATGCTACTTTATATCAAGCAAAAATATCAGTAAAGTGATCTAAACGGGTAAAACCGTACGACGTTACTCATTTACAAAATAAAAAATAGAAGTTAAAGTGCACGTGACAAGAAATTTATAGAACAGTGCTATAGAATCTATACTTATAATAAAACTGTAACGGGTCGAATTCTGTACATTGAAGATATTTTGAAAATTATTTTTTGGGGCACTCCATAGTCGATACTGATGGCGAAACTGCATTTTTTTTCTTTCATGTCTGTCTGTCTGTCTTTCTGTATAGGGATCACGCATCACGCCGAAACTACTAATTCAATTCAGCTGAAACTTGGCATGATTTTAGTTTAAACTAAGGAAATTGCTGTAGGCTACTTTTGATCCCTAAATTCTGATTGGTTTTCTTGCGGGAGGGGTTGAAAGTCAGAATGTGTATTTGGTTGTAACTCATGTTTGCGTTGTTTGATTTCATTAACTCTTTTTTTGTTAGAAAGAACACATTTTTTATATTGTCCCATAAAAATTTGAACATTATCGTTTTGGTGGTTCGGAAATTACACAAACATTAAATAATAACGACACGCACGGCGCGTTCGGTACATACTAACTTCTAAGTATTCTGTGTATCACAGACGATCCACAGAATATCTAGATTCTGGATTCAAGAAGTGCCCACGTGATCGCGTCGCGTCATCTTGGATGACAAAATAATTGTCAAAAATATATTTTTGTGTGGAAAAACAAACATCATTCGGTTATAATCGACTTCAAACAAGGAGGATGTTCTCAATCGGGTTGCATGTTTTTTTTATTTGGTTTTATTTTACGCGATAACTCCGCTAATCGTTAGTTGATTTTGATAATTACTTTTTTGTTTGGTAGAAAATACTTCAGAGGTGATCGAAAACAGGGAGGTAGTTTTTTCAAATAACAACAAAAAACTAAAATCAGCTTAGATTCTGTACGACATAGTTATACCTTCTTATAAAATTTAGTCGAATGATAGAATTAAATTACCTGTCATTGAAGTAGATTTTTGTATTTTGGAGAAAACATATCAGCATAATAAGTAGCAGCATAAACAACCCATTAAATGTTCCCACTGCTGGGCGTCGGGGCCTTCTCTCGCAAGGAGAGAGACAACACCACGCTGGCCCAGTGTCGGTTGGTGGATGACATATGACTTAGAACTTAGATTATAGGTAGATTTCGGTTTCTTCACGGTGTTTTCCTTCACCGTTTTAATTACCGGCATTACGAACATGACTCTGAAAAGATAGTGGTGCGCGTGGTTTTGAACCCTGGGTCTCCGGATCGACAGTCGCCGTTCTCCCGACTAGGTCAGCTGTAACTTACTAGACCAGCTGTAACTTATTAGAAAACGTATTATTTCAATCCAAATACTGTTTAAAATTTAAAGTTAGTGTTCAACAAGCTTCGGTGACCGAAGCAGACCGTTGTTAGGGTTCCGTACACAAAGGGTAAAAACGGGACCCTATTACTGAGACTTCGCTATCCGTTCGTTCGTCCGTCCGTCTGTCACCAGGCTGTATCTCAAGAACGGTGATAGCTAGACAGTTGAAATTTTCGCAGATGATGTATTTCTATTGCCGCTTTAATCATGGCGGAACGTATCAAGTGATCGGGTTGAAATTTGAAATAGAATTAGATTACAGTCTGGAAGAACACATAGGCTAAACATTGCCTATGTATAAGTACTCTATGTATTACGTAACAAACATCCAAACAGTGACATTCATAATATTTACAGGACAACGTTGGAACGCCTGAACATATTTGGATGGAATTCGAAACACACGTTACTGTGACGTAGGAAAGACTAAGCAAATTTGGTAGAATTTTGAAACAGAAATAACTCATAGTCTGAAATACCACATTTATGTATTTATTACCTATCAACCTGAAAAGAAGCATGGGCCTTACGGAAACAAATATTAACTATCACGTCAAAACGGCACAACGATATGGGTTGACAAACGAAACACATATAGTTTAGAGTCTAAAATTTCACATGGGCTAATAAGTCTACATTTTCATTTAACTCCATATTAATATAAGCATATATTTTCGTAAGGAACTTGATGTGATGGTAAGGTAAAAGCCAAATATGAAAAATATATGCACACATTTTGGCGTAGATAACATAGGTGATTTGCGTTCACAATCAAAATAACAAGCAACATAATATTCTCATTAGACGGCGCTAATGCCAGTTTAAATCTAAAAGCACTAAAGGCCATTTAAATCGATGTTTTGCTATTGTGGTATGTATTTTTTCTTTCATCACTAGGTGTCGTTACTGGTATTCTAAATTGTACTACATAATAAGTTTTGCTGCTAAAAGGATTATGATGCCAAATTTGGATTCTTTCGTTCTTGATTTTTTTCTGTGTTACCTACAATTAAATTCATACATTAACATTTCACTAGGACTTGGCTTAGATTTACGGGTTCAACTTGCTTGAATATCATTAAAACTCAAAATTTTAATTATTTTGATTCCACACGGGCTTCGTTCAAAATTTTACGCCGGCGAAGTCGCGGGTAACAGCTAGAAAACAGCTTGCGGATAAAAAGAAGTAGGTAAAAAAAATAGGTATCAGATCATGCACATTAGCTTCAGACTTTTCATAATATATCCTATAAAAATCCTACAAACTTAACACTTGCGGCTATGTTCGATACTACGAAGCCTTACTAAGTATGTTTGATTTTGTTTAAAAAAAGAAAAATAAAGATGATAAAATTAAATAAATTTTTGTGTGAAAAAACAAATTCACTCCAACTCAAAGGTTTTCAATGACTACTTATCCAAATATTTGACGTACGATACTTCCAATTAATGTATAAGTCAGTAACATCTGCTTACGCGAACGAAGTAGCGGGTTCAGCTCGAGGGTCAAACTGAAAGTTCTTAGAAAATCAAAAACTGATTACATTAGCCAGTTATTAGTTTTATTATATCTTTTCAAAATATTGTCCATTCACGTCAATACACCGCTGCATGCGATGGAACCACTGGGAAAAGCACTTTGCCCACTCGTCCTTAGGGGTCTCTTCAATGGCATCGCGATACGCAGCCACCGCTTCTTCAGCATTCATAAACCGCTTTCCTTTAAGTTTTCTTTAATTTTTGAAAATAAATAAAAATCACAAGGCGCGAGGTCGGGGCTATACGGCGGGTGACCCAGTAATTCAACGTTTGATGTCGCCAAATAGTCGATCTTTCGCTTGGCGGTGTGCGATGAGGCGTTGTCGTGGTGAAGGAGGATCCTACTGCGAGGTCGTTTCTCTCGAACTTTTCCAAGACAAGTGGCAAACAATTGGTAGTGTACCATTCTGCAGAAACTGTTTTTGATCCTCTAACACAATTGTTGCGAAATGACCTATCCTTCCAAAGAACGAGGCCACCATTTTTTTCCCCGCACTTCGATCTCTCTTCACTTTAGTTGGCAACTCCTCGAAAGGAAACACCCACTGAGCAGATTGTCTTTTGGTTTCAGGATCATAACAGTAAATCCAGCTTTCGTCACCTGTTAGTATGTCGAACACAGCATTTGAGTCACCTCCGTTAAATCTTTCAATCATTTTACGGCACCAATCCACACGATGGAGTTTTGAGCCTCAGTCAAATTATGAGGTATCCACCGGGCGCAAAGCTTCCTGACCGCTAAATGTTCGTGTAGGATTTTGTGCACTTGACTCATACCGATGCCTAAGCTTGTCCGAATCTGCTGATAGGTCACTCTTTTGTCAGTCTCTATCATACGCCGCACAACACAGATGTTATCTTCAGTCGTCGCCGTAGAAGGCCGTCCCTCACGTAAATCATCAGTGAGATTAGTGCGACCACGTTTAAACTCATTAAACCAGTTGTAAACAGTCGCACGAGATGAGGCTTCATCGTGAAAGGCCAATCGTAGTCTATCATAACTTTCTTGTTGACTTAAATGACATCGAAAGTCATAAAAAATCATTGCACGAAAATTTTCTCGTGTTAAATTCATGTTGACGTGACACAGACAATTTTCAATTTGCCGCCAAATCGTAAAACAAATGACAAATGAATGAAGTATATACTCAGTAATATTGGCAAAGAGTTCTATTTTCAAATTATAGTTTTTTTTTTATTATATTGTTTATAAGTGGCCAGTTCTAAGAACTTTCAGTTTGACCCTCGTAGTAGATTAATATAGATAGAACGGACACTCTCCACCCCCCGTCAATTTCAAGCTTCCTCACCTCAGGCCGTTTCGAGTAGGTACGCTAGGAGGGCTCAACGAAGGGCTGGTATCGAACATCTAATTCCTAACGAAATATCATCATGGTGGGTTGTTGTGCTGTTTACGGCTGTCCGTTAACTAAACGGGACAAGAATAAAAGCTTTATTTAATTTCCTAGGGATAAAATAACGTAAGATTAGAAACTTTTAAATAACGTTGCTTTATAATAACGTAGTAATTTTTAACTCAAAGTTCGTAACTTATACAGCCAGTTTTGGGCACGGATTGATGCCTGGAGGAATAACTACTTATAGTGACAGAATAGTTTCCTTCTTGGGTAAGTGTAAAATAATATGCGAATGTATACTTACTAACAGAAATAGATATCTAGGTACCTATCTATTATCGGTTTCGTTTGATTTTACGCGGCGATACTAACACCCTTTTAATTAGAATAGTATAATGTGGCTCCATTCTATTTATGTAACTCAACATTATAGCAAGTTTATAAACTACTTTACGTCACCAGGTGAACTCAAGGGGCACAACTATTCCATAAAACAATTCAGTAGCCCTAGCTCTAACGCACACATCCACGCATGTGTACGAACGACATCTGCGTAGTTATGTGAAGATTAGGTAACTCGCCAGCGCCGTTTGTATGGAGTTTTAGTGGAGTGTCCGGGGTGTGACAGTGCACCCATTGTGTTATGAAGTAGTACGACTCTTTGCAGACTTGCGGCACTTCCTCAAGCGGACCTGAGGAAGTACCACACCTTTGCCAGTTATTCTACCGTCCAGCGGTAATGTGCTATTCTTACAGTGTTTCGATTTGAAGGAAAATGTTTCCAGACATATTACGACGACAACGAGATAAATCATCTTCATCTCTGGGTGACGACCGAACATCTGGAGCCCACAGGAGGTTGTCATCGAATAAATACTATGTAGTTTGACAAATTTAGATCGGTATTTGACACACCTTAAGTACCGTTTATCTGCCAAAGTTAGGATGACCCAAATTTCACAATAATCCATCATTCTTATCTGTGTTGGGAGCATGGGAGCATGCGCTGACAAACTTTCAGCTGCACGGGTTCTTAGTCCATTCAATCATCATCAACAGCCCATTAAATGTTCCCACTGCTGGGACTCTCAGGTACATGTCGGTTTCCTCACGATATTTTCCTTCACCGTTTTAAGTTAGCGGCATTACACACATGACTTAACCCGGGATCGGCAGGCGCCGTTCTCCCTACTAGACCACCCGTAAGGCCGTAACTTAGTCCATTACGTACTTATAAAAAATGGATCATAAAAGTTTTTTACCCCTATATATCTACAGCAAGGGTTCCCAAACTTATTTTGTTTGCTACCACTTTGAGAATAAATTATTTTTAGCGCCCCCAATTTTTCACTATAACTTAAAATATTAAATCAAGTTACTAAATATTGTGAGCTATATTAGTTAAGTTTGAATATTAATTCTAAATGAGACTTTTACATTATATCCCGCAAGAGTTGCCTTGAGACCTGAGCCCAGTAGGTAGTAAGTACACCGAGCCAACTACGGACTCCAAGCCTATACACATCGCCCCCATTTTTTTCTGGGTGGTCGCCCCGCTATAGGCCGTTATTGCCTACTTTGGGAAAGACTAATTTAGAATTTACACTTTTACAGCTACACTCACAGTCTTATTACACACAAAACTAAACCTCATAAACCAACAACAAATTATCGCATTTCAACGTGGCCCTATTGCGTGGGATTTACAACAGGAGCACGTATTCAAAAATAACATACTGATTTCCACGAATGGATTTTAACCACTAAAGATCTCTTATTTCAATGTTACATACACGAAATCTCCAACGCACTGTTATACCGCCTTATACTTTGCATACTAACGCCATCTAGTTTTATAGTATGTAAATAATCACAGAACTTTTAAATCGATATTCTCTATCAAAGTTGGAAGATATCAGGTATCCTGATACAATGTTCTGGGCTATAAACATTGTCCGTCCCGGCTTTGCCTGTCGTACATAATATATGCCTATGGCACTAGGGGATCACGTAACTATCCAACGGATAGATTCTCACGGATTAGACGGATAGAGGCGTTCAAACAAAAAACCTCTTCAGCTTTATGATATACTAGCGGTCCACCTCGGCTTCGCCCGTGGTACATAGTATGTAGCCTATCGCACTTTGTGATCACGAATATTTAGCTCTATAATACGAGAAACATGATGAACGTATAAAAAAGTTTATTTATACGTCCATATAAAAACATTTATAGGTACATGTATCATGGACTCATAAAAAAGTTGTTTACGTAAGTATACTTACGTACAAAAAGTGTTTTATACGTCCATAAGTAGATAGTATAGATTCATCTTGTTTCAGGCGACACTCGAAATCGTAAAAAATCATAGCGCGACAATGTTCAGATTAATTTTCAACGTTTCCATTTTTAACTCCCGAACAAAAAGAAGGGTTTATAAGTTTGACGTCGATATCTCTCTCTCTCTCTCTCTCTCTCTCTCTCTGTGTGTGTGTGTCTGTGGCACCGTAGAGCACAAACGGATGGACCGATTTCAATGCGTTTTTTTTATTTGAAAGCTAGTTTCCGTGTGGTGGTTCTTAACCAAAGATGTAGAGTTGGAAGACATCTTTGTTCTTAACCATGATTGGTTAATATTGATTCACGATGACAACCTCCACAAAATGGCGGATAATAGTAGATCTTATCTTATACCTTTAAACGACCAATTCTTGTAGGTATATACATATATACATATAGAATCTGAATCTCGGAAACGGCTAGAACGATTCATGAAATTATGTATACAGGGGGTTTCGGGGACGATAAATTGATCTAGCTAGGTTTTATTTTTTTAAACATAATTTTATGCGCGTTTTTAGACAATGAAAAACTCCTACAATGTCATTAGAATACGATAACTTATTTCGCCACTGTTCTATAAGTCTTAATGGCTCAGACGGAATATGCTCGCCCTCGGAGTAAACCGGCCACGGTTCGAATCCTGATGAACACAGTCGGGTTTTTTCTTTTTGTTCTATTTTTTCAGAGACAATCTTTTACTTAGAGCCCTTTATAAACGCATTTAAACCGAGCAAAGCTCGGTCAACCAGGTAATTATTTACTAAAGGGAGTAAAGCACTGTCTTGTGTCGTGGGCCTCATATTGGATCCTGAGCGCAGCGAGGGACTCGAGTCAACTTCCGAGCGAAGCGAGGGAGTTGTAAAGTCCTGAGTGAAGCGTAAAATATGTAAAATATTTTTTATTTAGTTTATAAGTTTATTTAGTGTTAAAAATTAAAAGTAATATAAGCTGAGCTTTGCATTTGTGTGAGTGTACATGGATAGTGTAGGTGTGACAACCGGCCTTAGGCGCGGCGCCATTTTCGCCCGGTAAAAACCGGTTTAAACTGATTTTGGGTAACCGGCCTGAGGCGCGGCGCCATTCTGTCTCGCCGCGCTCCTGCCGCACTTCACCTCTTGTACAGACTGCAGCGTGACGTGTTTAATATTATTTTGTTTTTGTTTGATATAAGTGTTAGTAAAATGGATGCCAACACAAATAAGCGCAAAATACGGAAACCATTAAATAGCCAAGTAAAAGAAATTTTGTGTAATTTAAATAGCTATTTTAAAGACATGAACGATAAAGACATGTCAAGTGTGACTACATCAGCCCAATTGGTATCGACATCGACAGGAATTCCACTGTCAACTGTTAAAAGAGTCTTATTGGAAGGTAAACGTGTTTTGAAAGATGGAACCAAATTCAAATCTCCGAAAAAGACCAGATGCAGGAACAAGAACAAAATTAAAAATTTTGATTAACCCCCGACTATCTCGGATTTGTTATCTATACAACATTCTACTAGTCAAGCCCTTTCATTTGATACCCATATTAAGGGAGTTGTGAAAAAAGAAATGTATTTCGCCATTTTGTGGTAGCGGCCATCTTGGATTTGAAATTTGTCATAGTGCAAAGTATTCTACTAGTCAAGCCTTTTCGTTTGATACCCATATTGCGGTAGTAGTGAAAAAAATTATATAATTCGCCATTTTGTGGTGGCGGCCATCTTGGATTTAAAATTTGTCATAGTGCATAGTATTTTATTAGTCAAGTTCTTTCATTTGTTACCCATATTGAGGCAGTAGTAACTACTAGTACTAGTACTACTAGTCAAGCCCTTTTATTTGTTACCCATATCGAGGTTGTGGTAAAAAATAATGACATTCGCAGTTTTGTGGTGGCGGCCATCTTGGATTTGAAATTTGTGACAGTGCATAGTATTCTACTAGTCAAGCCCTTTCATTTATTACCCATATTGAGGTGGTAGTAAAAAATAATGACAGTCGCCATTTCGTGGTGGCGGCCATCTTGGATTTGAAATTTGTCATAGTGCATAGTATTTTATTCGTCAAGCTCTTTCATTTGTTACCCATATTGAGGTAGTAGTAAAAAATAATGACAATCGCCATTTTGTGGTGGCGGCCATCTTGGATTTGACATTTGTCATAGTGCGTAGTGTTCTACTAGTCAAGCCCTTTTATTTGATACCCGTATTGAGGAGGTAGTGAAAAAAGAAATGTATCTCACCATTTTGTGGTGGCGGCCATCTTGGATTTGAAATTTGTTATTGTGCATAGTATTTTACTCGTCAAGTCTTTTTATTTGATACCCATTTTGAGGAAGTAGGGAAAAAAGAAATGTATTTCGCCATTTTGTGGTGGCGGCCATCTTGGATTTGAAATTTGTCATAGTGCATAGTATTCTACTGGTCAAGCCCTTTCATTTGTTACCCATATTGAGGTGGTGGTAAAAATAATGACAGTCGCCATTTTGTGGTGGCGGCCATCTTGGATTTGAAATTTGTCATAGGGCATAGTCAAGCCCTTTAAATTGATACCTATATTGAGGTAGTAGTAAAAATTAATGATGATTAATTAATATTGGAAGTTCGTTGCTCAAACACATCGGAACAGTCATTGGTCATGGCCATTGCTCATGGTCATTGGTCGTAGTCATTGGTCATATCCGTTCCTCATGGTCATTGTAATTGGTCATGGTCATGGTATAGAGGTAGTAGTGAAAAATAATGACATTCGCAATTTTGTGGTGGCGGCCATCATGGATTTGAAATTTGTGACAGTGCATAGTATTCTACTAGTCAAGCCCTTTCATTTGTTACCCATTTTGAGGTGGTAGTAAAAAATAATGACAGTCGCCATTTTGTGGTGGCGGCCATCTTGGATTTGAAATTTGTCATAGTGCATAGTCAAGCCCTTAAAATTGATACCTATATTGAGGTAGTAGTAAAAATTAATGATGATTAATTAATATTGGAAGTTCGTTGCTCAAACACGTCGGAACAGTCATTGGTCATGGCCATTGCTCATGGTCATTGGTCGTAGTCATTGGTCATATCCGTTCCTCATGGTCATTGTAAGTGGTCATGGTCATTGGTCATGGTATAGAGGTAGTAGTGAAAAATAATGACATTCGCAATTTTGTGGTGGCGGCCATCTTGGATTTGAAATTTGTGACAGTGCATAGTATTCTACTAGTCAAGCCCTTTCATTTGTTACCCATATTGAGGTGGTGGTAAAAATTAAAACAGTCGCCATTTTGTGGTGGCGGCCATCTTGGATTTGAAATTTGTCATAGTGCATAGTCAAGCCCTTAAAATTGATACCTATATTGAGGTAGTAGTAAAAATTAATGATGATTAATTAATATTGGAAGTTCGTTGCTCAAACACGTCGGAACAGTCATTGGTCATGGCCATTGCTCATGGTCATTGGTCGTAGTCATTGGTCATACGAGGGTCAAACTGAAAGTTCTTAGAAAATCAAAAACTGATTACATTAGCCAGTTATTAGTTTTATTATATCTTTTCAAAATATTGTCCATTCACGTCAATACACCGCTGCATGCGATGGAACCACTGGGAAAAGCACTTTGCCCACTCGTCCTTAGTTAGGGGTCTCTTCAATGGCATCGCGATACGCAGCCACCGCTTCTTCAGCATTCATAAACCGATTTCCTTTAAGTTTTTCTTTAATTTTTGAAAATAAAATAAAAACACAAGGCGCGAGGTCGGGGCTATACGGCGGGTGACCCAGTAATTCAACGTTTGATGTCGCCAAATAGTCGATCGTTCGCTTGGCGGTGTGCGATGAGGCGTTGTCGTGGTGAAGGAGGATCCTACTGCGAGGTCGTTTCTCTTGAACTTTTTCCAAGACAAGTGGCAAACAATTGGTAGTGTACCATTCTACAGAAACTGTTTTTTGATCCTCTAACACAATTGTTGCGAAATGACCTATCCTTCAAAGAACGAGGCCACCATTTTTTCCCCGCACTTCGATCTCTCTTCACTTTAGTTGGCAACTCCTCGAAAGGAAACACCCACTGAGCAGATTGTCTTTTGGTTTCAGGATCATAACAGTAAATCCAGCTTTCGTCACCTGTTAGTATGTCGAACACAGCATTTGAGTCACCTCCGTTAAATCTTTCAATCATTTTACGGCACCAATCCACACGATGGAGTTTTTGAGCCTCAGTCAAATTATGAGGTATCCACCGGGCGCAAAGCTTCCTGACCGCTAAATGTTCGTGTAGGATTTTGTGCACTTGACTCATACCGATGCCTAAGCTTGTCCGAATCTGCTGATAGGTCACTCTTTTGTCAGTCTCTATCATACGCCGCACAACACAGATGTAATCTTCAGTCGTCGCCGTAGAAGGCCGTCCCTCACGTAAATCATCAGTGAGATTAGTGCGACCACGTTTAAACTCATTAAACCAGTTGTAAACAGTCGCACGAGATGGGGCTTCATCGTGAAAGGCCAATCGTAGTCTATCATAACTTTCTTGTTGACTTAAATGACATCGAAAGTCATAAAAATCATTGCACGAAAATTTTCTCGTGTTAAATTCATGTTGACGTGACACAGACAATTTTCAATTTGCCGCCAAATCGTAAAACAAATGACACATGAATGAAGTATATACTCAGTAATATTGGCAAAGAGTTCTATTGTCAAATTATTGAATTATATTTTTATTATATTGTTTATAAGTGGCCAGTTCTAAGAACTTTCAGTTTGACCCTCGTATCCGTTCCTCATGGTCATTGTAATTGGTCATGGTCATTAGTCATGGTATAGAGGTAGTAGTGAAAAATAATGACATTCGCAATTTTGTGGTGGCGGCCATCATGGATTTGAAATTTGTGACAGTGCATAGTATTCTACTAGTCAAGCCCTTTCATTTGTTACCCATATTGAGGTGGTAGTAAAAAATCATGACATTCGCAATTTTTTGGTGGTGGCCATCTTGGATTTGAAATTTGTGACAGTTCATAGTATTCTACTAGTCAAGCCCTTTCATTTGTTACCCATATTGAGGTGGTAGTAAAAAATAATGACAGTCGCCATTTTGTGGTGGCGGCCATCTTGGATTTGAAATTTGTCATAGTGCATAGTCAAGCCCTTTAAATTGATACCTATATTGAGGTAGTAGTAAAAATTAATGATTGTTAATTAATATTGGAAGTTCGTTGCTCAAACACGTCGGCACGGTCATTGGTCATGGCCATTGCTCATGGTCATTGGTCATATCCGTTCCTCATGGTCATTGTAATTGGTCATGGTATAGAGGTAGTAGTGAAAAATATAAAATTAAAATTTTGTGGTCGCACTATAATAAAATTATCCTAGTTTATGTCATAAACGCGCGAAATATTACGTAACCGACTCCCACGCTAACTGACGCAGGTCCTCCCCCGACGGCCGCTCGCGGCATACTAAATTGCGCAGCGTAATTTATTGTAATTTAGACTGCTGGTAATTTATATTTTTTGAAAAATTGATTATGATTTGAAAAGTAACTATAGAATTGGATTCTACAAAGAACAAAGTATTATCGTGTCTAATTTTTAATTTGGAATTATTGTGTATTTTACACAGAGACAACGCAAAAACTGCAACATAAAACTTAAAATTGGCTCATGATTTTGTTTTTTTTTACTAATAAATGGGACCAAAATTAAGATATATGTAACATGTCTGAATTAATAAAATATGTGTATGATGTTCCCCATATTTTTTTAAGTATAAATTTTGAGTATCACTTGTAGATTTAAAAGTCTGAAACTAACACGGCGGCGACTTTTCGGCGAAATGGTCATGGGAGATCGTTCCCTACGACCAAAGGAATTATTATTAGGAAAATTGAAACAAGGAAACGTCAACAAGAAAGATCGGCCTATTTTTTGAACGTAATTATCTGTTTCTAGATAATACTAATGATGGAAAATTCGGAACACAAACTTTTTGAATTTCGTGGGACGACGTGAGAGGGCTCTTAAGCGCATACATTTTTTAGGGACATTTGTTAATGTTGTGTTTGAGTATTTAAAGGGTTGTTATTTTCATCGGTGAATGTTGGTGACGCTGATTGAGACAGCGGGGTTTCTGTCACTACATATCTTGATGTCGATAGATTATTTAGTAAACTAAATAAAAATATTTTACATATCCCTTTCTTTTAATTGCTTCCCACAAGATATGAAAACTAGAGTATTCACCTCTGAAGTGAAGCACTGTCTTGTGTCATGGGCGGCTTGAATACCTCGCTTCACTCAGGACTCTACAACTCCCTCGCTTCGTTCGGGAGTTGACTCGAGTCCGTCGCTGTGCTCAGGATCCAATATGACGCCCACGACACAAGACAGTGCTTTACTCCCTTTAGTAAATAAGTACCTGGTTGGCCGAGCTTTGCTCGGTTTAAATGCGTTTATAAAGGGCTCTAAGTAAAAGATTTTCTCAGAAAAACTAGAACAATAAGAAAAAACCCGAGTGTCTTCATCAGGATTCGAACCGGGGCCTGTTGACTCCGAGGGTGAGCATATTCCGTCTGAGCCATTAAGACTTTATAGAATAGTGGCGAAAGAAGTTATCGTATTCTAATATCATTGTCTAAAAACGCGCATAAAATGATGTTTTTAAAAAATAAAACCTAGCTAGACCGATTTATCGTCCCCGAAACCCCCTGTATACATAATTTCATAAAAATCGTTCTAGCCGTTTCCGAGATTCAGATTCTATATATTGTATACCTATATACCAACAAGAATTGGTCGTTTAAAGGTATAAGATCTACTATTATCCGCCATTTTGTGGAGGCTGTCATCGTGAATCAATATTAACCAATCATGGTTAAGAACAAAGATGTCTTCCAACTCTACATCTTTGGTTAAGAACCACCACACGGAAACTAGCTTTCAAATAAAAAAACGCATTGAAATCGGTCCATCCGTTTGTGCTCTACGGTGCCACAGACACACAAAGAGAGAGAGAGAGAGAGAGATCCTGAGTATTCCTGAGAGATATCGACGTCAAACTTATAAGCCCTTCTTTTTGACCGGGAGTTAAAAATGGAAACGTTGAAAAATTAATCTTAACATTGTCGCGCTATGATTTTTTACGATTTCGAGTGTCGCCTGAAACAAGACGAATCTATACTAGGTATCTACTTATGGACGTATAAAAAACCTTTTGTGCGTAAGTATACTTACGTAAACAACTTTTTTATGAGTCCATGATACATGTACCTATAAATGTTTTTTTACATGGACGTATAAATAAACTTTTTTATACGTTCATCATGTTTCTCGTATTATAGAGCTAAATATTCGTGATCACAAAGTGCGATAGGCTACATACTATGTACCACGGGTGAAGCCGAGGTGGACCGCTAGTATATCATAAAGCTGAAGAGGTTTTTTGTTTGAACGCCTTAAACTCAGAATCTATCCGTTGGATAGTTACGTGATCCCCTAGTGCCATAGGCATATATTATGTACGACAGGCAAAGCCGGGACGGACAATGTTTATAGCCCAGAACATTGTATCAGGATACCTGATATCTTCCAACTTTGATAGAGAATATCGATTTAAAAGTTCTGTGATTATTTACATACTATAAAACTAGATGGCGTTAGTATGCAAAGTATAAGGCGGTATAACAGTGCGTTGGAGATTTCGTGTATATAACATTGAAATAAGAGATCTTTAGTGGTTAAAATCCATTCGTGGAAATCAGTATGTTATTTTTGAATACGTGCTCCTGTTGTAAATCCCACGCAATAGGGCCACGTTGAAATGCGATAATTTGTTGTTGGTTTATGAGGTTTAGCTTTGTGTGTAATAAGACTGTGAGTATAGCTGTAAATTAGTCTTGCCCAAAGTAGGCAATAACGGCCTATAGCGGGGCGAGACCCAGAAAAAAAAGGGGGTGATGTGTATAGGCTTGGAGCCCGTTGTTGGCTCGGTGTACTTACTACCTACTGGGCTCAGGTCTTAAGGCAACTCTTGCGGGATATAATGTAAAATGTAAAAGTCTCATTTAGAATTAATATTTAAACTTAACTAATATAGCCCACAATATTTAGTAACTTGATTTAATTTTAAGTAAGCAAAAGTGGGGGCGCTAAAAAATAATTTATTCTCAAAGTGACAAAATAAGTTTGGAAACCCTTGATATAGGGGTATAAAGGAAACTTTTATGATCCATTTTTATAAGTACGTAATGGACTAAGTTACGGCCTTACGGGTGGTCTAGTAGGGAGAACGGCGCCTGCCGATCCGAAGGCCCCGGGTTCAAACCCCACACGCACCACTGTCTTTTCGAAGTCATGTGCGTAACGCCGCTAACTTAAAACGGTGAAGGAAAATATGGTGAGGAAACGGACATGTACCTGAGAGTCCCAGCAGTGGGAACATTTAATGGGACGTTGATGATGATTGAATGGACTAAGAACCCGTGAAGCTGAAAGTTTGTCAGCGTATGCTCCCAACACAGGTAAGAATGATGGATTATTGTGAAGTTTGGGTCAATAGCATGTCATATTTATTTTTAATGTCAAATACAATACGTTTAATCATTTCGTCATTAGGATTCAAATTATTAATTTCCATAGCATCAAACAAAGCTGATTTAAGTAATTTCACATCGGGTGTTACCCACGATGAATCATTGTTATTATAAAATACCTTTTTCCGTAGGGGAAAGCTTATTTCAAATTTATTCACAATAATATTAATAATCGCTAAAGCCAAGTTCGTCCCAGAGATATTTCGTGATATTATCTTATCCCATTCGATGCTCTCGATAGCTGTTACAAAGCTACGTTGATTATTTATGCTAAAAGACCTCACATATCTTGTGGTTCTTTCTACAGCAGACTTAGAGCGTAAAGTTAACACCCCTCTGATAGCGTAGTGATGATAGTTGAGTAACCACTGGTGAGACTTCGATCGTCCCGGGACTCAAATTTGAGTACAGATGATCAAGTGAAGTAGCCGTGGTGGAGGTTACGCGAGTGGGGAAACTAACCTCGTTAATCATGCCATGAGTCGATAACAAATCATTATAGTATTTCAAGTCTGAGTCTACTGGCCTGAGACAATCTATATTACAACAATATTATTATGGACTCGCCAGGCGAGTCGCCGGCACTGCATACAATTTTAAATGGACCCGCTAGGCGAGTTCACTGGCATAATTTATAGGTAAAATTAATGATTTGTTATTATTGTGGGCGTCGCAGTCTCTATAACGTTTATATTGGTATCAAAAATAGTTTGGCAAGTGTTTAGTGTATTTCCACGTATAAAAATGGCTGAAATCAAATAAAAAAAGAGGTAAGTATTTTACGTAATTTTTGCAGGGATTGTAAATCTGAGCGCATCTTGCAATTATGTGTATGTGGACATACTAAAATAAAATAAAAAAAACATACACAGGATTTACCAAAACGAATGTAAGTGTTTTAGCCTATTTTTTTAATTATAGTCAGCCAATGTTTGTGGGGGATCATAAATTCAAAAACTCGACCAAATCAGACCGGTGCGTTAGCCGCCGTATTGGTTTAAAGGGCATATCTTTTTTAGCCATATCTCCTTTATTTCCTTTTTTACAATAATTTAAAACTAAAGTTGTAGACCATTACATTTCCTACAACTTCTATTGATTTTTTTGAGTTTTGAAAGAAAAGGTTGAGGACCAGCGTCAGTGAACTCGCCTAGCGAGTTCAAGGCATTATTGAATGCATTTTTTTCTTAAATTATAAAACTAGTCATATAATACGAGCCACAGTGTAAATGTTCATATTAGCTCTTATTAAGTATACATTTTGATTTTCAGTTAAAAATATGGACGCAATTCGGAAATATTGGCGAAAAACATTGACTCGCCAGGCGAGTCGCCGGCACATGAACGAAATTTAAGTCGACTCGCCAGGCGAGTCGTCTGCACTGAATGGGTTAATGTCATTAATTGAACTTGACACGAAATATTAAATTTGCATTTCACATCCATTGCAAAAAAGTTTTTGTTGTAATATCGTATTACTGTTTTATCACAGCACTTACACTACGTAAACACACAAAATTATACCTATTTTCATCACAGCATTTATACACACACTTTAAACACAACATATTTACAAACACATTTTTAGCGAAATACCTATAAAATAAATAAATACCTACATAAATAGCAAATACTAAAAAATTTGCTAGTCAAACCCTATTTCCGAATGTTTTTGAAAATTTGTTCTTGGCCTTAGATACTAATAACAACATTTCGCACAAAGTAGTAAGGTAGATACTAATTTTAAATTTCAAAATAATTTTTATTTTAATTATTAAAATTATTTAGTGGTCGTTAAATATAAGTATTTCTTATTTTGGTTTTCACTTTTGCCATGTGCTCTCTTAAGCGCATACATTTTTTAGGGACATTTATTGATGTTGTGTTTGAGTATTTAAAGGGTTGTTATTTTCATCGGTGAATGTTGGTGACGCTGCTTGGGACAGCGGGGTTTCTGTCACTACATATCTTGATGTCAATAGATTATTAAGTCATCATCATCATCAGCCGCAAGACGTCCACTGCTGAACATAGGCCTCCCCCCCTAGATTTCCACAACGAACGGTCCTGCGCAACCTGTAACCAGCGGTTTCCAGCGACCTTTGTGAGGTCATCTGTCCATCTAGTGGGAGGCCGTCCAACACTGCGTCTTCCTGTTCGTGGTCGCCACTCGAGAACCTTTCTTCCCTATCGGTTGTCAGTTCTGCGAGCGATGTGGCCTGCCCATTGCCACTTCAGCTTGCTTACTCTTTGAGCTATGTCGGCCACTTTCGTTGTTTTGCGAATATTCTCATTACGGATTCTGTCGCGCAAAGAGACTCAGAGCATAGCTCTCTCTCTATAGCTCGCTGTGTGACTTTGAGCTTCGTTATGAAGCCCACAGTGAAGGACCACGTCTCAGTTCCATAAGACATCACTGGCAACACGCACTGGTTTAAGACTTTCGTCTTTAGGCATTGGGGTATTTTGAACTCAAGGATGTGCCGAAGTTTTCCGAACGCTGCCCATCCTGCTGAGTTGGATCCTTCGCTGGACCTCTTTGTCGAAGTTGGATCTACCTAATTGGATCTTTTGACCCAGGTAGACGTATTCGTCAACAACTTCGAGTGTGGTATTCCCAACAATAACCTGTACAGGTGAGACATGAACATTTGACATGACCTTCGTCTTGTCCATATTCATTCTCAAACCTATCTGTTGGGATACTTTACTGAGGTCCCTGAGCATAGCACCGAGGTCTTCCAGCGACTCCGCCACAATGACTATGTCGTCGGCAAACCGAAGGTGAGTGATGCATTCGCCGTTGATATTGATGCCATATCTGTTCCAGTGCAGTAGCTTGAATACATCTTCCAGCGCGGCAGTGAACAGTTTCGGAGATATAACATCTCTCTGTCTCACGCCTTTCTGTAGCTGGATATGTTTTGTGCATTGGTCCTGTAATCGGACAGGCATTGTGGCTTTGTTGTAAATACACTTCAACACTTCGATATAGCGATAGTCGATGCGGCATCGCTGGAGAGACTGAAGCACTGCCCAGGTCTCGATGGAATCGAAGGCTTTCTCATAGTCCACATACGCTATACATAGTGGCCGATTATACTCCTCGGTTTTCTGTATAATCTGCCGAAGCGCATGGATGTGGTCTATGGTACTATAGCCTTTTCGGAAACCGGCTTGTTCAGGTGGCTGGAAGTCGTCAAACCTGCGAGCGAGACGATTCGTGATTACCCTCGAAAACAACTTATTTTTATTTACACGGAGAGAGGCACACCTGCCTACGCCTGCTTCCTAGATTTATCCAAAGCTTACGATTTGGTGGCGTATGACGGGTTGTGGCGAAAGCTGGCGAGTGACACGGACTTCCCCGTTTTGTTAATTTCACTTTTACGATTCTGGTACGGCCATCAGAACAATTTTGTGAGGTGGTCGAAGTCGCTGTCGGACGTATACAGGCTGAATTGCGGTCTAATACAAGGAGGATTGACATCACCAAGCCTTTTCAACCTGTACATGGACCGCCTGATTCGTGAGCTCAGCGATGCCAGTGTTGGCTGTTCGATTGATGGTGTTTTTGTGAACAGCATTAGTTATGCGGACGACATGGTCTTGCTGAGTCCATCTATCAGTGCACTGAGAAAGCTCATAGGGATCTGCGAGCGTTATGCGGAGGCTCATGGGCTCAGATACAAAGTAAAAAAGTTACTTATAAAGTAAAAAAGTTTTCCTCGATTTCTCTAGGATGTCATCATCAGATCCTGGTTTCCTTATCATGGTACCACCCTTGGAATATCTTCTTTACAACAAAAAAATAATTATCAAAATCGGTTCATAAACGACGAAGTTATCTGCGAACACACATAAAAAAAATACATATATACGGTCGAATTGAGAAACCTCCTTTTTTGAAGTCGGTTAAAAAAGTTAGAGTTTTTAATAAAGTCTTTTTACAAAGATACTTTGGATAAGAATTTTCATACGAATTTCAACGTTCCACATTTAAATCATTTTAATTAATCCCCGACCAAAAAAAGGGGTGTTATAAGTTTGACGTCGATGTCTGTCTGTCTGTGTATCTCTATCTGTGTGTGTGTCTATCTGTGGCACCGTAGAGCTCAAACGGATGGGCCGATTTCGATGCACTTTTTTAATTGAAGGTTTAAAACATAGCTAAAAACATCCGTGCGGATGTGCACTCCCGCGCGCTCTGCTCTCTCTCTCTCTCGTTCAGTGTCACGAAGCCATTTTCTGCACTGTAAGCTGCCATATACTGTCCTGTCATGGTTTCCTTGATGACCCGGGAAGTGACATTATTGTAAAGGGCTGCTTCGGCTGCCTCAAGTTTCGGCTTTCACTTCCTAGCCTATAGGACTGCATGATGTTTTCGCAGGTCTTGAGGTTGACTTGTCGTGTCGCGCTCAGTGTGGCTATGAATTCGATGATGGCCTTACGTGCATGGCTCCGCGGCTCCGAAGCCGTGACATAGCGGGGCGGTTCAACCTGTCCCATGTCGGCTCTCGTTCGGGCTGTTTGTTCCTGTGAAGCTGCTTTGGGGGTCTTTGACGTCGAGGGGGGTGATGAATGGGGTGTGATTCGGAGTACGCTCCTTGCTGCTGCGTTGAAAGCAGTCACGAACGCCGTGTTGGTGCCTCGGCTGCCAGTTAGATTGGCTGAGGCTTTTTCCGCGGCTGCCCTCTGCTGTACTCTTTCGGAGCCGGTTTGGATGGTCGAACTAGGAACAGGATGTCCCCTGCTGTCAGTTGCATTTGTTTGGTCGTGCGAAGGGGATCTGAGGAAGCTCAGATTTTCTCCCCTGTCTTCGTATACGACAACCTCATGATCTTCTTCTTCTTCGTGTCGATGATGATCCTTGATGTTTAGAGGCCTCAAAGCAACCCAGCCGATCTGCGACTCTCGCTCTTGAATATTCGATTGCCATCGCATCCACGTTTATCACCCGGGGTGTTTCACCTGCATTTCTGCTCAGATGTGCGAGCATCGCACTTGCCTGTGTGAAAGTCGTCCGACCTTCCGAGTACTCTATTAGTGCAATCGTTTTGTTTTTTCGATCACACCAACCGAAATCGGTGGCCGTCTACCTCGCACACCGGCATGGCGTTGTAGGTTTTCCGCTTCATTGTGACTTTTGCGGTAGGTACTCCCATTGAGCAGGCAAGACAATCCAGGTGACAAACGTGCTCGTTTCCGTTCCCAGGCGAAGCAAAAGCTTATTCCGAATCTTTCTTTGTTGCTGTCCATGAAGAGAGCCACTCCGCGGATACGGATCCCTGCTTCTCCTCGGTCTGCGTTCTCCAGTAGTTGTTTGACGGAGATGCTCTTCGAGGATTTATGTTGGGCGGGAACCGCATGCCACGCGGCGTCCACAGACAGCGGGGCAGGGTGTGGTGGCGATGGGGAGCGCGTATTTGAATTAGTGGAGTTTCTCATGGCCGCTATGCGGAATGAGCTCTCCATGAAGGACAGGAGCCGTGTTCTCGTATCTGGATCTACTAAGATGTTGTGGAAATCCGAGACAACCAGCCTTCTGTCGATCATAGATTCGAGCTCATGTCTTGCGACCATGAATCGGGGACAATCGACTAGCACGTGCCATACCGTTTCGGGTTGGTCGGGGTCACACTCGCATGCCGGACTGCTCTTGAGCTTAAATCTGCTATTCCTACGTGTCCCGTCAACGCTTGGACCTGGAAGGGAGTCGGTTTGGTGGTTCTTATCACCCGATATGCGTTTGCTATATCGGGGAGGAACGTCTGGGTGACTTTTCCGGTGTCCGAGGTCTCATATCGATCCTGCCATTTCTTGACCGATTCTTCGCGGATTTTCTTTTTGACGGACAAGGGGATCCCCTCGTAGTCCCTGGGTGACTTCATGAGTGCCGCCGATTTGGCCAGTTCGTCGGCTCTTTCGTTGCCGACGGTGCCAACATGCGCTCTCACCCAGAAAAGACGAAGAGATCTCCCTTCAGCATTTATCTGTTCAATGTTTTCCTTTACTCACTTAACCAAGGGGTTCGTTTTTGGGTTACTTAGCAGCTCGAGTGAAGATTGGGAGTCACTCAGGACATTGACTTCTAGGTCCTTGCTCTTTAACGCCATTTGAGTTGCCTTTAAAGAGCATAAAGTTCCGATTGAAAGACTGTGCATTCGGAGTGGAGCTTGAAGGTCGAGTTCTTGACCTCTCTGTCATTCTCCCACCATGTTAGAGCAGCTCCAACTTTACCTTCAATTTTACTGCAATCAGTATAAATTTGAGGCCCTTGTGGAAGATTGGAGGTGTCTTCTAGGAGCTCGTTCTCTACGGATAACTGCGTGGACGGATGGGGTTGGTCCAGGCAGTTAACATTCCGTTCGAGTTCCACTTCTGGAGGGAGGTAGTCTTGGGAGAGGTTTTTTTTACTCTGTACAAATTTGCCGCTTCCTGTATTCTCAGATCCAGGGGGAGCAGACCAGAAAGGGCAAGTGCTGCTTTCAGAGAGACAGTACGGTACGACTTACAGATTTTCTGGGCAAAACCTCTTTGGATAGCGTTCAACTGAGACTTGTTTTCCTCGAAGTCTGCCGCTTGCGCCCATACACTTGAGGCGTACATGATGATAGGTTCCACCACCGCGACGTAGATAGTTCTCGTGATTTCGCTAATTAATCCCCAGGTCACCTTCGCTCTGCACATGCGAGCTGTCTATAAATGTTCGCCACTTTTTTACATTGGGCGGTCACATGTGCTTTAAAGTTGAGCCGGCGGTTGTATATTGTTGTCTATTTGCCAGATATGATTTAATCATACCCAATGCACATCCTCTTATCTCACATTTTTCTAGTTTATTTATCAAGATACCGTGGTCTACACGATCAAAAACCCGGCTCATGTCTATATATAGCGGTATAACTCTCTTTTTACGTTCTAAACCACTGTATACTTTTTCAAGAATACTCAACATTGACATATCAACAGATTTATTTTACCGAAAACCAGTCTGTTCTGGTGCAAATATATTATTATTGCTTTCAAAATAATTGTTGACACGCTCATAAATAACTTTCTCGAAAACTTTTGACAGTACCGGTATTAAAGCTATAGGTCTGTAAAAATGCATACTCTCCTTATCTTCTTTTTTAAATAAAGGTTTTATGACAGAAATTTTAAGCTTATCGGAGAAAATACCGTTGTTAATAATATGTGAGAGAACAGGTGATATGACTCTAGCCACAGATTTTATTACCTTGGTAGGTATATCGTTATACCCGACACTATTTGTGTTTTTGAGTGAGAGTATAATTCTCTCAATTTCGTGTTCATTAGTCGGAGAAAACAAACAAGAATTTGGTTTGTTATACACTGAGTACTTTGCGCACAAACGTTATTAACAGAACTCCGTTCTATTTCGTCTATGAAAAAAATATTAAAACATTGAGCGATTTCTTTTGGATGAGTTATGATTTTTCTATTTAACTGTATTTGTTTGATTTCATCTTTGATTTTATGATTTTTATATTTATTTATTACATCCCACACTGCCTTTGATTTATTAGTAGATTGGTTAATGTAAAAGTTATTCTGTACTCTTTGTGTTTGCTTAATAACACGTTTTAGCCTAGCACAATATTGTTTGAAAGCATTTCTGTCATTTATGGACTTAGATTCTCCATATTGCCATAGCAGATAACGATTTCTTTTTGTACAGACTTTGATGCTTCTACTTAACCACATTGAACGTCTGGATAAAGCAACTCTTATTTTAACCCGTGTAAAGCACAAATTATAGAACAGAAGAAAAATGCCAACAAATTCCTCGTATGCCGTATTGCAATCCGTAGCTGTGTAAATATCTTGAAAAGATGGATTACTTAAGACTTTTCTAACTTTATCTATATTTTCCTGACCAAAGTCTCTTGTCCATCAAAGTAAGTTCTTTTAAAAGGACATTTCATTTCTTGGGCTGTGTGGTCGGATAGAGCATGCTCTACAATTGTGGTTTTACAGCCTTTGGCATTATGAGCAATATTATCAAGAAATGTCTGACAACGCGGTCTCGTGGGTTTATTTACGCTCATTTTTAGGTTAAACTCCGCTAATATTTCTAGAAAACGCTGCGTAGTGGGATTTTTTCACCATTGTATTAGTGTTCAAATCATCACAAAGCACCACTTTTTTATTACTGTAACAAGTTTTCTTTAATAATTCATCAAGTTCTGAAAAAAAATGTTCCCTAATAGATATTTATATTCGCAAAAGAACGAAAGTGTCCGACATAGCTCAAAGAGTAAGCAAGCAAGTGGCAATGGGCAGGCCACATCGCTCGTCAATAAAATGTACATTATCATAATTCGTACTTATCAATTTCAAGTCATCGTTAAATTTTTTGACTTGTACTACATTATTTTTCATTATTTCAGTGATAATAATGTTGGTATTCTTGTGTTTATCCAAAAATATTATAATTGACTCTGAAATTTATAAGGATTCGTTTCAAAAATGATTGTATTAAAATAATACAATCATTTATGTTAAAATGTTCCAGTTTGTCGTTATGACCCCAAAAAAAAGGTGTCGAAATTTCGCGTCCGGCATTAGATAACTTTCAACTGAATATTCCTGTCCGGCCTATGAGTTTACTGTCTTTCTTAAAGATCGTCCTTGCTGATCAGCCATTATTATAATGCGTTTCTTGGGTATTTTGTCGTTAAGAATTTGTACTTTATTCGTAATTTGTAAATTTGAGGATTTATTTCTGCTTCTTCGGTTAATATCGCTTGTTACTTCAATTCTAATCTGCATTATTAGGTGTAGAATAAATTGCTGCCTGTCCCAGATAGTGTTCGGAGTGTGTGGCTATTGGTTGTTGAGTTTGAGCCCTCTTTTTAACCCCCGACCAAAAAAAGGGGTGTTATAAGTTTGACGTCGATGTCGATGTCGTCTGTCTGTCTGTCTGTGTGTGTGTCAGTTTGTGGCACCGTAGAGCTCAAACGGATGGGCCGATTTCGATGCGGTTTTTTTTCTTTGAAAGTTAATATCCGTGCGGGTGTTCTTAGCTATGTTTGGTTAATATCGATTCAAAATGGCCGCCTCCACAAAATGGCGGACAAAATATTTCTTCACAACCTACCTCAATATGGGTATCAAATAAAAGGGCTTGACAAGCAGAATACTATACGCTATAATAAATTTCAAATGCAAGATGGCCGCCACCACAAAATGGCGAATTATATTTTATTTTTTCACTACTAACGCAATATGGGTATCAAACGAAAGGGCTTGACTAGTAGAATACTTTGCACTATGATAAATTTCAAATCCAATTGACCGCTACCTCAAAATGGCGAATTACATTTCTTTTTTCACAACTCCCTTAATATGGGTATCAAATGAAAGGGCTTGACTAGTAGAATGTTGTACAGATAACAAATCTAAGGTAGTCGGGGGTTAATCAAAATTTTTAATTTTGTTCTTATAGGTGTTTCATAAGGAGGATTAGTGGTGCTGCGGGTCTCTCTAGGTTCCCTTAGTAGTGGTAGTCGGGATCCATTGAACAATTAGATTTGCTATAGAATAATAATGATCCCGACTGTTCAGTTGTTATGTTGCTTTACTAGAATATAAATAAATAAATAATAAATAAATATTGGTGGACAATTCACACACAACACCATCTGACCCCAAACTAAGCAAAGCTTGTGTGATGGCAGCCAGATAGCTGATATAATACTTATATAGTTTAAAATACATACTTATTATACATAGAAACACCCAGACACAGTGCAAACATTTGAATTCATCACACAAATATTTGCACTGGGTGGGGGATCGAACCCACGACCCTCGGCTTCGCAGGCAGAGCTACTACCAACTAGGCCACTAGGGCAGTCTGTATATATTATTTTCAGCTAGGCCACTAGGTCAGTCAATATATATTATTTTCTGCAATAGTATTAATTCAATAACATTTTAAAGAATTCTAGACCACCAGAAATCTAAGTGCTTGTTTTATTCTTTTCAGTTTTTATAGTACGTTATGTATATAAAAACTGAAAAGTAAGTACGTTGTTTGGTTCACTTTCTATGCAGTCGGGTTTTTTGAGTTTTTATATTATGTTTATTTTATTTTTATCCGACTGCGCGACGCAAAGGAGTGGTAATGTGTTTATCAGTCAATATATGTAACTATGTATGCATGATTCTTTGAAGCACTATACAAACCAAACCCCTGAGCCGAATTTTACGATTTGCACGTCAATCGATTCCTCTTAGCTTCGCGAGTGACACTAAAGACATGATATTAGTGTAAATTCAATATGGCAGTTACCGGACGCCATATTGTCCAAATTAAAAAAATGAAAATAAACAAACTATGTCAAGAGGGAAATCGTTGAATAGGTATTCAAAAATAAATGTTTGTTTTCTTTCAACGTTTTTTGATTTGGCTGACTGTTTAGGATGTGTATCGATTTAAAGTTGCGTAACAACCATTCTCACATTTATAGGTTATACGTATATACGTATAATTGTAGTGGTAGGACTCTTGGCAGAGTCCGCCTGGGGAAGTACCACACATTTGCCAGTTATTCTACCGCCAAGCAGAAATGTGCAAACATTATTGTGTTCCGGTTTGAAGGGCAATGTTTCCAGATAAATTACAGGGCTTAGAGATATAACATCTTAAACCTCTAGGTGACGAGCGCAATGCAGTGCTAGGTAATGATTTGGACTCTTCATGTTCCAATAGCTGTGTGTCACTGTGGTGTGGTTATGTGGCAGGCATGCTTTCCATCAGGCACATGTCCTGCTGCTTGTCTCGTTACTCTTTATTTAAAAATCCAAAGTTAGTTAGTAAAAAAATTAAAAGTTTTTAAATTATATCTTTTTTGTTTTATACTTTTTAGTTATGAATTATGTTATTTTGCTCAGTCATTTATTATTAGTCTCCACAAAATATGCATCTTTTGGTTTTTGACCAAATGTCTTCGTTTCTACTGATAATATGATATGTAGGTTTTCTACTGCATGTAATTGTTATAGTACCTATATATATAATCATAGATTTTCGAGTACCGATTAGTACTCAACTAAATCGTTTGAAGTCGGAGATGGGCGACCGAGCCGGAGTAATCCGCGATTCTGTGTTCCCACCATCAGCGGCAGAGTTGAAACCCCATGGAGGTTTTAGTAGATAGATCATATCCACACATGGTATAGAGTGCAACATAACCCGGCTGTGTCCCCCGGGCGGTAGGGTATGCGGAAATGCATTTCCTCCACGTACGAAAATAGGTAATCTAATATACCTACTAGATACTTTTGTATATATTTTATGTCCATCTACAGTCAGGCGTACAGGTAGTTTTTTTTTTAAATAAGGAGTGCCGAGACAAGCAGGCCACGTGCCTGATGGTAAGCATGCCTGCCACATCACACCACAGTGACACGCAGCTATTGCAGCGAGCAACACGGAAGGGAGTAGGCATATGCAGCGTTTCCCCACTGTCAAAGTACAAGTCCGCGTGGACCATGGAGTTTTATTATATACCTACTGTAGCTGAGGGCGGAGCTAGATTTGTGAATGGTGCTTTATTTTTTATGGTTTAGTAACTTGCCTGTGTGAGTATGATCTGCAATGGATCGGTACAGGTATGTTTTGTATGTAATAGTGCGGCTTTGCGCTAGTGTGCAACTTTCCCCACCCGCAAGAAATGACAGAAAAATTTCAACAATATTTTTTAGCTAAGGTTATACTCCCTTCCCTGCTTGCGCGGAAGATCGAGTTGCTCGATGAGCTATTGGTACATGAAGAGTCCAAATCAGTACCTAGCACTGCACTGCGCTCGTCACCCAGAGATCTAAGATGTCAGATCTCTAAGCCCTGTAATTTATCTGGAAACATTGCCCTTCAAACTGGAACACAGTACGCCAAGCAGTAATGTTTGCACATTACTGCTTGGCGGTAGAATAACTAAAAAGGTGTGGTATGGTTGTTACGCAACCCCAAGCGGACTCTGCCAAGAGTCCTACCATTACAATTATACGAAGTTTTCTGCTACCTATAAATATGAGAATGGTTTTAACGCAGCTTTAAATCGATACACATCCTAAGCGGTCAGCCAAATCAAAAAACGTTGAAAGAAAACTAAAATTTATTTTTAAATACTTATTCAACGATACCCCTCTTGACATAGTTTGTTCATTTTCATTTTTTAATTTGTACAATATGGCGTCCGGTAGCCGCCATATTGAATTTACACTAATGTCATATCTTTAGTATCACTCGCAGAGGAATCGATTGACGTGTGAATAATAAAAATCGGCCATGCATTTGGACTGTATAGTGCTTTAAAGAATCATACATACATATATAGATTGATAAACACATTACCACTCTTTGCGTCGCGCAGTCGGGTAAAAAGGCACTTGTTTTGACCGCTTTATGCACTGGAACGACTCAGGCCCGGCTTAGCGGCTACATTATAACAGTTTATCGGTCGAAAAATTGTTTTTCATTGTATTTTGGGTCATATTGACGTGACTCGTCAATCGTACCTAATTCACACGGTCCTTTTTGTTTATATTTTATGTTTCACACCTGAAAAACGCCATTAAAGAGTCTTATTAATTTCGTATTTGAGGATTTATCTTTAATTTAACCATTTTAAAACTATAATTTGCACAGAACCGATGTTCACTTGTCAGTGGTACACACTTTTTTTTTCTTATTGATCAGGCGTTGAATTTTTAACGAAAGTAGCTTTTGTTCCTTTTTAAGTGCTTAGGTGTGTATAGTTCTTTTAACGGCAACATCATAACAGTGTGATATTACTAAAAAATAGTTACTTACCGAGTTTTTTCCCGAAAGATCTCATTGTGTAAAGAAATCCATCTGGTCTTCCCTGGAAAACTTCTCTCGAAGAGACCTCTTTGATTAGGCCCTTACCAGACACGATTACTACATTTGTGAAACCGAGTCTCAGCCCCAATATCTCACCGTACTGCCGACTCCATACTTGCCAAAGTTTGAAATGATTCTTCACTTTTCTTAGACCCAAATACACAGACAAGATATTCCCTAAAACTGGTAACGGCCTCGGTCCTAAAATGTACGAAAGTACTTCAAAAGTGACATAAATAAATCGCAAAAGGTCGTTTTAAACTGGCACATCTGTTAAAAGGACTAATATTGGCCCATAATTAAAATCGTGAAATCTAATTGTCCATAAAGCCCACTTTGACAGTTGATTCATAGATTTCCCAAACACTTGAAAAGTCTTATAATTATCTAATTAGGCATTTTTGAAATGATAGATTAATACAAAAAACCTGTCAACAATTTTGTCGATAGCGCAACAGGTGGTGTTTTGAAACACAATATTTTGAAAGAGAAATATGGACAGTATACCTACGTCAATTGATAGTTTTGCATGTCACTTATAAGCCACTCACAAAACATTATATTAAAACTCTAATTTGATAATTGTTATAAAAACGAGACACATCCTGCTATGTAACAATCTGTTTCTGAGAATAGGGACCAAATGACATTATATAACCAAAATAGCAAATACTGTACAGCCATAACATTGTAAAACTTTGTGTAACTTGATTATTTAATTAATTATTGGCTAAATTAACCTGGAGGATACAATCGGTGTGGTTTTGAACATTTCATCACCAGGAAATAGAATAAAATACCACATATTATTGCAGTCCACATTTCCGTTCTTAAGAACGACTACACAACACCGAGATTTTAATACGAATAATGTAGGTAGATACGTACTTACAGGAAGATTTTCATGCATATTTCACAATACAAAATATCTTTTCATCTGAATCTAATGTTATTCAAATTAGTTCCGATGTTCAATGGAGTTTAACAGATATTATCGATTTCTTCGAAGTTCTAAAACGACAATTCTTTGCTATGCTATAGACTCTATAGAGTTACAATTAGAAATATAGATACATATCGAACGTCGTTTGTAACCAACTTCCTAAATTAAATAAATAGTTGTTTTTATCAAATATGGTTTAGTTTCAAAATATATAATTTATTTTAAAATTTCGCAATTTTAATTTGCCTCAGAACAATTTAAATATAATTCATTAGTATTATCAATGTCACCTTAAAATTTTCAATATGACAGGTTCTTTGTTAATTCTTCTTCGTTGTATTTTTTTTTAATTTAATTAATTATCTGTTACGATAATTTTCTTTTCAATCCAGACATGGCCTGCGGGGCACTAGAATCATAAAAGTGATAATGCTCACCTAGCGTGCACTAAGTTAAAGCAACTTATTTCCATTTAGAAAGTGTACCCTGGAAATATGTTTCGTCCTGAACCGAAATCCTACTCGTACCATCCCAAGTTAACAACAAACTGAACAAATGCACAAATAATAATATTAGGAAATAAAAATAATAATAATTTAAAACTTCAAAAAACGACTGCATAAAAAGTGAACCAAAGTGTAGGTACTTGTGTAGGTACTTACATACTAAAAAAACTGAAAAGAATAAAACAAGCACTTAGATATCTGGTGGTCTAGAATTCTATAATATGCTATTGAATTAATACTATCGCAAAAAATTAAATGTATTATATATTAATAAATAAATATTACAACTGAACAGTCGGTATCCATTATTATTCGACAGCCAATCAAATTTTTTCATGGGTTATATATTTTTTTTATTTTAAACTTTTTAATAATGAACAATGTTATGAATGTTATTACGCTCAACATAACTTGCATCTTTTGGTTTTTGACCAAATGTCTTCGATTCTACTGATATTTACGATAAAATATGGAGGTTTTCCTACTGCATGTAATTTGTGTAGTTTTGTGTAAGTACCTATACTATAATCATAGATTTTCGACTGAAGTTGAGTACTAAACCGTTTGAAGTTGAAGATAAGCGACCGAGGCGGAGTAATCCGAGAACGGTTTCGTGTTCCCACCAGCAGCGGCAGAGTTGCAACTCCTTGGAGTTTTAGTAGACAGAGGCACCATATCCATACATGGTATAGAGTGTAACATAAACCGGGCGTGTCCCCCGGGCGGTAAATGCGTAAATGCTACCTTCACGTACGAAAAAATGTAGTCCAATATACTACTAGATACTTTAATATATACCTTTGTCCATCTACATTCACACGTACAACTAATTATACGAAGTTTTCTGCTACCTAAAAACATATAAATGTGAGAATGGTTGTTACTCAACTTTAAATCGATACACATCCTAAATGGTCACTCAAATCGAAAAATGTTGAGAGAAAGCTAAAAAATATTTTTAATACCTATTCAACGATACCCCTCATGACATAGTTTGTTGGCTTTCATTTTTTTTTTTGGACAAAGTGGCGTCCGGTAGCCGCCTTATTGAATTAACACCAATGTTATGTCTTTAGTCTCGCCGGACTAAGAGGAATCAATTGACGTGTGAATCATAAGAATCGGCCCAGGCGTTTGGTCTGTATGGTGCTTCAAAGGATCTTACCTACCTACATACATACATACATAGACTGATAAACACTTTACCACTCCTTTGCAAAGCGCAGTAGGGTAAAAACTATGAAATATGTCAACGTCGTGAAACTAAGCTATCTAACTGGATTTTTTCGTCTGATTTAGTTTTATTTCGGTTACTAAGTAAAGCATACAGTTTTATTTATGCATCGAAGTCGATAACGTTCACTCAAATAATTATAGTCGTCGCTGGACCACGAAATCGCTGCCATATTTCATCAATCTTTTTGGTAATTAAGAACGCACTCAAGTATCAAAAAAGAAATAAGCATTTGATAAGCGAACAAACATTTCTAAAGAAAATTAAATTAAAAATCAATTCTGTTCAAATCAATGTTCTACAACGCTCATTGTCCCGTTATCGTCTTCTACCGCCTTCTTATATCGCCTTATTCTACAGCCGACTTCTGGCGCCTTCTTCTACAGCCTTCTTCTATCGCCTTCTTCTACAGCAATTTTCTACAGCCTTCTTCTACAGGCTTCTTCTATACTTTCCGCCTTCTTCTACCACCTTCTTCTATCGACTTCTTCTACAGCCTTCTTCTATCGCTTTCATTTATCACCTTCTCCAACCGCCTTCTACTACAGCCTTCTTCTACCGCTTTCTTCTAAAGCCATCTTACACCGCTATCCTCATCCGCTTCTTTTCTACCGCCTTCTTCAACCGCCTTTTACAACCTTCTTCTACAGCCTTCGTCTACAATTTTGTTTTACTGCCTTCTTATACCGCCTTCTATTATTGCCTTCTTCTACCGCCTTCATCTAACACCTTCATCTACCGGCTTCTTCTACCACCTTCCTCAACCGCCTTTTTCTACTAACGTCTTCTACAGCTTTCTTCTACAGCAATCTTCTATAGCCTCTTTTTACTGCCTTCTTCTACCGCCCTTTTCTACAACCATCTTCTACAGCCTTCTTAAACTGCCTTCTTATACAGCCTTCTTATACCGATTTCTTCTACTGCTTTCTTCAACCACCGTCTTCAACCGCTTTTTTCCACCGCCTGTTTCTACCGCCTTTTTCTACAGCCTTCTTCTACAATTTTGATTTACTGCTTTCGTATACCGCCTTCTTCTACCACCTTCGTCTAACACCTTCTCCTACCTCCTTCCTCAACCGCCTTCTTCTAACACCTTCTTTTACCGACCTCCTCTACTGCGTTCTTCTACAGGCTTCATTTACCGCATTCTTCTATTGCCATCGTATCAATCCGCCTTCTTCTGTAGCCTTCTTCTACCGCCTTCTTCTGCCGCCTTAGTCTAACACCTTCTTCTACCTTCTTCTTCTACCACCGTCTTCTAACACCTTCTTCTATTGCCTTCTTCTACAGGCTTCTTATACCGCCTTTCTTATATTGCCATCGTCTACAACCGTCTTCTTTTACAAGTTTTTTACCGTTTTCTTCTATTGCCGTCTTACTCCGCCGCCTTTTATCGCCATCTTACATTGCAGTCTTCTACAGCTTTTTTCTTCTACCACCATCTTCGACCGCCTTCTTATACAGCCTTCTTTTACCGCCTTCTTCTACCACCATCTTCATCCACCTTCTTCAACAGCCTTTTTCTACAATTTTGTACTACTGCCTTCTTATACCACCTTATTCTATCGCTTTCTCCTACCGCCTTCCTCAACCGCCTTCTTCTACCACCGTCTTTTTCCGCCTTCAATACCGACTTCTTCTAATGCCTTCTTTTACAGGCTTCTTTACCTCTTTCTAGAAGAAGAAGAAGAAGATTGCTGTAGAAGAACGCTGTAGAAGACGGTGGTAGAAGAAGGCGGTTGAGAAAGGTGGTAAAAGAAGCCGGTAAGAGAAGGTTTAAACGAAGGCGGTAGAAGAAGGCGATAGAAGAAAGCGGTATAAGAAGGCTATAGAAGAAGGTAGTTGAAAGAGGGTTTTGATGATGGTTGTAGAAGAAGGCGATAGAAGACGGCAGTAGAAAGAGGCTGTAGAAGAAGGCTGTAGAAGAAAGCTGTAGAAGACGGTGGTAGAAGAAGGCGGTTCAGGAAGGTGGTAGAAGAAGTCGGTAAGAGAAGGTGTTTGATGAAAGCGGTAGAAGAAGGCGGCACATGAAGGCGCTAGAAGAATGCGAAAGAAGAAGGCGGTTGGAGACGATAACAATAAAAGAAGGCGGTAAAAGAAGCCTGTAGAAGAATTCGGTAAAAGAAGGCGTTAGAAGACGGTGGTAGAAAAAGGCGGTTTGGGAAGGCGGTAGGAGAAGGTGTTAGACGAAGGTGGTAGAAGAAGGCGATATAAGAAGGCAGTAGAATAAAATTGTAGAAGTAAACTGTAGAAGAAGGCGGTGGAAGAAAGCGGTAGAAGAAAGCGGTAGAAGTCGGCGGTTTAAAATAGCGGTAGCAGAAAGCGGTATAAGAAGGCTGTAGAAGAAGGCAGAAGAAGAAGGCTAGAGAAGAAGGCAGTAGAAGTAGGCTGTAGAAGAAGGCGGTTGGTGAAGGTAACAGACGAAGGCGATAGAAGAAGGCTGTAGAAGAGACTGTAAACAAAGGCGGTATAGGAAGACGATTTAAGAAGGCGGTAGAATACGTCAGTAGAAAAAAGCGTTAGAAGAAACTTTGTAAGATGACAATAGAAGAAGGCAGTATAAGAAGCTGTGTAAGATGGCGATAGAAGAAGGATGTAGAATAAGGCGGTTTGTGAAGATGATAGACAAAGGCGGTAGAAGAAGGCTGTTGAAGAAGGCTGTAGAAGAGGGCGGTTGGTAAAGGTGATAAACGAAGGCGGTAGAAGAAGGCGTTAGAAGAAGCCTGTAGAAGAAGACTGTAAACGGAGGCGGTATAAGAAGGCGATTTAAGAAGGCGGTAGAATAAGGCAGCAAAAGAAGGCGTTAGAAGAAACTGTGTAAGATGGCGATAGAAGAAGGCAGTATAAGAAGCTGTGTAAGATGGTGGTATAAAAAGGCTGTAGAAGAAGGCAGTAAAAGAAGGCTAGAGAAGAAGGCAGTAGAAGAAGGCTATAGAAGAAAGCGTTAGAAGAAGGCTGTAGAAGAAACCGGAGGAAATGGGAGGTAGGAGAAGGCCGTAGAAGAAGGCGGTATAAGAAGATTGTAGAAGGAGGCAATATACGCAGGCGGTAGAAGAAGGCTGTAGAAGAAGGCGAAAGCAGAAGGCGGTAAAAAGGCGATAGAGGAAGGCGGTAGAAGAAGGCGGTAAAAGGCGTTAGAAGAAGGCGGTATCCTGCGTGTTTTGGGCATTCTTGCGCCCCCCCAGAGTATATCCCTATACCTGGGCACCGGCCTATTTACGGCCCTGATCCCAGCATTGGGAACATAACTATGTTGTGAATGAAGTATTAAGTAAGTAACTTATGAAGAAGAAATAGGTTGGTTAAAAATTTAAACTTTGTAAATCATCCAAGGATCAAGGTAAATCAATATTAATAAAACCAGATTCGGGTTCCTTATTCTTGCTTGACGATGTGACCGGTTTCACGAGAATTATATTAACATGTATATTTTTGGTTTGTCTCTCATCTTGTTTCAATATTAGAGTTTCGTAAAAAAAAGAGAGACCTTTATTAACTAGTGTCTTACTCTCCATCATTTATTTAAGACTGAATATTTCGAACCGTAATAAAAGTGGTCAAGTGCGAGTTGGGCTCGCCCATGAAGGCTTCCGTAGCAGCAAGTAACATAATATAAAAGTTCTTGTAGTTCGTTGTTACTTTAATCAGTTTTAACAAAAGTCGATTTATGACGTATTAAAATAAAACTACTTCCTAGATCTCATTCAAACCAATTTTCGTTGATAGTTTAGGTACATGGTAATGTACATCACACACTTTTTTTATTTTTGTAATTATTTATTTTAGAAATTACAGGGGGGGGGGACACTTTTTACCACTTTGGAAGAGTCACTCGCGCTAACTATTCAGTTTAGAAAAAAAAATGTTAGAAACCTCAATATCATTTTTGATGACCTATCCATAGATACTCCACACGTATTTATTTTTTTTTACTTTTTTAGGTTTACACTTGACTGCCTTCTCGCCTGATGTTAAACGATGATGCGGTCTACGATGAAGCGTGTTTACCTAGAAGAAACCGACGTATGAAAATCTTAATGGAGTTCACAGAATACATCTACTTACCAAGTTTCAATAGTATATCTCTTATAGTTTCGGAGAAAAGTAGCTGTGACATACGGACGGACAGACAGACAGACATGACGAATCTATAAGGGTCCCGTATTTTGCCATTTGGCTACGGAACCCTAAAAAGGTGGTAGTCGTACTTAATTTCCTCAGTGTTTGAAGATATGTATTGTTTTCGCAGATTATTTACCTATAAAAACATTGGCAGTCATAGGCGCTGCCGATAGAAGTGAAAACTTATAACTTTCAATTTTACTTTAATACTAATGTTGCACAATACGCCACTTGTATAGTTGCACATTTATTTATTTATTTATTTATAAAGAATTGCCGACATGTGCTAACAGCGTAGCCAACACGCACAAACGGCCATAATTAACATTAATTACAAAAAAAGAAACACGAAATAAGATAAACAAATTAAAAACAGATAACAGAGATACATTAAATACATTAATTACATTCATTTATATAAGTAAAAAAAATGACACATATATCTATTACATACTTAAATTTATCCGAAAATAAGTCTAGTTCCGGGCTTTGAGCGAGCAGAGCGTTGAGCAAATTAAGTGCCCGGGTTGTGGGCGCGTACAGCGCCGTGTCGGTGCGCACGCGCGCGGCCTGAAACAGCGGGCGCACCGCGCAGGCGCGCCCCGGGCGCGGGCGGTCCGGCACCGCCAGCGAGCAGCGAGCCAGCGCGCCAGGGTTGTCGATCTGACCATTCAACAGCCAATAGAAGTGAATCAACAACGCACACTTTCGCCTTAGCGCTAATGTGTCAAGTCCCACCATTCCGGTGACGAATAGTGACGGATATAAATAAGGATAATAGCCGTATATTTTTTATAAAGAAATCGGGAAAATTTTCTTTGCACACGCTCCAACATAACACTATAGCATTTCTCATGCGGATCCCAAACAATAGCGTTATATTCGAGCTTGCTACGTACAAACGAACAGTATAGAGTTACTATAGCTCGCCTATCATAAAATCTAGCCGATTGCCGCATTACAAAACCGAGCGATCGATAAGCATGGTTACAGACGTTTTCTATATGCTTGTTAAAAGTAAGTTCCATATCTAAAGTCACCCCTAAGTCGCGAATTTCTGTGACGCGCTCCAAATTAACAGCAGACATACGATAATCAAACTGAATGGGACTCCGAGACCGTGAGTATGAGATGACTTTACACTTAGATTCATTCAACTCTAACATATTATCGTCTCCCCACTTTATCACATTGTCGATGTCCATCTGCAGAGCCTCACAATCACTCGCACTACCGATACCCAAAAATAGTTTCAAATCATCAGCGAACATGAGACATTCAGCTGTCCTCACGACCCTCGGAAGGTCGTTAATCATAATTATAAATTGAGTAGGTCCCAACGTACTGCCTTGACTCACGCCAGAGCAGACTAAATACGGAGCTGAACGAAACCCACAAAACTCTACGTACTGAAATCTGTTGGTAAAGTAGCTCACAAAAAAATTCAGCAACTTCGGCGTAAATCCTACAGCTGCAAACTTCTTTAGCAGGATATTGTTATCTACGCGATCAAAAGCTTTCTTAAAATCAAAGTAAGCAGCATCTACTTGCTTTCGTTGATCCATTTCAGTGACCGCGTAGTCCACAAAGTTTATCATATTCGTAGCGGTAGATCTACCAACCCTAAAGCCGTGCTGAGTTTCGCTGAGCTGCATTTTCACCTGTCTCGTGATGTGGCGGTTTATTATTGATTCAAATACCTTTCCGAAAGTTGAAAGAACAGCTATAGGCCGATAGTTCTCTACCTTCGATCCGGAACCACCCTTAGGTATCGGTGTGACTCGTTTTCCAAACGTTCGGATACGAAGCCATAGCGAGAGACAAATTATAAATATAAAGAAGCGGTGTCATAAAACTTGAGACACAGTCCTTTAATATAAATGGCGGGACACCCTCGGGTCCCGCAGACGAAAGCGCTTTTAAACGTCGAACCGCTATTACGACACATGTTAATGACGCGAACTCTCAAGATTTCATCCGTACAAAAACCGTCTAATGCGCACGTGCTCGGCTATGGCTTTGCTACCATTTCAAGCGAAAAGAAAAGAGAGATCAATATCAGAGCTAAGGCAGTTGTAGTTAGGCGGTAGACCCTCCGGTCCGCTGCTGCGACAATACGCTATTTTATCATGTCGGTGAGGCGAACCCATAAGATTTTACCCTACAATTAAGAGCTCAACGCTAGGAGTTTTCACTTCAATAATATAAAAAGGTCACTAATGCCCGAGCTACACGAGGATAATTTTTCAAGCTAAGATAGCAAGCTAGTGTTAGCAAGAGAGTACTTCTAGTTTAGTGTAGACAACGCTACGCAACGCTAGTTATAGACCGCAGGCCCGTGAACAAAATTTATGGGTCATCTGATACAGCATGACACCTTTGTAGGATGTAGAAGGGTATAAAGTAATAAGATTGATCACTATGCCGTCACTTGTAAGCTGTCCAACTGAGTGCTGTTGAAGAGGGGGGTTTCTAAACCTCGATCATTTCTCGTTATCGCATGATTTTTGTACGGCGTTGCGGAATAATAGATTAGAAGAGGTATTGAAACTATAAAAATTATAAATTTTATAATTCTTTTTGTTAGTTTGTGAAAAAAAATCATGATTTCCCGACGATTTACAAAGTAAGTTTGGTCATTTGATTATGTTCGGCTTTGGTTCCATACAGTTTCAATACCTCTTCTAATACATTATACATTAACAAAAATCATGCGACAAGGAGAAATGATCGAGGTTTAGAACCCCCCCTCTTCAACTGCACTCAGTTGGACAGCTTACAAGTGACGGCATAGTGCTCAATCTTATTACTTTATACCCTTCTATCATCCTACATAGGTCTCCTGCTATATCAAATGACCCATAAATTTTGTTCACGGGCCTGCGGTCTATTATGTCTACACTAAGCTTGAAGTACTAGCTTGCTAGCTTACTAACACTAGCTTGTTATCCTACCTTAAAAAACTATTTTCATGTGGCTCGGGCATTAGATCGATGAAAAACGACATTTGGGCTATCGATACTAATATTTTAAACTTAAAGAGTTTGTTCGTTTGAACGCGACAATCTCAGGAATTACTGCGCCGATTTCAAAATTTCTTTCACCGTTGGATACGTAGGTACATTATCCCTGAGTGCTATATGCTATTTAATATGTACTTGATGATACTAAAACTTGGTATCGTCATTAAGCATACATAAGTTTACTCTAATATACTCTTAGCTAGTAGAGTATGACCACAAACATCAACTATTGGTCTGGTGTACTCGTAGTACGCTCGATTAAATATCGAATTTAATTAATCGAAATTTTGTCAATATCGGTTTTATTATTTCGAAACCCTTAGCGTGAGAGTCTGACTCGCAGTTGCTCGGGTTAATTTTAAAAATGTGGTAGGTAAGTATATTTGTAATTTGCATAAGAGGTGTGGCACGCGAACTCACTAATTTAATTAAAGATTAGATTGTAATAAAAAAATGTACTTACATAGTATATGAATTCATTAAGCCTATTTCCCGTAGTGAAAGGCCAAAAGCCTAGAGATAACGGAGATCGTACTTAATAAGTAGCATTCCGTTCGCCTACATTTAGGGCATTGTCACATTGGTCAGATGTATTTCAGTGTTGACCTTTTGTAATAGGTTATATTATATACTCGTAGATAGGATCCTAGCCCATCGCGCAGAAGTCTCCAGCGGGCGTTTTAAGGGCGTGTGGGCCGTAATTTTGAATTTTTAAAACAACTTTAAGACCTTTAAAATAGTATATTAAACTCTGAAAAAAATATATGTAATAGTTAAGGATCTAATCTAGTGCAATTCGCAGTCAGTAACCCGGTTTAATGAATTTTACTTGATAGAAAAAAATCCCAAAGTTACCCCTTTTCAAAAAGTTTTTTCAAGTTTATGACTAAACTAATGATTTTTTTTATAAAATTTTTGTACTCAACGAAAGCCACTAAAAAGTTATAGATGCATTCGCAGAGTTTGACTTGTTAAAAAGTATCAGTTATTCACTATGTTTTAATATCTACCATATATATAGCGCGCCGTTCGGCAGGCCTAATCGGCGAGGTTGGCGGCCCCCCTCTGGATCTATCAGCAGATCGGTTAGTTTCACTCCTGCAATAGTCAGTCAGCCGACAGCAGCTCACCCCCCGCAAACGGGACACCCGCCGAACCCTCTATCGATCGACCCGGTAACAATCAGTCAGCCGACAACCCAAGTAAATACCACAATAATCAGTCAGACGACAGAGGATGACCCCTGTTAGCAGTCAGTCAGATGACATCTGCTCTACCACTCAAATCAGTCAGCCGACAAAGCCCCCCCTTGCTTTTGCTGGTACCCCCAATAATAAGTCAGCCGACATAGATTCACGCGTTTAGAAGCGAACTCGATACCGACGCAAGTCGGTGGGTGTCTCACCCCCCACTCCGCTAGGGCACCAAGAGGTGCCAAACACTATGTCCCCCCGGCACTAGCCCGAGCCGTGGTCGAGCCGTCTGAGGCGTCCTCGTAGCTAGCAGCCGTAACGCGTCCCAGGTATCATCCCATGCTACAGTGCTAGCATATCAGTAGGTTTTATAAAGGTTAGGTCCCTTTTGGGTCCTGCGCCCTCGGCGCTAACCCGAATAGTCAGATCGGTAGTAAAGGCGACTAGCGGCCAGCTGCCATAGGTTAATTCAAAAAAAGCAGTCCTAATCAGTCGCATTTCGGCGCTCACGGACGACGGGCCTGTGCTTGAATTTGCAATTTTGACAACCGATAAATCTATACTTATAATAAAACTGTAACGGGTCGAATTCTGTACATTGAAGATATTTTGAAAAAAAATTTTTTGGAACACTCCATTGTCGATACTGATGGCGAAAATGCATTTTTTTTCTTTCATGTCTGTCTGTCTGTCTGTCTGTCTGTCTGTCTGTCTGTCTGTCTGTCTGTCTTTCTGTATAGGGATCACGCATCACGCCGAAACTACTGATTCAATTCAGCTGAAACTTGGCATAATTTTAGTTTATACTAAGGACATTGCTGTAGGCTACTTTTGATCCCCAAATTCTGATCGGTTTTCTTGCGAGAGGGGGTGAAAGTCAGAATGTGTATTTGGTAGTAACTCATGTTTGCGTTGTTTAATTTCATTAATTCTTTTTTTGTTAGAAAGAACACATTTTTTATATTGTCCCGTCAAAATTTGAACATTGTCGGTCTGGTGGTTCGGAAATTACACAAACATTAAATAATAACGACGGCGCGGCGCGTTCGGTCCATACTAACTTCTAAGTATTCTGTGTATCACAGACGATCCACAGAATATCTAGGTTCTAGATTCTAGAACGTGCCCACGTGATCGCGTCCCGTCCACGTCGTCTTGAATGAAAAGAATTGTCAAAATATATTTTTGTGTGGAAAACAAACATCATTCGGTTATAACCGACTTCAAACAAGGAGGATGTTCTCAATCGGGTTGCATGTTTTTATATTTGCTTTTATTTTACGCGATAACTCCGCTAATTGTAAGTTCATTTTGATAATTGCTTTTTTGTTTGGTTGAAAATACTTTAGAGAAATACTTTTTAGAGAGAAAATATTTCATAGCTTCTTATAAAATTTAGTCGAATGACAGAATTAAATTACCTATCATTGAAGTAGATTTTTGTTCTTTACGAGAAAACATATTAGCATTATAAGTAGCAGCATAAACAACCCATTAAATGTTCCCACAGCTGGGCGTCGGGGCCTTCTCTCGCAAGGAGAGAGTCAAGCCTATAATCCACCACGCTGGCCCAGTGTTGGTTGGTGGATGACATATGACTTAGAACTTAGATTCTAGGTACATGTCGGTTTCCTCACGATGTTTTCCTTCACCGTTTTAATTACCGGCATTACGAACATGACTCTGAAAAGATAGTGGTGCGCGTGGTTTTGAACCCTGGGTCTCCGGATCAACAGTCGGCGTTCTCCCGATTAGACCAGCCGTAACTTATTAGAAAACGTATTATTTCAATCCAAATACTGTTTAAATTTTAAAGGTAGTGTTTAACAAGCTTCGGTGACCAAAGCAGACCGTTGTTAGGATTCCGTACCCAAAGGGTAAAAATGGGTCCCTATTACTGGGTCTTCGCTGACCGTCCGTCCGTCCGTCTGTCACCACGCTGTATCTCAAGAACGGTGATAGCTAGACAGATGTAATTTTCACAGATGATGTATTTCTGTTGCCGGTTTAACAAAGAATACTATAAATAAAATAAATATTTATTTAAGAGGGGCACCCATACAACGTCATATTTTTTACCGTTTCTTGCTCGATACTAATAACGTACCTGTCACAGACGGTTTAACTATTCACATAATATTTAGTTTTATGTTTTCTTTAAATGTAATTAATTAAAATAAATTAAAATAAATTATGAAGCGGGCTCCCATACAATTGAAGACGTTTATTTGCTAATGGTTCGGAACACTTCGCGCGCGAGTCCCACTTGCTCGCCGGTTTTATTTTTTCTAATATTTTGTAAAATCCTATCCTACCAATATTATACCTATATGCCAATGTTAAAATTTTTGCTGCTCAGTTACGTTGGAACGGCTGAATGTATTGAGTTAAAATTTCAAACACATTGTATCTTGGCTGAGCAGTAGAAATGTTTAGCTATGTGTTCTTCCAAACTATAATCTAATTGGATTTCAAATTTCAACCCGATCATTAAATACGTTCCGTCATAATTAAGTTACGAACATCCAAACATTGACATTCAAAATATTTACAGGACAACGACAACGGCTGAACACATTTGTAAGGAATTCAAAACACACGTACTTAGTTTGTACTCAGAAATAGCAAATCGGTTACTTATAGGTTACTGTAACGTCAGAAATACTAAGCAAATATGGTAGAAAAATGAAACAGAGATAACTTATAGTCTGAAATACCACATATACTACCTCAACGACCTAACTACAAAACGACACAACGAATTGGTTTGACATACGAAACGCAGATAGTTAAAGTCTAAAATTTCACATGGGGTAATAAGTCTATATTTTCATTTAACTCCATAAATATATGCACCCCCGTTTTGGCGTAGATAATACAGGTGCTTTGGGTGCACAATCAAAATAACAAGCAACGTTATATTCTCATTAGATGGCGCTAATGTCAGTTTAAATCTCAAGCACTAAACCCCATTTAAATCAATGTTTTGCCATTGTGGTATGTATTTTTTCTTTCATCACTAGGTGGCATTACTGGTATTCTAAATTGTACTAATGAGTTTGTTGCTGCTAAAAGGATTTTGATGCTGAATTTAGATTCTTTCGTTCTTTGATTCTTTTGTGTTACAATTAAATTCTTACATTAACATTTCACTAAGACTTGGCTTAGATTTGCGGGTTCAACTTGCTTGAGTAACATTAAAATTCAAAATTTTAACCATTTTGATTCCACGCAGGCTTCTGAGGCAAAGATGATGAAATTAAATATTTTTTTGTGTGAAAAAACAAATTCACTCTGTTTTTCAATGGCTACTAATGTATAAGTCCGTAATATCTGCTTACGCGAACGAAGTAGCGGGTTCAGCTAGTTTTAAATATTATGATCATAGTGCCACAGTATAACAATATCAGTAGGTATTACTAGTGAAGCACGCTATGATCTTGATTTTTGATACCGTTTTTATTGGAATTGCAAATAGACGCTGAATACTAATTAGTACGCTGTTTACTTTATGTTGTAGACCAAAAGGGGGTCTCAAAAAACTGACGTCGGAAACACATCAGTAAAAAATTCAATGCGAATGCAATGGAAAATAGCTAAGTATCGGTAAAATATTCGTCCGTTAAATCAGAGATCGGGATAAGGAAATAATGAGAGGGGAGAAATTCCCTGCGTAAATCCCCTAATATAAATGCAAGTTAGGTATCATAAATGATAACTTATGTAAATTCTTTGGTAGTAAGGTACTTAGTACTTGGAAGAAAAGTCCACACATACAGATTTTATCACTTTGGAAGAGACTTTTGCGCAAATTATTCAGTTTAGAAAATTTTTTTTAGGAACTTCAATACAATTTTGAACACCTTTCTATAGATACACGTATAACCATACGTGAATACAAAAAAACAACCTTGTTAGAATTTTTATTTTTTTATTTCTTTTCCAAGTTTGTGACACCACCAAAATTTATTGTTTTTTTTTTGTATGAAAATGTTAATATTGTTCATAGAAATTTAGACACTCGACCAAATTTGATAAGAAGCCTTTTAAGCAGTACAATTACTCGTAGAATTTAACTCTGCACTAAATTTCCGATTTGTATTTTTTATAAAAGGTTTAGAATCGTTTCCTGAGCATAAAATCACAAAATAATAACAAATCCAGGTAGAGCTTCAAGCGCCAGCGCGAAAAAACGTTTTTGGCCAATATTCTGCAACAGTTTTAATAGGTATAAAGCCTATTATTATTGTAGAAAATAAAATTTCCCTTCTTTTGTTGCCAGTAAACTTTTTTTTCGAACTTACCGATTACGATTTATTATGTCAAATTTGATGATAACAATGTAAAAAAATAAGCTTTTCCCAGTAGCATAAACATGTCCCTTTTAACCGGAATGGAAGAAGGGTTATGTTTTTCGCGCGTATCTTTTATGTTTGTAAAACTTTTATTTCCACATATCTTCCAAACGGCTGGATGGATTTTGGTAACTAAGATATTCTAAGACTAGTCTGACTCGCCGAAGTGTCCTTAGATAGTAGGTAATATTTTTACACACTGTACTTGTTTCTATTTAGAGAAACAAGTTCCTTCGTAGACCATATCATTTTCATCCACTATTATCGGCATCATCGCAATCGTATCATTAAATGGGTTATAAATCGTAAACGGTAAGTTTTGCAAAATAGTTTACTGGCAACAAAAGATGCAAAATGTTATTTTCTACAATTATTGTCAAAATATATAGTTTCCAAAATATCGGCTAAAACAGTTTTTTTCAATTGGCGTTTGAAGCTCTACCTAGATCTGTGAGCATTTTGTAATTTTATGCTCAGTAAGTGATCTTTACCTCATAGAAAAAAAATTGATTAGAAATTTAGTGCAAAGTTGACCAAAAAACCTTCTATTTTTACTGGCCTTTCATTACGTTTCAGCACATTTTTTTTAATTTTTGACGAACTTCTGAATTATTAGGAAATATTTTAAAAAGATGCATGAAATTGGAAAAGCCGTTCTCAACTTAGTGTGACCAAAAGGTTGAGTTTTGTATATCTACGAGTATAGATAAATTTAATATTTCTTCGTTTATATATATAAAAAAACTCTTATCACTTCACAATTCACAAAATTGTTATCACTAGTATAAACAAATCTTTAACAAAAAATGAGTTTAAATTACATAGTCCAATATTTTAATGTTATTTCTGCACTGTGGCACCGATTCCGCGGTCGGTGACGGTCGCGAGAACAAGACAGCGTTAAATGCCTAATTTGACAGAACTACCTGGCCTTTAGTGAACAAGTAGTAAATTAAGTGTTATTCTTGGGTTTGTATAGTCGATAGTTAATAATTAAAACACCTTTAATTGGTTGGACAACTATACCGCAACACACATTGCCCATTCGTAGCGCAAGTTATATCAATGCTGTTTGCGTTCTGGTAATTAACTATCGGATATTAGACTGAAATGTGGAGTTTTCCATTCGATTGAAATTTTAAAGCATTTCTCACTAAATAGATATAATAATATCGACCAGTTGAATATATCGGGTATTACTGCAAGCAGCTGTTAAAAGGCTAAATTGCATTAATAGTTCATCAACCAGGGCAAAATCGGGGAGGGTCGCTAGTGCATAATAATTTACTTTAATACTGAGTGACCCAGTACGTAAACAACGCTATCTGTTCGATTAATAAAGGAATAGTTTAGTATCAAATGCCGTAATATCGCTTGTTATGCTAACACATGATATCGTCTTTCTGGGGGGTAGGGCCACAGCACTGATACGTGATGTTTACTCGAGAATATTCTCAATCAAACTAGTAAACATACACTTCCCGATAGGACCGCGACTAATATGCGTGAGTGGCGATAAAATCAAGTACATAACTACGTAGACACCGTTCACAAACGTCCCGCATTTAGCAGACCGCTTGTTCATACTCGTATACGATGGAACAAGAAAGACCTGCGTCAGGTGTTAACCAACACTCCTGGTCGTTTTCTACGAAACACGTAATTTCGGAATAAACTTGCGACTTTCCCACTCCGGTTCTACTTCGTTTCGTCCGATCGACATTGTCGGACGTTTAAACTGACGAAACGACGGATCCAAGTAAAACCGGAGTAAGAAACTCGCGAGTTCATTTTGAAATTACGTTTTTCGTAGAAAAAGAGTAGACGTCCAGCTCATTACAACACAGTGCCACGGAGTTATTTGAACAAGAAGAATACCATGGTCAAAAACATGATGGAACAACTAGGCAACAGCTGTGAAAAGTTAAATGGGTTTTACCCTTATATAAAGAATAATTAAATAGATCAGGTTTTTCCGCACGGTTCATTTGTAGGTACTAATCGTAAGCAGATGAGGTGTATGTTAGCTATGGCAACATAGTGATGACCCGCGACAATTATGTATGACACAGTATGACACTTCCACAAGCGCGAGAAGGCATAAGAGCGATCAGACCCGTGCTTCCGGTGTAGAGCGTTTGTTCTAACTCTATACGTAGTATAATATGTATAGACTTTTTGGTTTTACCCGATGGATGTACTCAATCTTGATATCTTAAAGTCAACGTAGAATCGTCTTAGAGTGAATAGCTTTCTTTTATTTATTCTTTCATTGTTGAATGAACGTCGCGCAGACGAGATAGCGGTTAAGCATAAAATATAATAAAAAGATAGATGATGTGTCAACAGCGGCCAAATAAAACAAATAAATGTACCAATATACTTATTTAAACAAAAAATAATTGGGTTTATTCAGATTTATGTGTGCAAATCGTAATAATGACGTGTTATTGCTTACATAAGGTTATGATAAGAGGTGAAGTAGACGATAGCCGGATAGGATTTCCGCCGACATACTAATATTACAAACGTGAAAGTTTGTGAGGATGAATGGTTGGACAGAAGTCCATAAATAAATAACTATTATACGTCAAAACCTACACAATCAATTAAATGGCCCTGATGAATGTACCTGAATAACACATAGGCTACATTGTATCTCAATTATATTGTGTTAAATATTCAATCCTATAATAGTGCGTGGTAAACGACGTATAACAACTAAATAAAAATGAATAAATATTCATGGACATTTCCCACGCAGCTCCATCGAGCCCCAAACCAAGCAAAGCTTGTATAAACTAAACGAACCTAGTTACAATTGAAATGAACAGGCTAGGCAATTAATTAAATGTCAACGTTCCAAGTTTGCCTAGCTGTTTGATTAAACAGCTGAATATTACTCAGGTCGCTAGGTTTAGCGGACAGGCTAGGCTGTTAAAACAACGGCTGATTAAGCGTTGGCTGCGACACATCCATTGTTATGGTAGGTACTATGTACTAGGTATCAAATAACGTGAACGTCAATCGAAGTTCAACACAAGTTGAAATTCGATGTGTCTTTTTAACCGACTTCAAAAAATTTGGCAATTCTTAATTAAACCGAATTTATACAATGCGAGTATGTTTTTTTTGTTATCTATGCCACGCGTTAGCTCCTCCAATCGTGGATCAATTTTTATGGTATTTTTTTGTTTGGTAGATCATAGTTCAGGGGAGGTCCCATATAAATTTTAGTTACTTATGAAATTTTGGCGATTGAAGTTGGTTTTTTTTTCGGAGAAAATAAATTAGCATATAAAACCACAGTTTGAAGAATAATAATAGACTTTGTTAATGTGTAACCATTGTGCATTAAATTTATTATAACGAATACCCTTTATTTCTAAAACAACGTGTACGTTCGACATTGATTGTATGCTTCGCAGGTGTCGTCAAGCTTGTTGTCTAATTATAAACTCATCGATCATTCTCAGTTTATTCGCTAATCTATATGCAAACCTACGAATCATCTTTGTTCGTAAAACGTAGATACCTTAATTCCTTAAACTAAACAAATAAACGATTTCATTTGATTCCTTTGTTAGGCAAAATTTGCAAAGTCTAGAATACTGTAGCAGTATTGCTTCTTTACAGTATTCTATCGGTTACATTACGGACAGTATGCATCTGATCGATAGAAAGAAATAGCTGGGTGGTATTAGGTCATGAACTAATACCACCAACCCCTTTTTTCTATCGGACATCTCAAAACTAGAAAAAAACAAAAGCTCATTCGAAGCGTTATGACTCCTCTTTCGTTGTACGTAGAGCTAAGCAATGGAATATGCTGCCCGAGTGGAATTTTTCCAATGGATGGATCTGGATGTCTTCGGTTTCTTTTAATTTAGCGCGCTCCGACTAGACCGTGTCGTCACTTTGCATCAGGCGAGATGGCGGTCAAGCGCCAGCCTATAACTACTTGGTTTAAGTAATTTATTTTGTCCGAAAAAAATACCGACTTCAATTTAAAATTAAATTCAGACACGCGACCAAATGTTATCACTATATCGTCTAAAGGTATGAAAGAAAATTTTTGTTTTTTGTTCATATTTCAAAACCCGCCACACACCGATTTCGATTGAATTTATATGGAACCACCTCTGAATTAAGATCTAAGGAACAAAAACATAACCATCAAAATTGACTCCTAAGTGGAGGCGCTATTGCGTAACATAGGTACATAAAAACTGCAACCGAATTGAGAACCTCCTTCTTTTTCGGAGTAGGTCAAAAACTTACAAAATATAAATATTTTAGGCACGACAATCCAATATTGCATTTTCTCCTTTTTTTCCAGATTATTAAATATTTAGCAATAAAATCGAATTTTAATCTTCAAAGCACCACTACATGCTCCAGCGTAATGTCGTCTCAGTATTTACTGAATGTGTATGTGTCAAGTCATCAACATGCCTCTCGAACCCAATAACATAATCATAAGTTCGTCAGTGTATGTAGTATATAACGGTTGAGGTCCCTGAGCGAACGCATTTTATGCTCGGACATTGAACACTGAACAACTCGCGATCTATTAATTTTAAACTTAAATAAATTAATCAAGTGAAGTGATGGCTCCAATCAACGCAACTGATATCAACGAGGCCAAGGGTTTTGTGCCTGCAAAGAAATCACTCCCAGAAGTAGAGACCGAAAATGGAAATGGCAAATCACAAACCAATGGGTATGTCAAATTATATTTTAAAAAATAAGGACTTCTTTTACTTTCCTCTTACCAACAGCACATGTTGAATTTGCACAAAGAAATTATTTCCAAAAGGTTTAAAATTTGATAATATGCAGTGCAAAAACTTTGAATTTTGGTTTGATTGTCCCACGCTGGTGAAATTTGAATAATTATGTTTCCCTCTCATGATGAATGTCTACGTAAAATATTAAGACATTGAATACAGTATCTACGGGTATCAACGGAATTGACCTTTATCAGTATTCAAATAAGTTAGCAGTTACATAAATAAAATTATCATGGAATTATATCGATCTGATCATACATATATTACATCGATGCGAGAAGGATCTATGAGGAACAAAACAGTCTGTCGATCGATTCACAACAAGGGTTAATTGAAACAATCAATATCTATCAGTTTGATATCAATACTGTACTCTTTAAAGGAAATTCGTTTATCCTTGAACTCTGAACTGACATATACATACCTATTATTTATAAAACAGTTGAAAATATAAGTGTAGAAAGATATTAATGTTTATGGAGACCTTTGCAAACGAGTTCATTTTTAAAAATGATAAATATAAAAATAAAATGTCATTTGAATAAACCTTGAACATTACAATGGTATGCATATAAATAAACTGGAAAGTCTAAATAGGTCGCGATCAGGTTACGATTTAGAATCTAGTTTCCTGTACATTCTTGCATCTCGTTTAACACATTCAAGTGAAAAACTGAGCATACTTGTCAGAATGCAGTTAATCATCGCATCTGAAGTCACTCACCTGTGCTGAGTACGTTGAGTGTGTTGCACATTCTTTATGCGATATCAATAAGGAATTATTTGCAGTCGACTCCTAAAAGGGATAACCGTTAGTCGATTGTTTTTATTTAATTTTACGTGGGTTTTCACAAATTCACCTTTTCACTTCAAAAATATTTAGATATTTCATTTTTTTTACTAACCGATTTTTTTTTGTAGCTATGTATTTTATGGGATAGCTGATATATTTAGTAAAATTGTGACTCGATTTTGAGTGTTTTTTTTTGTTTGGTAGATCATAAGATCAGAGGTGGTCCCAGATAATGTTAGGGGAGCCCACGGTGCTAAATGGGGATTTACTCGAGCGTCATAGAGAGTTATTGGGTTGCAAAGTTTAGATGATAAGAAAAAAAATGTTTCATCTTTTTCATCGGTGGCTATAGAGTTTCAAATACATAAAATCATCTTTATAGATGATTTTGTTCAGGTTGTGGAAATCCTGAGATTATATATTTTTCGTTATACTTTAATTATTTCCTTCAAAATAAAAATAAAATAGCCACCCTCGAGTTTGTCGATATGACTTTTTTACAGCTTTGTAGTCCTCCCTTCAACTTCAAATTTCGACAAAGCGGTCCAGCGAAGGATCCAACTCGGATGGGCAGTGCTCGGGAAACTTCGGCACATCTTTGAGTCCAAAATACCCCAATGCCTAAAGACGAAACTCTTTAACCAGTGCGTGTTGCCAGTGATGTCTTATGGAACTGAGACGTGGTCCTTCACTGTGAGCCTCATAACGAAGCTCAAAGTCACACAGCGAGCTATGGAGAGAGCTATGCTCGGAGTCTCTTTGCGCGACAGAATATCCTCATTACGGAATGAGGATATTCGCAAAAGAACGAAAGTGGCCGACATAGCTCAAAGCAAGTAAGCAAGCTGAAGTGGCAATGGGCAGGCCACATCGCTCGAAGAACTGACAACCGATGGGGAAGAAAGGTTCTCGAGTGGCGACCACGAACCGGAAGACGCAGTGTTGGACGGCCTCCCACTAGATGGACAGATGACCTCACAAAGGTCGCCGGAAACCGCTGGTTGCAGGTTGCGCAGGAACGTTCGTTGTGGAAATCTAGGGGGGAGGCCTATGTTCAGCAGTGGACGTCTTGCGTCTGATGATGATGATGATGATGAGTCCTCCCTTTTCTTTACGTCACTCATAAATTATCAACTTGTTGAATAATATAATACATTTTTAGCATGTAATTAACTCACCTAACCTTACCTTAATCTGACGCGCTTGAAAATTTGTGGTTATTATTTTTATTTTTCTTTATCGGCCTCATATGGGGCTCATATAGGTCTATTCTGTACATCTGTATATTAATCTGCCGCGCTGGAGTAAATCCCGAAATCCCCGCTTGGGCTCTCCACTATAAATTTTATCGAAAACGGTGAAGTAGTTTTTAATACATTAACAAAAAACTAAGATTTGATTTATCTGGATCTTCATAGTCTTGATACTCGTATTTAGTTGAGTGTCTGAGTTTAATTATTTTAAATTGAAGCCTGTTTTTGTTTTTCGGAGAAAATTAAGTTATTTCGATATCGTACGAATTAGCCAGCTAATTTATTAAATGTTGTTATTAACGATACGGCTGAATATCATTCAGGCCGCTAATTAAACGGCGGTGTTTTGGTAAAGAGACAATTGAACGTCTGATTAATGGCTTCAACATACATGTACAATAACATATTACATACTTTTATATCAACCAGATATGACTTTCATAGTTTGGGGCTAGTTAATGTTTGTCCAACTAACTATATTTATTCATTAAGTACTCATTGTTTACTCGAATTCCATGTGCTGTTTATTGTTATGTCCCATTTTACAGTTTTCACAATTGCTCGAAGCTGAAGATATTAATTAGTTCCTTACACACTCGTATTATGATATTGGTGTTTTCTCGTACTGGCCACTTTGTTCTCAAATAATCTCCTCTTTAGTTTTCCATTTTGTAAACTGAGTGACCGAAAGAAAAAAACAATGAATTACGGGTTTCAAAACACATAAGTATGAGTAAATAGCTGTATACATTTCAAATTGGAATTCCTAACCAAAGAAGAGATATTTGAGATCAAAGTAGCCAGTACGACAAAACACCAATTTCATAAATATGTGAGGACCTAATATAATGGCATTGTTTCATTTAGAATATAATAAGTGATAGAATTTGAAGTATGAAGTTTTTAATACATGTGTAGCTAGCTTATCGGTACATCTTAGTAATAAGATTTCTAAACAATATCCGAATTATTGTGAATTAAATATAACCTTGTTCAAGACGATCGGTTCGCAGGTTTTTATTTTGCGAATTCTTTTGCTAAAACGACCTTGATAATGTCTACATGTGATTGATATACGCTTAATTATGTACCGGCCATTAGATAGAGTAAAATTGATTCATATAATTAAACCGTAAATGATGTGTCAGAAGTAATCCGAGAATGCCGGCAGCAAACCTGCTTCACGAGGTCTTTTATTTTGTTGATATACTGAACACATTAAATGTTTTATTTAGTACATTAACATCTTGATTTGAGCATGGCCGGTTTTGTGGACGTCTTTCCAACAAAACTCGATCGATATCTGTGAGATATTCATTCTGATCTAAAGTGATTTTTGATATATTGTTCATTAATAAATATCCAATAAACTCATTTTAGACAAAGATTGTTTTGTTTACCTCATCATAATTCTTATGTGAGACAAATTAATAGACTTTTATGAACAAGGTGTTAATATTTTTCATTTGTAATTTCAGATATTCGTATGAAACGCTATTGGAGACAGCAAACTTCTTGCTATCTAAGATACAGACAAAACCTTCAGTGGGCATCATTTGCGGCTCTGGGATGGGTTCGTATTGGAACGAGGGTACCTATTCCGCACTTTTATACCACTAGCATGCACTAGAATAATGATTAGAACTATTATTAGAAATATTAAAGTTTACATGTAGACGACATCTCACGAAATTTAGATAAAATTTGGCATCGAGTTAGATTGTACTTTAGATTAAAATGTATCAATAATTTATAAAAGCAATTTTTTTACGTCTCTACAGAAATAAACCAAAGTTCCCAATTAATACTTGATAAATAACTAATTTTAGTCACATTGTACCATGAGGAGGTACAATCAAAAATTTTATTTATTTCGTTTCTTAAAAGAAAAAATAAGTCAATGAGAAGTTATTTAGCAAGTGCACGTATTTGTTGCCAGGTTCATTGGCGGACCATATAATGGAGCCTATAAATATTCCATACGAGGATATCCCAAACTTCCCCGTGAGCACAGTGGAGGGTCACCACGGCAGGCTGGTGTTCGGTCGTTTGGAAGGAGTACCAGTTGTCGCCATGCAGGGACGCTTCCATTACTATGAAGGATATCCACTTTGGAAGGTTAGTTGGTTTGCCAGCACTTTTTTCTGAAGTTTAGAATATTTACAGAGGCATTTCACATGCAAAGTTAGTTTAGAATTCCCTACATGCGAAAAAACTCTAGTTTCCCTTGAAAGGACTTGTCTTCGATCGTTTTGAAATGACCAAGTTCTTTCAGAGACGCGATTGTCAGATAATTCGATCGTTTTAAAGATGCACTCCAGTTGTAGCTTCTGCATGACCACAATTATTTTAAAATATAAATAGTTCTCTCAAATATGTTCTAGGTTATCTCCAATTTTTCCGTGAGCATAGTAAATGGGCCACCATAATAAGATGGTGTAAAGTTTGCGAACGAAGTACCGGTTGTGACTATAGAAGTACGGTTACATTACCTCGCACAACACCTCTCCTATTAGTAAAACTAGGGCAGTTCCATTGACTAAATTGTTAACTGTTCCGGGAATATATTGCAGGGACAATTCTCAATATAATTTATTTTATCATGTTTATTATATTTTAGGATGGGATTTGGTAATGTGGAAGGAATCGATGATGACTATGCGTGCACGATTGCGTTAAGGTACAAGTTCGCGCGGAGACCACGACCGGAGACCGCGACAGGCACTTGACATTATGGAATTGTATGGGCGCCAGTTCGCGCCGAGACCGCGACACGAGACCGAGACACGTGTCGCGAGACATCTGTCGCGGTCTCGGCGCGAACTGGCGTCCATACAATTCCATAGTGTCAAATGCCTGTCGCGGTCTCCGGTCGCGGTCTCGCGTCACGGTCTCTTGTCGCGATCTCCGCGCGAACCGCTACCTTATCTAATACGAATACGTGAGTTTTGCAGCGTAGTTAATGTAGGTACTAGAAATGTCAGTTCCACTAATTTATTTATTCATTTACCTCATGGATTCTTATTACCTTATTTCATGTTTTGATGACTGCTATTTTACTTTGTAATAGTTATACTCTACCTTATAAAATATGCATTAATCATATGAACTATTCGCTTGTTACGCATTTTGTATCTAAGTTTTCGAAATTTGAGTTCATTTAAGATATTTAGTGGCCCAGTTACATCTATTTTTTCAAGTAAAAGTTTTAATACTTTTGAAACTATTTCTTTATTAATTATTGCTCTTATCTAAGCTACAACTACTTATCAACTTTAACCCTAATCTGAACTGTTTTTGTTGTTGTAAACGGATGACGCAAACGAAAGAACATTCGTCAAGTTTAATATTCTGGAATTTTGTTGATAACTGACATTTATTATTGTTTCAAATCTTTAATAAACAGATAATAGTAGTATGAAATGAAATAATGAAAATACATTTAGTCACGCAAATAGAAAAGAAGCTGTTCAGCCAATGCTGGTAGAAACCAACAAATTAAAATAAAAGAGTATAAATTAAAGTAAAAAAGTAATTACGCATTTTTATATATTCTCGTATATTCAACAGTCGTCATTTTCGAAATACGTCGCTATAATTATACACTTTTGTGGTAGCACTCTTTACGGTGTTTTCCGAGGAAGCACCATTCTTTTCATTCCCAGTTATTCTACCGCTAAATAGTACTGTGCAATCAATCATCCCTTTGTTCCGGTTTGAAGGGCATTTTTTGCAGAGAAATTGCAGAGTATACTTACGAGAAATCACCTTATGTTTCTGGGTGACGAGCGCGGTGCAGTACTGGGTAATGATTGGATTTTTTATGTTTAAATAGCTGCGTTACAATGCGTTGTTATAGGCAGTGAGCAGGCCTATTATTTAGGTACGACCATCAGGCATTCTGTACACTATCCGGCACATGTTTAACTCGTCCCGTCAATTTGTACTACAAAAAACGCAAACATACAAACTGTTGCCTGTATAAAATTAGCGTGATATCTACTCGTATATTTTACAATTGTGAAAAAGCTGTACCATATAACTAGAAACGCCTGGAATGATGCAAGTATCCCTCGACCCCCAGCGGCGAGGTTATCGCCGCTTACGAAGATGACGCCGCGATAGACCCGACAGATATTCCAACAGTCGCAATATTATTATTATTCGATATATTTTATCTTTGCTCTGTATAAATGACATATCACGTTTTAAAGGCCCGAAGATAACATATTGTAAGCCGGTGGTAAAGCCGGTGAATAGAACTTAAAGCGAGAATGATAAGAAATTAGTGAGATGGAACTTAAAATGTGTCACCATTGGACCTAGAAATGCATAAAGATGACCGACCGTATCTATATACGTGAGTGTCCCGTTATCCAATTAAATATGTGTAACAACCACGTTAATTTTATTGAATTTTTAAACTTTTATTGAATCTTTAGTAACTTTAGTAATTTTCCAAACTAATCCTACTATGGGTAGACGATGAGGGACTAAATGTTTAATGCTCAATTACGTTAGTACGTTTGAATGGGTCGGATTGAAATTTGGAACACAGTTATATTATAGTCTGGAATGACACATAAGTTTTTTATGATGGGGAAATAAAGGGAACGGGGTGTCTACCGCCTAACTAAAATTGTCGTAGCTATGATATACTTCTCTCTTTCTTTCCGCTTGTAATGATAGAGACTGCAATAGCAAAGGGAAACCAGATTTATTTAGGCGGTAGAAGAGCGGGAACTGCACGGTCAAAAGTCATGATAGATGTTAATTACATTTTTACCCGACTGCGCGACGCAAAGGAGTGGTAATGTGTTTATCAGTCTATATATGTATGTATGATTCTTTGATGCACTATGTAGACCAAACGCCTGGGCCGATTTTTATGATTCACACGTTAATCGATTCCTCTTAGTCTCGCGAATGACACTAAAGACATGACATTAGTGTAGATTTAACATGGCGGCTACAGGACGCCATATTGTCCAAATTAGAAAAATTTGGTTCACTTTTTATGCTGTCGGGTTTTTTGAGTTTTTAAATTATATTTATTTTATTTTATCGATAATAGGGTTACGCTTGAATATTGGCTTTGACTTTGCTATTGCCACAAATTACTGTTTGTTTATTTAATTGGATAACGGGACACTGAAACAAACGGGCAGCCATCGCGCGCGTGCACTCGTGGACAATTTTATTCACACACAACACCATCTGACGCTAAACTAAGCAAAGCTTGTAATATGGCGGCCAGGTAGATGATATAATACTTCTATAGGTTTAAATACATACTTATTATACATAGAAACACCTAGACACAGTACAAAAACTTGAACTCACCACACAAATATTAGCACTGCGTGGGAATCGAACCCACGACCTTCGACTTCGCAGGCAGAGTTACTACCCACTAAGCCACGAGGCCAGTGTAATATTAATGCAACTAATAATGTTATTATTATTGTTTATTTTATCCAAACTCTAATAGTGTATTGTGTTTTTATCTGGAGTAAGAAGACACAACTATTGCGCGGCGCAAAATACGCACTAAGATAATTCGTACAAACTCGGCACAGAATTGAGCTATCTCGTATCGTTAATTACTCGTACTGAAATAAATTTATTTTTTATGAATGATTTTGAATTATTTGATGACATTTTAAGATCAGTTACAAAGGCTTACGCTAGACCTCCGTTTATTATCCATTTAGCAACAAGAACAAAATTAAAATTTAAACCCCCGATTATCTCAGATTTGTTATCTGTACAACATTCTACTAGTCAAGCGCTTTCATTTGATACCCATATTGCCCATATTAAAGGAGCTGGGAAAAAAGAAATGTATTTCGCCATTTTGTGGTACCGGTCATCTCGGATTTGAAATTTGTCATAGTGCAAAGTATTTTACTAGTTAAGCCCTTTCGTTTGATGCCCATATTGAGGTAGTAGTGAAAAAAATAATGTAATTCGCCATTTTGTGGTAGCGGCGATCTTGGATTTGATTTTTTTTTAAGTGTATAAGTATTTTACTAGTCAAGCCCTTTTATTTGATACCCATATTGAGGCAACATACCTCAATAAAGAAATATTTTGTCCGCCATTTTGTGGAGGCGGCCATCTTGAATCGATGTTAACCAAACATAGCTAAAAACATCGGCACGGCACGGATATTAACCTTCAAATAAAAAACCGCATCGAAATCGGCTCATCCGTTTGAGCTCTACGGTGCCACAGACAGACACACACACACAGACAGACAGACAGACAGACAGACATCGACGTCAAACTTATAACAACCCTTTTTTTGGTCGGGGTTTAAAAATAGAGAGGACTTGCCCAGAAGAAAACTATTCTCATTCGAATTTTTACACCGTACTTGCCGCAGATCACTAACATGTACTTGCCTACTTTAAACTGAACTCTCTACGTCTACAGTTCAACTGTTCATAAAATGAAAGTGGAAATAGCAATAGGTACATTAAAAAGAAGAAAAGTAAAATGTTACACAATTTCGTTCGAGTTTTAATGACAGCAACCATGAACAGGTCTCACTTTTTCGTGGTTCTACCGATCTGCAATAGTACCAATTCCCATACTTTTTTATACAGATAGCGTTTACAAATAAATTTTATTAGTAAAAACTCTTTTTGCAACATGAGCCCTTGAAATTGTGAACAATGGAAATATTTCAGAACGCGATTTTACTGCGATTTATCTGTGTAAGGCTAAGCGTCCACTGTACGCGACTAGTACCTACCAGGCAGCTAAGCGACGTATGTGAAGGAAATCAATAGGAGCACAATTTTGCTAGCGACATTTAACTCAGCTCTGATAGAAGAACGTTAGTAAACTGATTTCGATAAAACTTATACCACCTCCATCCTCTGAAGTACATATATGGTGTACCAAATTAATAAAAAAAAAACATAAAAATCGATTCACAATTAGCGAAGCTATCGGGGAACATATATAATTAAATTAAGATTAATTTTTCAGCGGTTTTGATTTAGTATAATCATATTTTCACCTGTGTATATGAGGTCTGCACTGAATGTTTAGTATCAACAGTAGAGAAACTCTGTCCTTCTGTGTTCCACTTCTGTTTTTCTCCAATAATCATTCATCATGCAGTCAAAGTGATAAAAAATAGCTTACAAAAAAAACACATACCTACAGCAGAATTAAGAACCTTCCTCATATTTTAGTATGAAAACTAACGTGGTTATTACACATTTTACATAAATACACGGGTAACTCACGTTTAATGTAGTCAGTCCAGTCCGACTCAAGTTCTTTTTCAAGGAGAGTGCGCGCGCGGGTTCGCAGCTCGTTTAGCACTGCTTCCTCATATTTTTTTGGAGTTGGCTCAAAATAGGAACGAGGAATATACGCAAAACGGTGTAATATTATCACAAAAACTCTTATAGGTAGAATTTTGTCTACATTACGCACTCTTGCTGAGTTACATAGCGTTCCACTACTTCATTAGGCATTTTCGCACTTTTCAACCTCTACTTTTTTAGTACAATGACATACCATAATTGAAAGATGCATTTTTAGGTATGTAAGTACTAAGTACTTATAGTTAGTAAGATTAGGTTATTAGCTCCCTATGCCTGTGCCCAAAATTCGGTAGGCACTTGGCACTTAAGCCCATAAGATGGCCGACTTCCATTAAAAGACAATTCACTTGAAAACGAAAATTCCGCAGCTTATCTTCGCACGATTTCGCTTTCTTGCAGAAGTGGACGCTAGACCTAAGCTTTATTATTTCAAGGTTTTTTATGTTTTTCACTTTCACAACAATGAATTAAGGTCAGATTAATTATTACAATAATCGTAGTCTTTAAGAAATAATCATTATTTTTAATTAACTCATGCGATTGCAAATTATTTTTTACTCAGCACGCTATCTAAATTATAGGAAAATAACGTATAGGTACCTATCGCTGGGCTAAGACCACATTACTGCAATTGTATAGTCTTATTTACGTACATCTTATACCTTTAAACGAGCAATTCTTGTAGGTATATATGTATATATATATATAATCTGAATCTCGGAAACAGCTCGAACGATTTTCATGAAATGATGTATACAACAGGGGTTTCGGGGACGATAAATCGATCTAGCTACGTTTTATGCGCGTTTTTAGACAAAAACTGTTACATAAAGGTTAGGATGCGACGGTAAATTTCGCGACGCCGCGCGAAAACTCAGTCGGGAAGATGGGCGGTTATAATATGGTAGGTCCGGATTCGGATCCAACCGGCCAAAGTCAAAAGTCAAAGTCAAAGCGATTCGTACGCGCGACAATTAATAAAAATAAAAACAAAAGAAAGAGCATACAAATTGTATACATTTTCAAAGTTTGAAACTACTACTTTACTGTATTACAATAATATTGTACAGGTCCTGTCAAGGATCCAACGAGCCATCTTTATAGCAATTTTAACCTATGTCAAATTTATTTATTTACATTTTTTTTGAGGAAAATCACTATAAAAGTTCCATCTTTCCTTTTCAATCTAAGAACCGAGCAAAGCTCGCTCACCCAGGTACTTAGTAATTATTACCGCTAACTATTCACGGTTCTACGCCGTCAGATGAATTTTCACCTTCTTTAACACCTTTTAGGGTTCCGTACCTAAAACGTAAAAACGGAACCCTTATAGATTCGTCATTTCTGTCTGTCTGTCCGTCCGTATGTTACAGCCACTTTTTTCCGAAACTATGAGAACTACACTGTTGAAAATTGGTAAGTAGATGTGTTCTGTGAACCGCATTAAGATTATTACACAAACTTATATAAAAAAAAACAATACATTTTAGAAGTGCCCCAGACTAAAAACTGAAACAAAAAATTCTCATACCCATACGTGTGGGGTATATATGGATAGGCCTTTAAAAATAATGTTGAGGTTATTAAACAATTTTAATTACCTAGATAGATATCATAACAGCCATCTGGTCCCCATATATACAAGCTTTATTTAGTTTGGGACTAGAGTTATGTTACTATCTAGTACTATGTGAAAAAATATCCACAAATACTTATTGAATTGTTTTGTTTTCAGTGTTGTCTACCAGTCCGCGTCATGAAACTGCTGGGCGTAAAAACTCTGATTGCGACTAACGCAGCCGGCGGGTTGAACCCCAACTACAAGATCGGCGACGTGATGATTGTGAAGGACCACATCAACATGATGGGCTTCGCTGGAAACAACCCCCTCCACGGACCTAATGACGAGAGATTCGGACCCAGGTTCCCGCCCATGAGCAAAGCGTACAGGCTGGAATTTAGGAAATTCGCGAAAGAGGTAAGGTTTTTTTTTATAATTTAGAGTAACGGCACGAGCAAAACATGCACCTGGGGGTCTACCGTCTAACTCAAACTGTCTTAGCAATGATATCGCTCTCTCACTTTTCTTCGCTTCGCTTCGCTTCGCTGAAAATTATAGAGAGAACAATAGCAATGCCAAAGCTGATTTAGTTAGGCGGTAGAAGGGCTGGTGGTAAGCCGCTTGCCCGCCCATAAATAACAAGCTATTTCAACATGATAGTCCAAATTATTGTCTAACACTACAAGGCGCTCGCTCCCCGAAGAAATAAGTTGATTTATATTGAGATATGTTTCCATGGGCAAAGAGCCCATGGAAACATACCCCTTCAAGTCGGAACACAGTAATATTTGCACATTTCTTAGCGATCACTTCTCCAGGCGGGCTTTGAAGGGTTCTTTATACTGTATTTAAAGCACATGTATGGGGCATCCATTAATTACGTGAGGTGTTCAGGGGAGGGGAGGGGGGTAGGGGTGATCTCGGCAAAACTGACGTAATATTTTTTAACAAAATCGCACCTAGAATCGTAAATCGATGGGGTATCGAAAAATGAGCCGGAATTTTAGTAGGTATGACATTATCAACCATTCGAACCCTTCAACACAACGAAAAAAATTTCTAAAAAGCATTTTGAGTTGCCAGGTCAGTAGAGTTCGTATACAACGTCAGGCTAGCCCACTAGCCGATCAACGACTCGATATCGATCAACTAGATTTCATTAGACTCAAGTTGATAGGCCGCCATGCTGGCCAAGTATTCTACCTGTGTATTAGTCGATAAAAACAATTTCCTTAGAACATGTCGGTTGCTAAAGCGTGGTGGTACCGAGAAACGTGTGCAACTACGCATGGGAAAATATCAATGGCTTCGAACTCGCGACCTCACGTTAGAGAAATCCTACGTTATCGCTACTGCGCCACAATAACTCGATTAATCAGCACGGATGCATATCCGTAGTGTGTGCAATTTACTTGCTTCATAAACCGGAACTAAACAGCATAGGTTTTAATTAACTCTGTATTGTTTCGATACTAGTTGATTAAGTCGATTCAACACCAGTAGGTACAGACAGTAGATGATAATCTACTTACCCTATCGTATGAGGCCGGTCGGTACAGTATCTTCGTTATTACCTGAATTTTATAATTCTCAAAACATTTTTTAAGTATTGTTGGACAATCCACACACCTCAAACTAAGCAAATCTTGGCTTGGCTACTATGGCAACCAGATAACTGATATATTACTTATATAGTTTGAAATACATACTTATTATAAAAACACCCAGACACAGTACAAATATTTGAATTCATCACACAAATATTTGCACTAGGTGGGAGTCACACCCACGACTCTCGGCTTTGCAGGCAGATTTACTACCCACGAAGCCACGAGGCCACTTAAATGGCCTGTTTTGACATTCCTTGTTTTTTTTTCTTTTTTAACTTTTATAGGTTTACACTTGACCGCCATCTCGCCTGATGTTAAACGACGATGCGGTCTACGATGGAGCGTGTTTACCTAGAAAAACCGATTCACTCGATTTGAAGACACCAAGATTATAACTATCGGGAAAACCCACTCAGGCAACTCATTCCACAGCCTAGATGTTCTTATCACAAACGTAGAGTCAAACCTCTTCGTCCGTGTCTTTGGAATATCCACCATGAAACGGTGCCGCTTCTTTGAGTTACGAGAAGTACGATAGAAAAAAGGGCAAGGAGGTATTAGATCATGCAGATCAGTTGCACACTCTCCGAAGTGTATCCGATAAAAAACCGATAAGCTAGCTATCTTGCGGCGATGTTCAAGACTATGAAGTCTTTTTCGCGCTAGAGTGTCTTTGCCTATGAGCCTTTTGGCACGCCTCTCAATCGATTCCAGAGCCTCAAGCTGATACTTAGCCGATCCATCCCAAAGGTGCGAACAGTACTCCATTACCCATGACCGTAGAGCCCTAGGCTTTAAATAGAAACGAAAGTAAAGGAAACAATGCATAATCTGTTCTAAAAATACATACATTTGAGTTGGAGCTGCTTACTGTAATTTCGGGAAACAATACCCTTCAAAGCGGGACAATGTAATGTTTGCACATTACAGAGCTGCAGCCCACTGTATGTTCCAAGTCAAATGTATGTATTTTTTAGAATATATATAAACAAAGTTCTGCGAAATAAACAAAAAGTCTTAGAGCGCGCGTGAAACCTCGGGCTCAGCTAGTTTTAAAGCTAAAACTGATGGTATCGATCGATGTCGATGTCGTTCGCAGCGCTTTATGTCATATTGTCGTAGTATTACCATATTACCATTACAAGCACAAGGTTATCGCGGGTCGCGATATGATTTACAACGGGCGAGGAAGAAAACAAGTCGATTGTTATAAAAATACTTAAAGACTTCCTGTTTATCTGGTACTTGAGCCTAGTGCCCTTTGTTCAATATGCAGTCTAAATTCATTCGCTTTAAAATGCATTATACAACAGAAGCAAATCAATAATGGATACTGTTTGATTTGAAATTCAGTCTGTCATTGAAAACGGTTCTTTTGCGATAATGAATAAGATTTGCGCTTTTCGTTTCATTATCATTTTATTCTAACACCATAAAAGCCGTAGTGGAGTAGTGGCTAGAATGTTCAACTTCACCATCGTGACGTCGGGTTCGAATCCCACAGCTGCACATTCTGAGTAAAAATACTGCATTGGAAGTGCAGATGTGTGAATTTGTCATAACCACTGACTTTAACGGCGAAGGAAACCATTATGAGGAAAACGTCGTGTTCCACCGTAAATACCTTTCCGTCGAAGACATGTATCATTGTGTCATCCGCCACCCGCATTTGGCCAGCGTGGTGGATTATAGCCTTGGCTCTCTCCTTCTGAGGGAAACTCCGAGTGCAATGGGGACATAAAGTGGGCTGCATATGTAGTGTTCGGGTTTGAAGGGCAATGTTTCCAGAGAAATGGCAGAGCAAACAGATAAATCATCTTAAATTTCTGGGTGACAAGCACACTCAAAAACTAGTGATTTGGACTATTCATTTTTTAATAATAGCTGCGTGGCACTGTGCTGTTATGGGCAGGCGTATTGCTTACCATCAGGCACACGGCACACGGCTTGCTAGTCTCGTCAATCTGTATTATAAAAAACACGCACATTAAACATTTATAAAAATACTAGCAGCGCCGCGCGGTTTTACCCGCGTAGTTCCCGTTATTTTCCCGGTATAAAAAATAGCTTATCTGTTATTCCAGACCATTATCTAGTTACTTATGTAGCAAATTTCAACCAAATCCCTACAATAGTTTTTGCGTGAAAGAGTAAGAAACATGAATCCATATATTTTAACAAACTTTCGCGGTTATAATTTAGAAAGTTTGTAGTAGGATACCTAGTAATTGCTTGATTGATTATGAAATAAATTACGTTTAATACTAGGTATTATCGCTAGAGAAGAACTAACGAAAAAGTGATACAGTAATTTTCACCTTCGGAGTAAGCTTATCAATAAAAAGCAAAGTAAAAAAAATGTTGATTGCTCTCCGAACTATCCGAATTTGCATACCGGTTTGTATAAAAATAGTAACTACTATTTAATGTCATGCTAATATTTGACTTAATAGAGCGCTTGAAAGTATATATAATAAAAAACTAGTTTGGGACTTGCAATTTAATTGTATAACAGGTTTTATTTACAATTCACTGAGATGGAAAATTACTCTCCTGTAAAGAGCACCAAGTAATATATTTTAGTTTATTTGCAAACCAATTACCAATTCTTAATTGTGCTTTAGGAACCGGTATACAAATATCCGACAAAGAACGAAAGTTGCAGAACACGTTTTGTTGAGAGACCAGCCAGTTGATCGTTCGTGGGGCCTATAAGATTGGCTCAGAAAAGAAGCTTTATATCCTAAATAAACGAAATTTATCAGGGGACTGACAGTGTGACGATTTAGGGTAAAATTATTAGTAGTCAGTTTCGCTCCATACCTTTAACGACAAGAAATCTTATTTTACCTGCCAAAATTTAGGGCCCATACTAAAACAATTAAACTTTTTTTATATAGGGACTTATGCCAAATAGCCTCAGAGGGACTCCATTGCCTACGGAACCTTAAGGGTCGCACAGTAGACAAAAAGCCTTACTAAAATAAGCTTAGTAACTATACTTACGCACATACTCGAAACTTACCTGAAATCATTACAGTACCTAACTGAACGCAACCAGTAGGTACTATATCTCGTACTACGACTACCGCAAATATTTCAGATGGTACGACCACAGCTTGGTATATCGCCGGCAGAGGAAATCAAGGATTGCGCTGGCATCCCTGAATGGGATTTGATACCAGACGACTTCTGGCCGTTATGTACAGCTAATCGTCTAAATCTGATGTCGGCTTACTGATTATTCGGGTCATTCTGACTTCAGTCGCGACATTTGGACCCGGTGGGCGCCTCAACTTACAACTACAACGTACTCTATCTACCACTTAAAACCAAATTTGTTATTCAGGTGGCAAAGGAGTTAAACATGGAAAATATTACCAGGGAAGGCGTGTATACGTGTCTAGGAGGACCCAATTTTGAAACCGTAGCCGAATTGAACATGCTGAAGATGGTGGGAGTGGATGCCGTTGGGATGTCTACTGTTCACGAGGTAAGTAACTTTTTAATTCAACTTCTGAAAAATTGCTATTTTCTCAAGGTGAGATCAATTATATTTATAACTAGATGTCCGCCCGGCTTCGCCCGTGGAACATTTATAGCACTCATCGAGATCCCGCACATATCCAACGGTGAAAAATTTTAGAAATCGGTTCAGTCATTCCTGAGAATATCGCTTCCAAAACACCTCTTCAGCTACCTGCTACGCCACCTGTCGGAAATTGGTCGTACCAACTCAGAGATTAGCAAAGGTTTTATATTCAAGAGGTATGTAATCTGTGATAGTCAATGACGCAATCTTAGACACGTGCTGTCATGTGTCATGTCAAAGCACGAAACGTACGAAAACTCTCAAAAGGAAAAAAAAACCCGATTTTGATACATTATTGATTCATGCTCCGCTTCTGTTAATAGTAGCGTTATTTTCTATAGCCTATAGCCTTCCTCGATAAATGTACTATCCAATAGAAAAATAATCTTTCAATTCGGACCAGCACTTCCCAAGATCCTAGCGTTCAAACAAACAAACAAACTCTTCAGCTTTATAATATTAGTATAGATGTCTGTAAAGGTGATGTTACTGAGATGTTTCTAAGTATCACGTATCAGAGACTCGTTTCTCAGAAATAATATCCTCAGTACCTAAACATCGTTAATTTGATAGCCTAAATATTGGGTGTTTGCTAATCAAACTGCAGGAGGAATTTATTTTACCAAACTAACACTTAACTACTATGTATGAGAAGGAGTATCATAATTGCTTTCTTCGATTGTAGACAAATGACACGTAATAAATCACAATTATCGGTATATCCATGTCGCGTGCGTAAAAGAAAATCACACCGAGAAATATACGGATCGACACCAGCATCGTTCGTCGCGCGATAGTGATAATAAAAATATATTGAAAATTGTGGCTTAAAAAAACTTTTGGCTTTTAGCGAAATAAAAATAAACAAGACTAATAAAAATTATATTTCTTACGTTATTACGTTAACGTGTGACATGGTCGGTTCAGCCCGATAGAATTGACACTGCCATACGCGCGCGCAATCCCCGTTAGAAAAACCGAGGGGTCTACCACCTAAGAAGAACGGTCTTAGCTTTTATATTGGTCTCTCTTTTCTATTAGCTTGAAATTATAGAGACAGGAATAGCAAAGCTAAAGATTCAGTTACGAGTAGGTAGATGCGCCGAAATTGAAGTAAAATTGGACCAACCATGTGTAAATCACACGTGTGTCAATAACTGTTAATTAATTTGAAGCAATTTTTTTGTCTCTTAATAACTAAATTTGTTTTTTGCAGGTGATAACTGCACGTCATTGCGATATGAACGTGTTTGGGATGTCTCTCATCACCAACGAGTGCGTGACAAGTTACGACGAGGAGTCCGAGGCTAACCATGAGGAAGTGTTGGACGTCGGTAGGATGCGCCAGGACATCCTCGCGAAATACGTCTCGAGGCTCGTCCACAAATTCGCGGAGTTCGATAACGTATCCCCATGAAATACTCCACTACACCCTTGGATATTACAGCTAGCAACCAATGGTGGCTACGTTATAAATTGTGGACGAATTTATTAGTATGTTTAGGCAATTGTTTAAAATTTAAGATTAACATAATGACTATTTAAGACACGTACAACTTCTTTAAATTAAGAATTCGTTTAGAAATGTGAGAGTGAAATCAGGCTATGTTCAGCAATGAAAGTGGCTTTGTAATTAGTGTTGATTTTTTGTAACATATTTTAATAATTATACATATCGAGGTAGTTGCGATTTTAATAGATACACATAATTCAATTGTATAATTAATATATACGATGTAAAGTAAAATATATTTAGGTATTTATTAACATTTCACACATTATACCTAAGACCTGTATAGAATTAAATTTATTAAATTAAATATTAAATAAACAGATAAATTATAAACTTAACTACACATTTAAGAGAAAAAATACAAGACAATAAATTATACACGACGTAAACGAATTTATTAATTCATATGCCTACTTAAGATATGCTCCTCGTGCTCAATTTGTGCAATATCAATTTATTTACTTTTCGAAAATTTCTTGCTAGACCTATCTAGCAAGAAATTTTCGTACACCAATATTATATTTATTTTATTTAATCATCCTTTGAGGATTTCATAGTTTATGAATAATTGCATTGCGACTTGGGTACCTATCAATAGATCGTCAGTAACTGAAAATCAAAGACTAAAGTACTCAATCTGAAATGAAGTGAGTGCAGAGTTTATCAAAACTAAATTTCCTTTTAAATTACGTTTTTCTCCAAATTTCTACATTTTTTCTTAGATTACCATGACAGTTAACATAGTAATAATATACTAAAACCTTAAGTAAATGCCAACATATTTGACAAACAAAATCCTAAAATCTCACAATTGGAAAATACTACTTACCTAATGAGTCGTCACTTTATTATACGACCTACGGATAGAGATGTGCGAATTCCGCGCATGCTTCGGTGATAGTAGGGTATTGGTACTTGAAGCCGTATTCTAGGACTCTTTTAGGGGTTACATGCTGGCCTTTGGTCATGATCATGGCTCGTTCTTGGTTCAGTAACAAGTTGAGAACCGGCTCGGGAACCGGCAGGAACGCCGGCCGCGATAGAGCGCTTGCGAACGCCTGGAAATAATGCATTTACAAAGTTATACATAAAACATGTATTATTATTAAATTCACTTCATTTCTTTCTTAATCTTAATTTTTTTACAATAACTACAAAAATATAAACATTATAAAAAAAAAACTAGGGGGCCGCCAGCAGCGGGGCAGGGCCCAAGCTACCGGTGGTTAGGCCTGCAGAGTGAGGATCCTCCTGACGATGCGCGATGTGTCGAGGATGATCGCCTTCTGCACCTGACCCTTGATCCAACCGTCTAGCGAAATTGTATTGAGATGTTGGTCGAGACTTTTCGCTATAAGGCCAACACGAAAATTGAGACTATGATCGTGGAATCAAGTCAAGTCATGATCAAGTCATCAAGGTACTTGCTAAGCTTGTCCTTCTTAGCTTTCGCGAGGTTCTCGTCATGTGGTACGGTGATATCGACGATCACAGCTCGGCGCTGAGACCCTAAGACCCGTCTATCAGCACGATATCAGGCTTATTAGCGACAATAGTCTCGTCCGTGATGATAAAGCGGTCCCTTAATAATAATTAAATAATAAATATTTTATTATGGAATTATTATTAATGCCTCCTTAATATTATAAATGCGAAAGAAACTGTTAGTCTGTTTTTTTCGTTTCCACGTATACCACCACTATATGTATCACTAAAACGATTTAAATTAGATTTGGTGCAGAGATAGTCCAGCAGAGCTTGAGAAAGGATATAGACTAATTTTAGCGGAAAAGGATTTAAGGGTTTGAAATAGGGAGATAAAAGGTTGTATGGGAGTTTGAAGTTTAGGTATGTCAACCCACGTATGTTTGCAAATAAATCAAATACCCCTTATGCGTTTAAGATTCCTACCGCGCCTAACAAAAGAGGTTTGAAACGGCTGAACCGAATTCGATGAAACATAGCTAATACACTCCCGTTTTATTCACCTTTCAAACAAAAAACGAAACAAAATAAAAATCGGTTCATCCATTCAGGAGCTACGATGCCACAGACAGAAACACACACAGAGAGACACGCCAAACTTTATAACACTCAGTCGTTCTATCTCTAAAGAAATGCCTCACCTTCGTGAATTCTTCATTTGTTATGACTTGCGGAGCGACACCGTTCAATATTCCTACTACTTTTTCATTTTCAATGGCGAAGTGGATCATTCTCGCGAGGTCGTCTAGGTGTATCCAGGGCAGGAACTGCGAGCCGGAACCGATCTTACCCCCGAGGCCTAAGTAGAATGGTAAAAACATATTCTTTATCATTCCACCCCTTCGGCCGAGGACCGCGCCAGCTCGGATTATAACCTAGAATGCGCAAAATTAAGGTTGTTTAAGGTTGCCTTCGGTTAAAGTTAAAGGCTTGTCTAGTTGAGAGAACGGCAACTATCGCAACGGAGCCCCGGGCACAAATCCTACGCGCACCACTGGCTTTTCCAATGCGTAATGCCGCTAACTTAAAACAGGCAAACATAGTGAGGAAACCGAGGTCATGTGTCATCCAGCAACCCGCACTGGTCCAGCATGGTGTATTATGGGGCTTGCGTGAGAAGGTCCCGAGTAAGCAGTAGAAAGACTTAGTGGGCTGCTTATGCTAAAGTTACTTTCATATTGCGCCGCAAGCAGTACCTACGCCAGTTGAGCGAAAGCGGTAGATGCCTTCATAATTCATATCTACAACTACAGCCGGACGTACGACTTGCTTAGATGAGGGTGATCGCTTGCAACACTGGCTCGAAGTCGACAGATCGCATGCGGGTTCGGCACTGCCAGCAGCTTATGAGAATCACGGGTCTCGCGGCTGTCGCGCTGCTCTACTTAGTAAACTAAGTATGAAAGGTTGAGCAGGGCGAATGTCACGCTGTTACTGTCTTTCTGCTACTGCTGCATTGCTTGCAACTTAATGTGAAGGCGCTCTAAGAGGAAAACGGCCTATACCTACCCTGTAGTTGGTTGGCGTTCTAACGTGGGCGAAAAACAACGCCATTTCATAGTGACACGAATGGAACAAAATTACGTACTTAAATTATTTCTAGCATATCAACTATACAGAATGACTACTTAATTGAAAAAGGTACCTACGCGTAAGTTCTTATTTATAAAATAAGATATTTTTCGAGAACAAACAAAATAATAAATCTAATTTTAAAATTGCATTACAGTTTCCTCAGAACATTTGTTTGTCCAAATGGCAAATATCCAAGAGAAATTCACAAGATATTTGATGTTTTTTTTTAATTTTGGGACCAACTATTTTCATTGACAAAATATAAAATGTCTAAAGGTAGCGGTTCGCCCGGAGATCGCGACAGGCACTTGACACTATGGAATTGTATGGGCGCCAGTTCGCGCCGAGACCGCGACAGGAGACCGAGACACGTGTCGCGAGACATGTGTCGCGGTCTCGGTGCGAACTGGCACCCATACAATTCTATAGAGTAAGAGTATAGTAGAGTATAGAGTAGGTCGCGGTCTCCTGTCGCGATCTCAGCGCGAACCGCTACCTTAAGGATGTTATAACATGATTTTATCATAATGTAATCCAGCCAATACCTACAATGTTGCAAGTCTCAAAAACTAGTTTTGTATAAAACACTTAAAATTCTGTTAATTTATTTAAAACCATATCTTTATGCCTATTCATTTCTCTATAAACATTGTCCTTTAAACCAAAGCAGTAATGTGTAAACATCATTGCACATTACTGCTCAGTAGTAGAATAACTGGCAAAGGTGTTGTAATTCCCCAGGCTGACTCAGCAAATAGACCACTACAGAAAATGTATGTTAAAGTAACAGTTGTTTGAACTTATTTGGTGCACTGCTCTCTATGATTTTTGCATATCGCAACTACCTATGTCAGAGATTAACGTAATGGCAGATCTTACAAAACAGTACAAGATACAAGTTGTTCTGTAAACATAACACAGGAAATAATCATGATCTAAATCAGCCTTTCCCAAAGTGGGTGATAATGCCCCCTTGTGGGTGCTGCAGTGCTGCAGGTAAAAGACTCTAAAAATGGGAGTGTTGTGTAGAGGCTTGGAGTGCATTGTGTACTACCTACTGGGCTCAGGTATCAAGTTAACTCTTGCGGGTAATAGTAAAAGTCTTGTTTAGAGTGAATGTTTAATCCCCGCTTATACAGCTCACAATAATTAATTCATTTAATTTGGAGTCATAGCGTATTTTAAGTACCTATGTGAAAAAATGAGGGGGCTAAAAACAATTTATTCTTAAAGTGGGCAGCAGACAAAATAAGTTAGGCAATCCCTCATCAAATTTATTTAATTATTACAGTCTTCTCTTGATCACCACGATTGAACTCTGCAGAAATGTCAACCTATTTTAATAATTATTTATTTTGTGATTAAGCCCTGTGTTATGATTACAATATGAGTTCAAAATGTGAAAGTTTAAATATACTCACAAGTCTGACTGGTGGATCAACTTTAGCAGCTTTTTCCCATTCCACACATAGTTTAGAGAAAAAGTCTATGCCAGTGGTGGGGCTACTTTCATCATATTTCTGAGACGGTGATGGTTCATACGCTCCCACACCTGTGATGAGTACAAACACTTTTGGTTTCTTCTCAGCTTCATTAATAGCCTTGGCTAAAGCTTTCGTAGTGAATACTCTGGAATTCTGAACATTTTGCTTAAATCTGCAAGAAAAAGAAAGAAGTGATTTTTTTTAGCTTGAGTAACCTAAATAGAATGTACACAGGAGTTCCTTAAGTACTACATCCAGTCTTATTTTTAAAGGACGAGATGTGATCTTCCATTTGATAGGGAGCCACTCCAGCAGGTTAAGTATTTTACATGGGAACTTCTAATCCAGTTATGTCTATCCAGCTAGTCTACATGTGCTATGAGACTTTAGCTGTGCAATTCAGGATGGTGTCTTGTTATTTTCTTTAGTAGAGTGATGGGATGAGCAGGAATATGCTAGATGGTAAGCAACACCCATAACAGTTTGTGATTTTAATCATCTACTACAAATTCATTGTACCTATAACAGTGTTAACATAAGAGAGTCTATGAAATTACTCACTAAAGATACTTGGTGACGTATCTCTTTTTTGATTAGATAAACTTCTTCAAGAGTAGGTTAATGAGCTAATATTTTTTCCATTCCATCCATCGATTCCATCTTGTACTGATGATAGAAAATTCAAACAAACAACAAAATACTCATGTGAACTTCAGAATGTTTAGGCAAGATTATATTGCATTCTTTGTGTACCTAAGTATGCTCGAGTCTCTATAGATTCATCATTTGGCCAAATAGGTATTAGTATTTTTAATACAGTAAATATATTATTATGGATATTTTACCCTGGGGTCCATGATTTCGTAAAGTCCATAAACTGCTGTCCAGCACAATTCACAACGGCGCATGTACCACCTGGTAAACCAGATACATCCAATGAAGACCACGATAAATTGTTAGCTCCAGGCATTCGAGCTACATTCTTTACGTTGTACCCACTGTTTTGGAGAAGCTTTCCGACCTTTTGGCCTATAAAACCTGTGCCGCCACCTATAAATCACAGTATGAAGATAAGAGATCATAATTTTCGAAACTCCTACCTATGTAAGTAAAAATAACCATAACGAAAGCCTACCGATTAGAATTTTCCCGGCTGCCATATTATATAATAGGTTATTTTAAGTTGTAAATTAAAAAAACGTATGCACTTGAGTTCAACAACTTCTAGAATCTTTGTTTAAGTAAAGCCCACCAGCCCAGCTCAGTCACAGTAATTTGGTAATTTGTGTTGAGAACTTTGTATGTTCTTTGTATCAAAACTAACAGAACTTGTTTATATTTTTGGTAGGTACCTATTATTTCGCTTTTCTTTTGCGATTTCCGAATCAGCTGTTAATCAATGTCAAAAAATTATGGAAGTAAGAGCTATAGAGTATCATCTCAAAAGGTAGAAAATTTTAAAGGGTGGCAAGGTGTTTACATTAATAAAAATAACAGTTCAAAAATCGAAATAAAAAATCGTGGGAATAGAATCATTATGGCCTATTTCTTAATGACGAATCCATAAGGGAATTCCATTTTTACGTATTACGGACCCCAAAAATTGATTTTGTGGGTTTACGAACCCACAGTAAAAGTGAAATCTTTTTGAAGTGAAAACTTCTTTTGGCGCGGTACAGACAGATTTTTCGTGGGCTGTGAAATAAATTCCAGCGTCACGCTCGGGAATGATAAAAAAAATTTGGTAGTCATAGGATCATAGGAACTGCCGATAGAAGTGAAAACTTATAGCTCATAATTTGATAGCTTACATTGGAAACTACGCGGTTGAGGGTGTGCCCATGAGCCATGAGCATTTGAGCATGGCCATCTAGAAATGAGTCAGCCAATCAATGGCCAATAGGAAATGCTGACGCATTTCTAGATGATCAATGGACATGGCCCCGAGTTTACCCGACGATTTGTTATCATTCCCAAACCGCTGGGTTTAAATTCACAGCCCATGAAAAACTGTCTGTGGCGTGCCAAAAGAAGTTTTTACTTCAAAAATCTTCGGCTTAACTCGGGGCCATGACCATTGGCCATCTAAAAATGTAGAAATGCGTCAGAATTTCTCATTGGACATCTAGCAATGCGTCAGCATATCTAGATAGCCATGTTCGTAGCCACGTCCTCCGGTTTCACGTTCCGGTTTCCGTAGTTTCCAAAGTAAGCTGTCCAATTCTGAGTTTATAAGTTGTTATTTCTATTGGCAGTTCCTATGACTGCTATTTTTTTCATTTATCTAAACATTTTTTTGAAAGTAATATTCGATTTATGTAAGTAATTTAGGTAACGTAATGAGTAACACCCCCATATTGGCCTTAGCTGCTCTGTTGAGCATCTTTCACATTATCCCTACTCCGTGGCCAGTCGTCACGTTACACGGACGAAAAAGTTTGAGGTGATATAGTAAAAGTATCACTTTAAAATATTATGAATGTCGACTAAAATAGTTATTACGGCGATCTTCACACTGCCCCACACTATTCAATGTGTGAATGCATATTTATTAGAAACATCGTTGAATGTAAGTATATATTTCCGTTTGCAGAGAAAACACGCACAATTCAACACACTCAAAATGCATCTATAAGCGTTCATGTAGACCACGCACCTACGTTGTGGAGAAGCACGTATCACCGCGCATGGATGTGGGTGAGACGGCGAGATGCAATGTTTGGCATACTTTATCACGTCCTACAGTGGCGTGCGTGATTTTGGACGAGTACCTATGGTGTATGTTTGAATGAAATGAGTCAGAGCCAACCTGAATCGACAGGAACATAACACCTGAACAGTCGGGATCCATTGAACAATTAGATTGGCTGTAGAATAATAATGGATCCCGACTTCCCGACTGTTCCGGTGTTATGTTCCTTTACTAGAATATATTTTATTTTCTGCTATAGTATTAATTCAATAACATATTATAGAATTCTAGACCACCAGAAATCTAAGTGCTTGTTTTATTCTTTTCAGTTTTATACTATGTAAGTACGTAGTTTGGTTTACTTTTAATGCAGTCGGGTTTTTAAGTTTTTAAATTATATATTTTTATTTCCTGGAGGAAATGCATTTAGGTACCGTTACATTTATAATGCATATCCTTCCACAAGGTGGGGAGACGGTCAGGCGGGTCAGGTTATATTAGACTCGACAATATGCGAACGTGGTGCCCCTGCGGCGGGAACACGGAACCACCCTCACATTATTCCGCCACAACTTGCCGTCACCGGGCCCTTCTCTGGGGTACCGCCGTCACCAACGAACCTGAATCCAGTATGTGCCATGAAGCCATGATCACCTAGGGGACCAACCAGTAAGTGGGTACCAGAGACACGCCCCGGACACTTCACTAAAACTCCGTACAAACGGCTCTATCGAATTACCTATTCTTCACAAAACTAAGCAGATGTCATTTGTACACACTCGTGAATGTGTGAGTTTAGTCTAGAGTTACTGAATTGTTTTATCGAATAGCTTTGCCCCGTGAGTTCACTTGCCAGTGTAAAGTTCGTAAAATCTTTCCTGTCCTTACTTAATCCTTATTTCGTGTTGCATTTTTCAATGCAAATAAAACTTTTGAAACCCGAAGTGAGAAGATACAAAACAAAGTATGTAGGAGAAATAGGCACTATCGCCGAATTGACTTTAGTTACACTTACCCAAAGAGAAAACTTCTAGGCTAGTCACAGAATATTAGATTGGGTAAAACTACGTTCCTAAGTTGCATATGAAAAGACATTATCGATTAAATTTCAGTAGAAATTCTTATGAAGTCAAAAAATCTCTTATTCTTGTCTCGGATAACAGACCAAAAATTTGGTACCTAACTAACACAGCATCATGGTCGTCTTTTCATAGAAAATTGTCGTACGAAACAACCCTTCGTTGGGTGATTCAAGAGTACTCGCAGCGGCCTGAGGAAAGAGGTAGCGTCAAACTGGCGTGGGGTGAGGAGTGTCCGTTCTATGTAATATTATCTATTCAATGCCAGAGACGCCCCCGTGTCTGGACACCGCTGGTCCCCAGTGACGGGTTACGTCTGTGGTCTCGCCACTTACCACTTTTTAGCTGGAGAGGCTAGGGAAATCGGCGCAGCGCAATACCGACATTCCTCTTCCCTATCAGCCCCACCGCGTTCGCCATCAAACGTTGGTGACCACGCAAGGCTGTGGTGGACAGGAAGAACGGCGCACCGTAATACCGGATAATATCCTCTCCCGCCACGGTCTCTTCCACCACCCACGATGCCCATCACCAAGCATTGTGGCCCGCCTCAGTTGCGCCGGCGCCGCCTGAACTGCCCCTCTACCGCCCAACGAAATCGGCTATGGCTTTGCTATAGCTGTCTCTATCATTTCAAGCGGCAAGTAAAGAGAGAGCAATATCAAGGCTATGGCAGTTCTAGTTAGGCGTTAGACCTTCAGGGCATGGCTACTGAACCTCTTTAATGCGGGAATGTGGCGCAACAGCGCAACCCAAATTTAAAGCATGTGGACGGACAGTTTTTCCATAGGCATAGATGACATTCTTTAGCTCAACCCTCCATAGTAAACATTACAAAAAAAAAAGGGAAATATGACAATGACATTTAAATTTGATTGCTGTATTTCAGTGTTGCCAACTTAACGGATTTTTCGTTATATCTAGCGAATTTGGGTTCATTGAGAACGGGAAAATAACTTTCTAACGGCTAACGGGAAACGTGATATTTATTATAACGGAAATAAAAACTTCATATTTTCATCGATAAATATCTATTTTGTTTTTCAAACGGTAAGGTAAGTAGCTAATCTGAACGAATTATTTTATGGGGATGATGACAAAAAGGTCGGTCAAAAACTTCTTTTGTAGTCCAGACAAACTTTTCTTTATTTATGAGCGGCACTTATTTCTGTTAACTGCTAAGCAGTGAAGCCAGGTCACATAGCTGTTAACCAGTATCTTTATTATTACATACTAGCCACCTCCGGGTTTTTTTATTCCCGGGATTAAAAGTAGCCTAAACGGTCCTCCAAACTAGTTCCCTATTCCTTGGTATTCCCGGGATTAAAAGTAGCCTAAACGGTCCTCCAAACTCAATCTGTGTTTCAAATTTCGACCCGATGTATCCATGCGATGATACGACGTGATTGGGCAGCAAATATCAAATTATTGCAAACATACATTTTTAGAAATTTAACAGTGCTATTGGCTTATTTTTTTTACGGATATTTGATTTAATTTTACAACTAACTTGGCGAATTTTGAAAAATCTTGTTGGCAGCACTGTTTATTGTTTATTTTTCTATTCGCGTTTTGCAAAGTGAAAAGAGAATGTAAGATGGTAGTAATTTGTAAAAATACTAAGAATCAAAGAACAAGTAGTGAACACTGAGCAGCAGGCATAATTATAGGTGTTATGTGAGAGTATAAGTGTGCTGTGGTACTGTGAACAGGCAGCAGGCAGTAGGCAGCAATTAGCTTTTACCAGTAAGGCAGTAACATTAACAAAAACAATTACAAAGTTATATATGTACCTATTCTTTGAGCAGCAGTGCCGGGCTGCCGGGGTTTAATGTAAATAATACCTAGTATATTACGTTGTTTTTTGGAAATTCATAGTTTTTCAATTAAAATATATTACTATGACTACGAAGATTCCTCTATATGTTGATGGAGGAAAAGCCTATGTATGGAATCCTGAAGGTACCTGTATTGTGAATGTTTTGTTTTTACTATAGTGAGTTTTAATGAAATCTTACGCTCTGCATCTCTTCTGTGCTTGATCTCCGAGTATTCTTGTGACCAATAATTAGTATATATTTTGAAATATTTATATTATTTAGGCTTTAATTATAGTTTCAATACCTATGTTTTATTACAGATTGGTACACTATCCGTTCCAATCATCGAATATGTGGATCACTCATTGGTGCAGTTCCATCATTTCCTAGACAAAATGATTTTTTAGGTAAGAATATAGTTTTTATAGTCATTCTTGTTAATATCTTCTACACATGGTATACATTTTGTATTAATGAATTAATATAAAGTGTTGCTTGACCCTATTATATTTCTAAAGGGTAATAACTCAGCACATTTACAGATGAAGTTGAGACAGTATATGCTTATTTATTGGCTGCGGAGATTAAAAATAATGAAATTAATATGTCCATCAAAAGTAAGATGACTTGTTGATTAGAGCATCAATAGGTATTATGACTTTCTTTGGATTTCCAGGCTTACCAATGGCATTGATGTCAGAAGAGGCAGCTTTGTTGGTTGAAAAAGGTATATGTGAGCTCATTGAACTTCCTGATTTGACCAAATTTCCATCACAGGAACAAAAAGAATTCATGAAAGGTATCGAAGAAAAGTTAGTATTAACACTTGAAAACAAATTTTTAAAACAAACTCTCAAAACTATTTGTTTCCATTTTCCAATATGAATTTGCGGCTGTTGTACTGACTAACATGGTAACATTTAACACAACATTTTTTACAGGATAAATGTGGAACAGGAAGAAGCTCTGAAACAAACAAGAATAGATAAATTGTTGCAAATGATAGAATGTATAATGGCCGGAAAAAAAAAGAAGTTACTTGCTAAAGGATTGTCTGGTAGGTTTTAGTAAAGTTGTTAGCATATACAAATATTATTTAAATAATAACACTTCTGTGAAAGTTAAATAACTAACTAACCTAGGAGAAAATGAAAATCTGAAACTGTATTTTGTACCACACCATGGTATATTAGGATAGATCATTAAACTACCGGAGTGGGGGTTGTGATGTCACTCTATAGTAAGAATCCTACCATAACATGACATTACTCAAAACTTCTAAGCAATATATCTGTGTCATTATTTGTTTAATCAAATGACGGCTGGTCTAGTTGGGAGAATAGCGCCTGCTGATCCGGAGATCCCTGGTTGAAACCCCACACGCACCACTGTCTTTTAGAAGTCATGTGCGTAGTGCCGCTAATTTAAAACGGTGAAAGAAAACATCGTGAGGAAACCAACATGTACCTAGAATCTTTCGAAGTCCTGTGTCATCCACCAACCTGCACTGGGCCAGCGTGGTGGATTATGGCCTTAAGTCTCTCCTTGCGAGAGAAAACCTGGAGTCTCAGCAGTGGGAACATTTAGTGGGCTGTTGATGATGATGATTTTTTGTTTGTTTTTATAACATCTGGACCACATCCTAAAATATCATAAACTACACCATGAACAAGTAATATCTATATTATATGTAAAAATCAATGCCACTTTTCGTTGCAAGTAAACTCCTCCTAAACGGCTCGACCGATTTGATTTTTTTTTTTGTATAGGTTTGGGTAGGGCCCTGGATAGCTTAGATTCTCAATTCACCCTGGCAGATGGCGCTGCAGTTGGTATCTAGGTTATTATCTGAGCGAAGCCGGAATTGGCTGCTAGTCTTTTATTTATATATAAAAATGTTATGTTGGTTTGTGTACGCTTCAAAAACTCAAAAAGTACTGCACCGATCAAGCTGAAATTTTACAATGATATATAATCCGTGACAAGGATTGTTTTTATCTAATTTTTGCATCACAATGTGCCACAGCGAAGAGTGGCAGGGTACAGCTAGTTACTTATAAATATGTAATAACAAAAATTAATTCCGGTCGATGATTCCAGTGAAAAGTAATATAAACTTATGACTATTTAATTATTGTTTCTGTTAAACTTATTTTAATATTACAGATGTGCATTTGGATAAAGAGGTTTTGCTGCAAGAAGAAATAAATAAACTACCAAAGTTATCTCCAGCACATTTTCTTGTGCATGTGCCAACAGAACCAAATTTTAGGACAGGTGATAGAAAGTTAAAATAAAATAATATCTGTAGAGCTGCGTTTAACTGTACCTTTGTACTATTTCTTTGATAAAATTAATGGAGCCAATGGGACAACTAATTCATTCTAATTCAAATTGGTCCCAATAAATTAATCTAGTTGTGTCTTTGAGATTGAAGTGAATTGTTGGTTTTAGTAGGAATATTATATCTACTTAGTAACGTGGTTTACTTATATTTAATATTATTCTATTTGTGATTTCAGACCAGATAATTCTTGGTATTGATGTACTAAATCCCTGTGTAGTAAACAGGAATGGTGCAGTGAAGTATGATGTCTTTAAAGACCTTTGGGAAAAGAATTACTATATAACAAGTGGATCAAAATTTGGATCTGATTTTCTTGTGTATCCAGGTAAATTTTAAATATAGAATTTTACACTTGACTAGAGGATGGCTATATAACAAGTACAAAATTAAAAATTTTGACTAACCCCCGACTACCTCTGATCTCGGAAATCTAGGGAGGAGGCCTATGTTCAGCAGTGGACGTCTTGCAGCTGATGATGATGATGACCTCGGATCTCGGATTATCTGTACAACGTTCTACTAGTCAACCCCTTTCATATGATACCCATGTTTTGTAAAAAATAATTGTATTTCGCCATTTTGTGGTAGCGGCCATCTTGGATTGAAATTTGTAATAGTGCATAGTATTCTACTAGTCAAGTCTTTTCATTTGATGCCTATATTGAGGTAGGTTGTGAAGACACAGATATTAATCTTCAAATAAAAAAAACCGCATTGAAATCAGCTCATCCGTTTGAACTCTACGGTGCCACAGACAGACAGACATAGACGTCAAACTTATAACACCCCTTTTTTTGGTCGGGGGTTAAAAAGTGGAAACTAATAAATGTCTAACGCATACCTACGGCCCGATCCGCTGGTCCACCGCCCGAGATTAGCATGTTGGTGACGCGTGATATGAGATTTTGCCCGACCAAAATAGGCTTAATGTGGGTAAAGTTACCTAAAAACAGTTAAAAGTGTAAGTAAGATAGTGAGTGTGGAAGATTACAATATTCAAACCTCTAGTTCTAATAGTTTGTTGTACAAATAAACTATGAAATTTTGCTAAATTATAGACTGGTTTCTGATTCTTATATTTTGTTTTGTTTCAGGAGACCCAGTTAAGTTTCACGCTACTTACATGGTCCGATGTGTAGAGCAAAACGCACAATTTAACACAACCAGTTATGTATCATTTGGAAGATTAGCAGTATCTGTGAATAAGTTAGCAGTTTATGCATATTGTAGCAATAATAGAATTGAATATCAGACGTTACAGTGGCATGATAGTGTTAATTAGTTTGAAAGTAATTCTATGTATTTTTGCAAAGTTGTAATAAAAAAGTAAACGTTATATTTTTCTCTGCCTTGGCAAAAACGGCCTTGTGTTAGAGTACTAATTTTAATAGAAGAAAATAGAAAATGTAATAATGGTCTATAGTACGCATTGAAATGTCAAAGTCTGTACGTAATGTAGGGATGGGAAATGACAAATCACGACATTTTATTTTGTAGCACGTCGCCATAAAATCATCGGATCGGATCGGCCAAAAGGAATAATATTATGTTAAGCGTCAGGTAGACGACATTAAATTCATCATAGTTTATTTGAATACAATGATTTTGATCTCCTGTGAAATGTCTAAATTTTAAGTAGCGTAGCATTGCTATCAATGTCTAAAAATAGTACCAAAGCTCGGCGTGGCGTTTTCGTGAATATAACTATTATTTATGTTGTGCAGCAGAATAAAAACTTTTCTAACTAGATCAAAACTTGATTCACTTAAATTATTTATAATGGATATCGTGTATGTGATGCATAACATGACATAAACATATTTATTTTGTCCTAATCTAGGGGTAGGGTTTTATCATCAGTGCATGAATCCGCAGTGCCTTTATATTATGACACTGGAAAATAACTTTTTTGTGATGCAATTAATTAAAACAGTGATAAAAATGTTTTTATTAGTTAACAGATAACGATTGTTTTTTGTTTTTATAGATATACATATCTAATTACCTTATTTTTAACGGGCAGAACCTTTATTAATACAATCAAAATACAATGAGAAGTACACTACGCTACAATCGCTACATATACATACCTAACTACTTACACTAAGCACATCTGAATTACTCAATGATTGAATGAATGAATAACCAATGAAGGTCTACAGATAATCAAGATATCCAAGCCCACCAGTCGGACGCGTGTCCAGAATACAACGAAGTATTACAAATAGAAGCGTTATAGTCTAACAATCATGCAATAAATCACAGTGGATTTTGCACTTCCATTTGTATTAGTAAATATCACGCGGAAGAATGAGACAACATATCCAGAATATCGGTTGTTGGAAAGGAAAAGATATAGGTTTAGCAAATGGCATCATACCACAACACAATCTGCTGCCATGAGGCCATGAGGCCATGACACTAATCGGGGGGTTTACCGCCGAACGAAACATGTCTTAGCTATGATATTTCTCTCTTTTCTTTCCGGTTGAAATGATAGAGACCGCAATAGCAAAGCGAAAGCCAATTTAGTTAGGCGGTAGAAGGCCGGATCTCTCTTACACTCTCGTTCTAATCTGACTACACCCACCTCGGTCTATCCATTCGTAGGAATAAACATCCAAATAATTTTAAAAATAATTATAGTGTTACTTACTTTGTTAAGTAAAACTATTGTAATTAACGCTCAAGTATTTAACACACACCTTCCAGCCAACACACAAAAAGCACTTACTCTCAACTCACTCAATCATAAAAACAGACACCTAACACAAATACTTGTATCTACATATTATAAAATCATACCCCCATTGAAAACTTTACAGTTAACAATAAGCCCCTACTTACTGCTCGGGCCGACCATCTGTGGGACCCATACTATGAGTAAACATATTTCATTATATATCTCTAAGGAATATGGCTAGTACGGATATACATGAGGACATAGAAAAATCATTGGAGATAGAATGTCACACACTGGCCCAGCCAGAACAGTGCGGGGTCTATTTGGGGTCTAACACTCACAATTTTAAAATTCTAACGTGTAACATTAGAAGCATCCATGCGAATTTTGATAAATTAACTGTTGTTCTAAGCCGAATAAATGTTGATTTCGATTTATTGGTGTTAACTGAATGCTGGTTAAAAGAAGATTCTTACATTCCTTACCTACAAGGTTATGACACTTTTCGCACCACTAGAGTTATCAATAAATGTAGTGGAGTGACAATATACGTGAAGCAATGTTGGAGCGCGTCCGCTACGGAGTCAATGTGTGCAGAAACAAACTGCCTGGTAGTCAGAATTAATGACTGCACAAGTGTGGTAGGTATCTATAGGTCGCCAGCTTCACCGGTATCTGAAATATTTTTCGAAGCACTGGATACAACAATAGAACCACTTAAGGGGTGCAAAACGCAAATCGTCACATGAACATGAATATAAATCTACTTGACCAAACACTAGACAGTGCTTGTTCAGTTTACAGAGATCTAATGGCGGCACATTGTCTCCTTCCGGCAATTACACATCCAACAAGGGGAAACTCATGCCTAGATCACATTTTCGTTAGATCAGCTAACTCTACCACTACTGGAGTCGTAACCGAGTGTCCACTTACAGACCACAATCTTGTGATGGCTAGTCTCACTTCTGACGCAAAAAGAAACGTAATTAAAAATAATACAAAACTGAAAACTGATTTCACAGCTGTTGAGAAGGACCTCAAAAATATCAACTGGGAACCTTCACACAACTGAATAACGTCAATGAGGCAGTTAGCACTTTGAACAAAATTATAACTGAAACCATGCAACGACATACACAAAACCAAAATCAGCCGATCCAAAACACAGTTGAAAGCCTGGATAACGCCTGGTCTGCTTCGTTGCATGAGACACCGAGATAAGTTGCACTTGCAAAGTAAAAAGCAGCCGAACAACGCAGTTCTTCAAATATCCTACAAAAGATATAAAAACTTCTTGAACAATATTCTCCGTAAAGTTAAAACTAGCTATGAAAATGCTCAACTTACCACACATCACAAGGACCCTAAAAAACTCTGGAGCACTATTAGAGACATTTGCGATATCCCCTCTAATAAATGTCACGCACAGGAGCTCCTACACAAATCCAGTGACCCACAAGAGGAAATCAACAAATGCAACAAACACTTTATAAACATGGGATCAAACCTTGCATCCGAAATATTGAAGAGAGTTGGTAAAACAGAGAAGGAACTGTGTGCTGGTAAGACCCTGGGCTTTAATTCTCCCTACGCGCTCTTTCTTGCTCCGACGGATCTCTACGAAGTAAATGATCTCATTAAGAACCTCAAATCGGATTCAGCACCCGGTGTCGACGGTATCTCATCGTTGATGCTGAAAAATATTAAAAACTTTATTCTTGTTCCTATGGTGCACATTTGTAACTTGAGCCTGGACGGAACTTTCCGGACTTTTGGAAGACGGCTATGGTATCTCCGATACACAAAAGCGGTGAAAAGAGTTGTGTTCATAACTACCGCCCAATATCTGTGCTATGTATACTCTCAAAATATTGGAAAAATAGTCAACAAACGGCTGGTTGACTTCCTTGAGAAGCACAAACTTTTGACTGCCAGACAATTTGGTTTTAGACGAGGTAAATGCACGGAAGACGCGGTGCGGGGTTTGACGGAGACAGTGACATCACACTTGGATAAAGGAGACAGATGTGTTGCTGTTTTCCTTGATTTGGCTCGCGCTTTTGACAGCCTATCGCCTTATATACTTCTTCGGAAAATGGAACGTTTTGGGGTCCGCGGAAGGGCTCTGGACTGGTTTACGAGTTACCTCAGTAACAGAGTTCAAAAGGTAAAAATCGGTGTACTTCTCAGTGAGGAGGTGGAGGTTTGCTTCGGTGTCCCTCAGGGCGGGATTTTATCTCCGACGCTATTTTTGATGTACATCAACGAATTGTTGGAGATAGAAATGTCAAATGTCTCTCTGATTTGCTATGCGGACGACACGGTGGCAGTTTTAACGAGAAAAGTTGGCCTAGAGTTCAACTAGCTGCTGAGATTGGGTTATCTCGTATTGCGCAATGGCTTGACGATAACCTCCTGTCCCTTAACACAGATAAGACCAATTTCATTGGCTTCCACATAACGCGAGCCTCACAGCCTAATATGGATAATATAAAAATCCACAAGGGAGATTGTCCTTTGCTGGACGATCCCACAGGTCATTTGGAGTGTAGCTGTACCCATATTAAGAGAATATCATGCACTAAGTATCTTGGGATTCAAATAGATCAAAACTTGTCATTTCAGCAGCACATTTCTTTTCTGTCCAAAAGAGTTAGGAAAACCATTCACATTGTGAAGAAACTAAGAGCGGCCGCGAGCAGGGAGGTGCTGGGTCTTGTCTACACCTCCTTATGCCAATCTCTGATTCAATACTGCATAGGTGTGTGGGGTGGAGCCGCTGCAAGGTACATGATTGCTGTAGAGAGGGCACAGAGGGCTGTCTTAAAGGTTTTGCTGGGGAGACCTCGTAGATATCCTACCGAAGATGTCTTTCAGGAGGCTGGGGTGCTCTCTGTTAGAAAACTTTTCATCATAAAAGCCATAGGAAAGTCACATACAGTACAACTTTACGCCCACAAGAGAAGCTGCCGTTCCGCCACTGCTGTACTTCCGAAGGTCAAAACAGTGTTTGCGTCACGCTTACCGCCTTACATCCATGCGTTCACCTATAACTCAGTTTGC